>CM053761.1:38161050-38195338 GCA_028658305.1 Pachyuromys duprasi
TTTCAGTTGGGCCATTAAGTTGCTTGTATGAGATGTTTCAAATTTCTTCTTGAAGGCACTTAGTGCTATGAACTTTCCTCTTAGCACTGCCTTCATTGTGTCCCATAAGTTTGGATATGTTGTGCTTTCATTTTCATTGAATTCTAGGAAGTCTTTAATTTCTTTCTTAATTTCTTCCCTAACCAAGCTGTCCTTGAGTAGCAAGTTGTTCAGTTTCCATGTGTGTGCAGGCCTTTTGCTGTTTCTGTTGTTGTGAGGTCCAGCTTTAGACCATGATGGTCAGATGGGATACAAGGGATTATTTCAATCTTCTTGTATCTGCTGAGGCTTGTTTGTGACCAACTATATGGTCTATGTTTGAGAAGCTTCCATGAGGTGCTGAAAAGAAGGTATACTCTTTTGATGTGGGGTGAAAAGTGCTGTAGACATCTATTAGTTCCATTTGATTTAGGGTCTCTGTAAGTGCCCTTGTTTCCCTGTGTTACTTCTGACTAGATAATCTTTCCTTTGCTGAGAGTGGAGTGTTGAAGTCTCCGACTATTAGGGTGTTAGGATCAATGTGTGATTTCAGCTTTAATAATGTTTTATTTACAAATGTAGTTGGTCTTGTATTTGGGGCATAGATGTTCAAAATTGTGATATTCTTCTGTTGGAATTTTCCTTTGATGAGAAGGAAGTGCCCCGCCTCATCTTTGATTAACTTTGGTTGAAAGTCTATTTTATTAGATACTAGGATTGCTACCCCAGCTTGTTTTCTGGGTCCATTTGCTTGGAAAATATTTTTCCAGCCATTTACTCTGAGGTAGTGTTTATCTTTGTTGCATAGGTGTGTTTCTTGGATACAGCAGAATGTTGCATCCTGTTTCTGCAACAATTCTGTTAGTCTGTGTCTTTTTATTGGAGAGTTGAGTCCATTGATATTGATAGATAATAGTGACCAATGGCTGTTAGTTCCTTTTATTGTGGAGTTGGTGGTCTTGTTATGATTCTGTGCTTTTTTCCCCTATTAGCTGAGAAGTTACCTGCATCCTATATTTTCTTAGGTATAGTTGTTTTCCTTGGATTGAAGTTTTCCTTCTAGTATCTTCTGTATTGCTGGGTGGCTATGTAGATATTGCTTAAATTTGTCTTGTCATGGAATATTTTGTTTTCTCCATCTATGTTGATTGAAAGCTTTATTGGGTATAGTAGTCTTGGTTAGCATCTCTGTTCCCTTAAAGACTGCATGACCTCTGCCCAGGCCCTTCTGGCTTTCATATTTTCTGATGAGAAATCTGGTGTGATTCTGATCGGTCTACCTTCATATGTTACTTGGCCCTTTTGCCTTGCTGCCTTTAATATTTTTTCTTTGTTTTGTAGGTTAAGTGTTTTGACTATGATGTGACAAGAAGTATTTCTTTTCTGGTCTAGTCTTTTTGTTGTTCTGTAGGCTTCTTATATGTTTATGGACATTTCTTTCTTTAAGTTGGGAAAATTTTCTTGTATGATTTTCTTAAAATTTTTTTCTGGTCCTTGGAGCCTGGAGTCTTCTTTTTCATCTATTCCAATTATTCTTAAGTTTCATCTTTTCATGGATTCCTTGCTTTCTTGGATGTTTTGTGTTTGTGATTTTTCTGATTTTATTTTTTCCTGGAGTGAGGAATCCCTTTCAGCTAGCGTATCTTCATCTCCCGAGATTCTCTCTTCCATCTCTTTTATTCTATTGGTGATGCTTACCTTTGTGGTTCCTGATCTTTTCTCTAAGTTCTCCAGTTCCAGGTTTTTCTTTGTTTGTGTTTTCTTTATATATTCTAATTCTGTTTTCATGCTATGTAACATTTCCTTCATCTGATTGAATGTGGCTCCTATTTTTTTGTTTGTTTCCTCTCTATATGTCTTTAATTGTTCCTCTATGTGGGCAGTTATATTCTTCTGAGTTTCTTTGAGGGCCTTGTTCATTTCCTCGTTTTGTTCCTCTAATAACTGCATAAGCATGCTTTAACATAATTTTCCTTTATCTCTGCTGAATTAAAATATCCATTGCTTTTGGGTGTTTTTGGTGGGGCCATGGTGTCATGATTTTTTTTTTTTTGTCACAGGATTTTATTTTATTTTATTTTTGCATTGTAGGCTTTTTAAAAATTTTTATTTTTTCTTCACAATTTATTTATTTATTTATTTTTTAATTTATTTATTTTTATCTCAATCACAGGTTGGGTACTTTGAATCCCAGGCGTAGCCCCCTCCCCCATTCCCTCCTACCCTCCCCCTCCCTCCCTCATCTCCTTCTTCCCCGCCCCCTCCACGTCCACCAACAGGGGAGGTCCTCCTTCCCTTCCATCCAACCCCAACTTATCATGTCTCCTCAGGGCTGGCTGCAAAGTCCTCCCCTGGGATCTAGCCAGTCTGTCACTCCCCGGCTTATATGGGGGAGGGTCAAAGAGTCAGCCATCAAGATCATGACTGAAACAGTCCCTGTTTCCCTGAATAGGGTGGTCCTTGATTGTAGAAACCGTCTCTTACAAGACCCCTGTGCCCGGCTCAGTTTGGTCTTTGTGGAGCTCTTTTTGTTGGGTGAGTTCTTAAGTCTACCTTTGGCCATTTGTTTTTATAAAACCAAGGAGATGTTTATGCTTTGAGGCTGAATTTCTGATTGGAACTGTCAATCTCTGGTGTCTGGAGTATTCTTCAAGAAGATCAGGGAGTTCTAGTGGTGTGAGAATGTGTATGTTGCCTCAGTTGTACTCTGTTGTGGGATCTTCTGTGCACGGCTCTGTGCTCTGTGCTCGAAGCTGTGAGCACTGCAGGCAGGTTGCCACTCTGTTCTGAAGGCTTGCCTCCTCACTCTGTGTCAGAGGCTGAGTGTCAGGTTTGAGATGTCATCTGGGGGTGCTGTTCTTGTCTGGAGGCTCCACTCTCTGACCTGGGCTTGTTTCTAAGGGGTCCCCTCTGGTCTGGAGACTTAGCACCTCCTTCTGGACCAGGGGCTGTGTACCAGGGTCTGAGATGGTATCTGGGACTTCTCAGTCTGGTCCGGAGACTGTGTGTCTTGGTCCAAAATGGCAGCTGGCAGCGCCCAGGGCAGCTGTGCATTCAGATCAGGGCTGTGCGCAGCTGGTAACCCGGAGTTTTTCCAGGGAATAACATGGTGTCCCTAGGACTTTTCCATTTGATTTCCTCAGTAGGAATTCTGCTCACCTGGCAATCACAATCGCTGGTTCTTTAGGCCCCAGAGTTCAGTCTCCTGGATCCCCCCACCCCCACCCCCTCATGGTGTTTCATCACAGCAGTTAACCTTAACAAAGACACAGCATTACATGATAATATACAGGTTTTACAGAATACGACTCTCCTTAGGCTAGCTTGGAGAGGATGACCAAAAGACAGATGAGGGAGATTGAAGAGTTCATGGAAACAGACTTGTCTTTAAGTGGTATATTGCCAACACTTCCTGGAGCCTATCATAGAGAGCCTTCCTACTGGTAACTTGGGGGAACTTCTGACTACAAGTCTGTCTCTTATTCGTGGAGTAAAATTTAAAGGTATGTGCAAAAAATGGAAAGGCTCTAAGTATTGACTTAAATTGTTTTTTCAGAATTATTTTGTACATACTTGCTTACATAAAAACCTGTAATTTGTGCTAATGGGTACTTGCTTAGTCTGTTAACAACTTCTAGGTTAAACATAGAAGTCATTTGGGGCTTTTTCATTTAAAAAAATGAAAGCATAGTAATAATGAAACATACAGCAATTTATTAACTACAGTTTTGCTGTGACTCTCCCAAATGTAGCATAATCCTTTAAATGAGATAATATTTAGAGGTAAGGAATACAAAATACAATTCAACCCTCACTTCTTCCCTCCTTCTCTTCCTCCCTATCTCCTCTACTACTAATAGGGTTTTATTCATCACTATTAAAAGTCTAAATTAAGGACAAATTATGAATTCATGCTTCGTAAACAACATCTCAATTCAGTTGTATTTGATACCTGTCTCATGACCAGCAACTTTCCTAGACCCATTCATTATCTTCAGTACAAAGGTCTCTCTCTGCATTGTACTTCAAGCCGGCATTTCTTCTAAATTTTCTCTTTTCTAAGAGAAACATTTTTTAAAAAAGATGAGCCTTGTCTTTCTGTCCCAATGCTCTCTGGAATCAGTGTATTGGCCATTACCTTTAAGTAATTTGCCTTATCAGGTCATGTCTTCTATCATCCTTAAGAGTTACTGAACATTCTGTTGTGTGGTATTAGGGCTCCACTTTGCCTGGTTGTCTCATAGTGTAGTCAAAGCAACATTGAACATATAAAGTAAATAACTACCCACAGCACTGGGGTCAATGGGAGCTTCAACCATGGTCTGCCATTATTTGATCACAACAGATATTTTGTCCTATGTAACTTCTGTGTAGTACAAATTAATATGCTTATGCTAACTTGAAAGTTCTCACAGATTGAAGTTTCTAAATGCAATTGCATCACCTTGAAGATTAACAAAACTCACTTCAGATGCATGACCTTCAAGGCCATCAAATTCAATTTTAGTTTCTTGAATCCTGGTATTATTTCCCCAATATTTTTTATATTGTGTTAAATATTTGAAAATGTTTCCTAGAAAATGGATGAACTTCTTTCTTCTTGGATTCCTTTTGTTATAATCTCAAAGGTACTTGTTCTTTCTAGGGCCATGTTACTGCCCAGAGAACCACAAAGGCAGGCAGGCATTCCTGAAAAGAACTTAAACATAAAGTGGGCCATTTGTTTCTTAAATATGTCCACATGCAGCCTATCCTGTTTTAGAACTTAGGACATGAAAAGATTCCGGTAGTAGTCTGACATATCATTTTTTTAAAAAGTCAGAGTCGTGCAGTGTAGTTCATGCTCTTCTCAAATTCACAATTGTTCATCTCCACTCCTGAAATTCTGAGATTAAAGACATATACCATATGGCCTGCTATGCTATCTGTGCATATTGTTCACTCCATATCATTAAATTAAATCACTTGACTATTACAAGTTTATTAATGAAGTAATTCTTGAAATAAGGTCTAAAAACAGAGAAGTCCATTAAGTTAGGCTTAAAAATTGTACTTTTTAATAGAAAGGTTATAGCTAGCCCATTTGCAAGCATTTGATTACAGTTATTACAATAGATATGTAAATGTATCACATAGGATTTTCTTACTTTTAAAACACAAAAATTATTTTAATTGTTTTCTAAATAGAAGAAAATGCTGCAAAATGCAGGAAAGTTGAAGTAATTTTAGTGCCCAAATAATCATCTTTTTTATTAAAAAATGCCTCTTCTGCCTAAAGCCACAAATGTTAATGTAATGAAGAGTAAGGTTAATGGATATGTTACTACATGGATAGATAGACATATAGAAAGAAAGAAAGAAAGAAAGAAAGAAAGAAAGAAAGAAAGAAAAAAATAGATAGTTACATGATAGATGATGGATACGTGACAGATTCTGTACAGTACAAGGGTGATAGATAGATGACTGCTATATAGATTAGATAGAGTGATGAAATGTAGAGAGATGAATGATATATAGATATGTTTCAGAAAGAAAAGTAATACATATCTAATTGAGTGAGAGATGATAAGAAATGGTAAATTAATAGATGATAGACAGATGAGAGATAACAATGGATGATTAGTAGGCTGATAATTAGCTAGATTATTATTCATAACTAGTCAAATAAATGATAGATAATGAAGGATGAAATATTTTGACTTGGTTCTAACAAAAAGAACCAACACTTGGCCCTACCATGGGAACTGAAACTTGTGATCTGTAATTATTATCGAACCCGGATCTGATACAAAACGTTTCTAAGAGATGCCCTTCTGTAGTTATGGATGAGAAAGCCTAAACAATCTCTAACCATTCCCTCCCGGCTGCACCTGGCAATGACCAATCATAGATTGCCCCATTAGAAAAATCTCTTACCCCTAGACTCCCTCCTGGTTAGCGGGTTTTGCCTTTATAAACTCGGTGATTTTGTTGCTGGGCACTCTGCACTGTCCCTTGCATGGGAGCAGTGGCAGGGTCCCAGAGCACTCTAGTATTTGAATAAAACCTCTTGCTTGTGCATCAAGTTGGAGTTTGCTGATCATTTGGGATTGCGAGGCTAATCCTGAGAAAGACGGAGGAATGAAGGAGCTCCGTGCCTCTTAGGTCCAACAAAAATACTTGATGAATATATAGACAGTAATATATGATACTGATAGCTACATGATAAATACATAGATAGATTATATAGCTAGTGATAAACAGATGATAAATTGATATAGAGGATACCCAGCTAGCTAAATTGTAGGCACACAGAAGATAATAGACAAGCAGATGACAAGCAGACCAAAGATTTTGAATATTTATATGTGTATATGTATGTACGAGGTATAATTAATGATTAGCATGTGTTCTTTTTATGTTCTAAATAAGCCTCTATGGAATATGGCAGTATTTTTTGTATTTTAAATATGAGAATTTGAAGTTTGGGGAAGTTGCCTTATTTAGAGGAGTCACCAGAGGCATCAAATGGTGTTTGACTGCAGGGTCACTGACTCTGGAGTCTGTGTAGACAGTCACAAAATAAATGTGCATTTATAGTCAAGGAAGAGAGTTTCAGCTCCTACAGTGTTTATTCTTAAAACAATTGTGAATTTCTTCCAGTTGGATTTCTAACTTGCTTGCAAAGAATATCCTTTTATTTTCTAAAGTAATTTTATACACTCTGAAAACAAAGTATAATCAATGTGGAATTATAATTAAGTTCCAGATCAACAAATTCTAGAGGAAAACAAATGCTAGCAGTCAGCCTTCTCTGCTTGTTTTATGCTCTAATTGAATTATATAGCACCCACTCGCTGTTCAATTAGCCTAATTATGGTCAACCCAGTCTCTGCTATTAGGATAGGAGAAGAATACGAATGTGTAACTCTCTTGAAACCTGCCTTGTCATCTGCATGACAAATAGGCTGCTAGCTTGACATGGGTCACTGCTATCCACCTTGCAATAGAACCATACAATTAAAGTGGTTGGAATTAAAATGATTTTTAATAAATCTGTTTTAATTCTTCATTGCTTGGGGTCATTCATATATGCCATATTAATGCTGGTGAAATGCTGTGTAACTTTGTATTATTATATCTTCATTCAGCAAAGATAATATCAAGTTATTTCAATAGATCTCAAATAAACTCAACTGCAATCTTGAATCAAAAGTCTTTAGAAGAGTGATGTGATTATTTAACAACTTAAGATTCATAAGAAGCAAACTTTAAATTAGTCTTGCGTGTGTGTGCATGATCATTCCTGTGTTAAGTCTAAGCCAAGAAGTCTCCATTAAACGTTGTAAAATCCAGGAACTTATCTATCAAAAAGCAGCAGCAAATGAACTCCAAACACTTCACGAATTCCCAGTAGTACATCAGATGGACTTTTCTGCAACTCTTGCAAACATTTCCTGTTAACGTATCTACAGAGGCAACACTCATAAAATAAGGCATAGAGATAAGGCAATAATTTCTAACAACATCTGTGGGATTTGTGTACATGTAACTGATACAAATTAAGAAACAGTTGTCTGATTGCATTATCCCTAAAAACCAAGGTTATTGAGAACAATGAAGGGAATTGTTTTGCCCCAAAAGGTATCCATCACTTGCACAGGAGTGTGTGTCAAACTGTGATTCTCAATACTTTCTGTAGGTTTTATTTTAACATACATTTATTTATGTACACAGGAGCAAGCATACCCATGCCACAGCATGCACACCATAAAATGTAAGGTTCAAAGACAATATGCAGGAATTAGCGCTCTCCTTCCACTAGTAGGTTCAAGGGCTCAGACTCATGTCCTCAGACGTGGCAGAATATATATTGACCCACTGAACCATTCTGCCTGCCCTCAACCTTAATTTTTGAGACAGAATTTCTCACTGACTCTGATGCATGCAATTTTAGCTAGATCAGCCTGTGAGTCCCCGGGATCAGCCCATCTCTACCATTAGCTATAGCAGCTGTACAGGTTCAAGTTGTCATCCCTGGGCTTTACAAGGATGCTGGGGATCTGAACTCAGGTCCTCATGCTTGTGAGCTCCCCATCGTTTATTGTGGTAATCTTTAAATTGCTTACCAATATTTAGAAATAAATGTATATTACAGAAGGGCTTGCAACATCAGTTTCTCTTGAAAGAATTCCAGTTTGTCAGCAGAATCTTGCGAGGTAATGCCCTGAATTGGAGTAATTAGATGGATCTTGTGGTTCACTGAGGCCAGAGCCTCTGCTGCCTCTACAATGTGGCATAAGGTCTACCACATAATCACACCGTGTATGTATGATTGTCAGACACATAAAAGTGAATGTGAAAGCTTCAGACTAAGAGGACTTTGACCACTTCATCCAAAGTTGAACTTAGTTCCATTAACACAGATGGAAAACTTGATTGACATTTATTTTTTTGTCCCTAGAGTTCTAGAGTCTAACATAGTATTTGACATTTCAATTGGAGTTTGTTGAGCAGACAAGTTTGTCCAAAGGTCAAAAATAAGTGGTAAATTGGACTGGGAATATAATCTTGGGGGATTCAAACATAGCTACTGAGTTTTGAAGACTTTATAACCTCAAATAAACAGTTCATTTAATAGTTCACTAAATTAACTGTCAACTAAGCCAACCAAAGCATACTCAATATTTAATATGTAATGTCCTTGGACCTAATGTTTTCTCCCTTTAAGGAATGAGCAATTATCTATGTAAATGACTTCCACTGAGATATTTATGGATCTAGAGAAGATTTACAAGTTTTTTTTCATGTCAAACAAAAATATGAAGTGAATAAAAACTTCCCTAAAGTATAATAAGGTGGCTATTGAAGGAAACTAATGTATGAGAGGAATCATTTTCTCAAGAATTTTACCATTTCTAGTGTGTATAAATGAGCACATTTGTTTTAGTATGTGAGAGATTTTTCTATAAAAATGGTACATCACTTTACTTAAGTAAATGGTAAAATCCTAGGGGAAGAAAGATAAGAAAAATATTTCAGTGAAGCCATTGACACTTATAAAGAGTTGTATCAGACAAATAAGTAAAATAAATAGATAAAAATAAGTAAATAAAGTAGGTCTTTGCTATATAGAAAACAAAATATTTCGACAACATATTTGACCTATCTTACTAGGAACATCTTCAAAATGCATTTCTAATGACCATAGTCTTATTCCCAACTCCACAGCATACCTTGTTTTATCTCAGCTCCCAACCTTAGCAGGCACCCCTGCTAACCCATAGGCCTCACTCACTTGAAATTCAGGTAGACTGCCTGTACACCCTCTCTTTTTCCCATGTTCCCCCAGATCCAATACACTGGTCTCATCCCCAACTCTGCAGTAGAAATTTGAGGCAGCCTTCCCTGCCCCCATGTTACTGCTTAGATCCTCTGTAGATCCCACAGATCTTCTGATTCTGACCTCCTAGTTCCCAGCCCTAGCAAATGCCCCCCTGCTAAATCTTGGACTGAGCCAGTCAGGGCAACAAGTAAGCTGAGAGTAGATTCACACTTCTTCTGATCTCTGAGATTCAGCTCCCTAGGCTGATCCCCAGCTCTGTAGCAGCAAAGCTGCTGTGGGCTTCCTTTTCTCTTTGATCTCATCCCCATTGGATCACAAAGATCTCCTCCAACCTGCCTTCACAAATCATCCCAGTATCCAGCCTTCAAAACCAGCAGTCATTCAGTGGAAACACACCAGCTGAACAGAGCCAAGGAAACTGGTGAGCTACCTGAAAATCCCCATCACTCCCCCCTCTCTAAATCCAATCCTCTACTCTCATCTCTAAGCAGAATACCTTGGCACCCTTTCCTGATCCTCTGCTTCCATCATGGATACTTCAGATCTTCTTTTTATAACCTCCCTTCCCCCACTCCTTTTCCCAGCCCAAACCACAGCAGACATATCCCCTACTAACCCATAGGCCACACCTTCCAGAAAACAGATCCTCTCTTCTCCCTCTGTTTACCAAATAAAATACTACAGTCTCATTGCCATCCCTGCAACAGAATACCTGCAGCACCCTCCCTTCTCCATCTGTTCACATCTCCTGTGGATCCCATAGACATTCCCCTCTTAATCTCCCTCTTTCCACTTTTTCCATCTCAGCAGGCACTCCCTCTAACCCCAAAACCACTCCTGCCAAGAAAGCAGATAGACTGTCTGTTGATCTTCCCCACTCCTTTTGTTCTGTTCCTCTCTCTTTGTTCTTTTGGACATACTGATACACACATAGTAAAGGTAGTTTATAACAAGATTATAGCCAACATCAAATTAAATGGAGAGAAACTCAAAGCAATTCCACTAAAATCAGAACAAGAGAAGGTAGTCAATTCTCTCTCTATTTATTCAATATAGTACTTGAAGTCTTAGCTTGAGCAATAAGACAACTGAAAGAGATCAAGTGTATACAGGTTGGAAAGAAAAATGTTAAACTATCTTTATTTGCAGATGATATGATAGTTTACATAAGTGACCCTAAAAGTTCCAGAGAAACTCCTATAACTGATGTACACTTACAACAAAGTAGCTAGATATATATTGACTCACAAAATTCAGTATTCCTCCTATTATAAAAAAGACAAATCCACTGAAAAACTAAATTAGAGAAACAGCAATTTTCACTATAGCTTCAAATAATGTAAAGTATCTTAGGGTAACTCTAACCAAGCAAATGAAAGACTTGTATGATAAAAACTTCAAGTCTTTGCAGAAAGAAATTGAAGAAGATACCAGAAGATGAAAGAATCTGTAATACTCATATATTGATAGGATTAACATAGTAAAAATGACCATTGTAACAAAAGCAATCTACAGATTCCATGCGATCCCAATCAGAATTTCAGATCAATTCTTCACAGACCTTGATATGCCATTTCTTAACTTCATACAGAAAAACAAAAACCCAAGATATCTGACCCAGCCACTATGGAAATTAATATGGTGGTTTATCAGAAATTGAGGATAGATCTATCTCAAGACAAAGTTATACCACTCTTGGGTACATACCTAAAAGATATTCCATCCTACCACAAGGTTACTTACTCAACCATGTTTACTGAAGCTTTATTAATAATAGCCAGAAACTGGAATCAACCTAGATGTCCCTCAACAGAAGAAGAGATAAAGAAAATGACATACATTTATGCAATAGAGCAAAAAAATCAAACATGAAATTTTCAAGCAAATAGAACTATATAAAAAAATATCCTTGAGTGAGACAATCCAGACCCAGAAAGATAAGTAATTGGGAACCAATTGTAGTGAGAATTTTAGTTTCTGTAAAAAGCCAGTTATGTTGTATGGAATAGATTCTATTTTAAGACCAGGTGTGTGATATGGGACTGCTTCAGAATATCCACAGCTGCTAACAATGATTTGTCTTGTGCTCTAGGAGCAGCATGCTTTTTGCCTGCTGCAGATAGTTCACTTTCAGAATTCTGGAAACTTTTCAGAAGGGAGAAATGTCAGTGCCCAAAGAAAGGCTTCTGCTCTTCCTGCTGTTGTGGCTATCATTGCTGTTGCTGCAGTTTGTTGAGGTTGGTTGTGATGTGTCAAGTAGTCATGTTCAAAGAGATGAGAAAAAAAATTGAATATCCTGATGGCTAAGGTCAAACTTATCCCCAAGTAAACCAATCAGCAGGAAGTAGTCTAAAGAGGTCTATGCCCTTTTCCCCTTTAAGCTTTTCTCTTAGCTAGTGTTGGGGAGTTGGAAGAGCTTGGGATAGAGAATGGTGGCAAATATAAGAACTCAATAAAGTAGCCAAAAAGCCTATCTACAATAATCCATAGACCCAGAGTGGTTAGGTAAAGAGAAGGGTTCTGGGGAACACATGGATCTTCCTGGAAAGAGGAAATAGAATAGATTTCATGGGCAGACTGAGAACAGTTTAAACTGGAATGGAGAATCAGGTGGGAGAGGATTGGAGGGAGAGTGTTGAGGGAGGAAAACATTTATAATTGGGGGAGTCTTAGCACAGTGGAGACTTCTTGGAATATTTGAAGGTGATTCTAGTGAAGTCTAGCAATGGGGAATATGCAGTCTCAACTTGCCTTCTCTTTCAAGGTGATGCTTCTAATGTTTGGTTGGGTTGCATTCAATTAAGAGGTTAGTCAAGGCGGTCCCATCATAATCCCTAAATAACACAAGCTTTTGCTCAGGCAAAAGGTTGCTCTGTACAAACTGAAAATCGGGAATTTACAAGGAAAACACCCACATAACTTATTGAATATGGAGCTTTCACTCTGTTCTAGTCTTTTTGGGGCAGGAAAGTAAAATATAGGCTACAAAAAGAGAAATGTAGACACCAACCCAGCCAAAAAACCTTTGATCTACAATTTGTCCTGCCTGTGAAATATGCTAGGCAGAGAACTTTTCCAACCAATGTCTGATTTGTCTTAAGGCCCGCTCCATGAGAAAGAACACACACTTGACTCTTCTTTTTTAACCAAAAAACCAGAGACTAGAAAACCCAGAGACCTAGGGAAAATGTGTATGTGTATATATATAAACATTATATATATAATCCTATCCAAACATTATATGTAATGCAATCCAACATTTTATATAATGATAACATATCCCTAATGATATTCTGCTCTACTCATAGATCAGTCTCTTACCCAGTTATCATCAGAGAGGCTTCCTCTAGGATCAGATAGGACCAGACCCACAGCCAGACATTATGTGGAGAGAGAGTTTAAATGTGATTAAATGTGATGGCTACATCAAATCTCTCCCCTCAGAAGCTCAGAGAATACTGTGGAAGAGGAAGTGAAAAGATTCTAGTTGCCAGAGGGCATGGGGAATACCAAGAGAACAAGGCCTTCTGAAATAACTAAGCAAGGTGCATATAAGCTGAGAGACTGCAGCAGCAGGCACAGGGCCTACAATGGTCTGCACCAGGTTCTTTGCATATCTATTGTAGCAATTAGCTTAGTATTTTTTTGGTACTATTGTGCCCGCTCTTGGTATTCTTTTTCTCCTATTGGGTTGCTGTGTCCAACTTTGATATGATAGTTCTTACTTCATCTTATCGTATTTTATTTTGTCATGTCATCCTACTTTTTATGACAGAAAAATAAGTAGTGGATCTGGAGAGGAGGGAATATGGGGAGAAACTAGAAGTTCAGAGAGGTAAAAGTATAACCAAGTTATAGTGCATAAAAAAGAACTTATTTTCAATAAAAGGAAAAATGGAAAAAATAAATCAAGATAAAATATTTTTTATTTAATTTTTATTTTATTTTTTAACTGACCCATAGTAACTATAAATGCACATTGGCTACGATAGTATGCTTCAGTACATGACTGTACATAATTACACCATATTTTAACATAATTGAAACTAGAAGAATTTTTCTCAGAGACCAAAGAGGATTTGGGGAAGACTGAGAGAGGTTTATTACTGACTTATGAGTACTTGTGCTTTATCAAGGAGCGGGAAGTAAATTTGTGAAATCTCTCTTTTGGCTGATGCCAGTAATGCATCTGGGAATGCTCTCCTGGGATTTTTAAATTTTATTTTTGCTGTTATCTCAAAGAATTCTCTAAAGTTATTTAGCAAGTGAATTAGGGCAAGTTCTAGAGACACCATGTTCACACATTTGAGGTGGCCTTACTATTTTGTGAAGACATTTCCTTTGTTATAAAACTTGGTTTCTTTGCAATGTTGACTTACCTATGGGCAGAAAACAAAACAAAACCTTCTGAATAGTCATTCATTGCTGATGTTGTTTTTTTGTTTTTTTTGCTAGTTTTTTTTTTAAACAGTCTATCCTGGAGCTCATTATGTAGACCAGAAACAAACTATGGAGACCAGACTCACCTTGAACTCACAGATATCAGCCTGTCTCCACCTTGCAAATGATAGGATTAACTGTACTAAAAAGCACAGGAACACTACCACAGCCAAAGAGCCAAATACTCTCAATCAACCAAATAGATGTTTACTACAAATTGTTTTAGAGCCAACAAAATGGTGAGTGGAAATAACTACACTCAAAAACTACAGATAAAGATTGTCTATGATTGACAATGGTGGAATCACAGTGTATGAAGGACTTTGCTACCATTCAGACTAACATAGGATGCATATGTATTTAAGACAATATTACTGATAACTAAGGTTTTCAGAATCAGTATACCCACTAAGGAATATAACTATTAAAAATAGTGAATGTCTAAGGTCTTTGTCTCCAAGCCTCATGACTTGAGTTCATTCCTTGGGACCAATAGTGCAAGAAGAGAATAAATTCTAGCATGTTGTCCACCTCTCTACATGTACAGCCTGTGTGTATGTGTGCACATATAGACATCTGCCACACACACACAGAGAAACACATATAAAGGGATAGAAGGATAGATAGATGATAGATGTAGAGAGAAGTGTATTTTCAAATAAGTAAATATATTTAAAATCATAAAGTAATTAACAATTAACTCTTTTTATAATCATTGTATTTACCATTAAAAAAAAAAGGACTGGATAGTTCAAAATTACTTTAACAGACACACTAGAATGTGCATCCTAAGAAATGCTAAAGGAAAGGATGAGTTTGGCCTTTATCCATATTTATTGTTTGTTTGTTGTTGTTTGTTTTTTCTTTTTTATAATTATTATTTATTACAACTTATTCACTTTGTATCTGGGCTGTAGCCCCTTCCCTCATCTCCTTCTGGTCCCATCCTTCCTCTCCCTCCCCACTACATGTCTCTCCCCTAGTCCACTGAGAGAGGAAGTTCCTTCGCCCCTACTATCTGACCCTAGCCTATCAGATCTCTTCAGTACTGTCTGGATCCTCTTTCTCTGTAGCCTATTAAGGCCACCTTGCCAGGAGGAAGTGATCAAAGAGCAAGCAACAGAGTTCATGCCAGAGACTGCCCCTGCTCCCCTTCCTAGGGTACCCCCATGGAGACTGAGCTTTTATCCATCTTAGCAGGAATACAGACACTTAAAGTTTGGGTGTGGACCCTCATTAGCTTTAAAGTTCTTACCATATGACAGGCTCATTAGTAGGTGCTATATAGGCACGTATTTGATGATGTTATTTTTAAACATTATTAACATCAGATACTTTGATCAACTTAAACAGAAGCAAAAAGAACAAAACCACATCATATGTAAAAGATTAGCAATGAACCAATGGAAAATATTTTCTTCCATATAAATTTATTTATTTTAACATATATATATATATGTATATTTAACATTTATCTACCTTTTGTAGAAAATTCTGTATTAAACTTGCAATATCCATTTTCTACACCCGCAACTAAAAATAGAATAAACCAAAAATATAAAAAGGTAATTTTTTTCCTCATAATCATTTGGGTTGGCATGGTTTTTATTCAAGGGCATTCAGCTGTCTCAGGATTCTTATCTAACCCATATAAATTTGCAAAATTATTAAAATGAAGCTGACTCATAAAACAAACACTAGGCCTCATTTATCATTTTCAGGATAGTCTCCCATGCTTTTTTGATTAATACTTTTATTAGAGGCATTCAATATAGATAATGCAAAATTAAATGGATTTTGCCAGAATACATTATAGCCATTAAAATGAATCAGACTATTAAATGGAGGGAAAAAGTAAAATCTGAAAAAGAAATATAATTCCATATAACTTATGACAACGTCCATTAATCACATAACTACAATTTGAGAACTTTTGTGTGGAAAGAAAGGAATGTAGATCTATTCAAGAGTTCATCATTAGGGTCTTATTCTCTAAAGAAAAATCCATGAGACAAGGACTGGTTCAGATTGGACATAAAGACAAAAGTTTTCTTTTCCCAACTTTTCCTGATGCATCTATACCCATTCATTCTTACTAATGAGTATATAACAAAAATAAAGATATAAGCCAGTAGAACATGACCAATCTGAACTCCAGAAACTTCAAAAACCTATGGAGGTAACCATGTTTTTTCATTCCTTCCCCTGTCATTATTACTCCCTTTCATGAAATTTGCCCTTAATTTCCAAATATCTCAATAACAATGTAGTACATTTTCTTGGCTTTAATTTTGATCTTCACAAGTTTTTTTGCCTTTAAGAGTTCCCCTTAATATTAAAATAGGTGAGAGGATGAACATTTCCCTACAAGTGTAATAGTACATTCAATACAAATTCAGATTCATGATTAAGATCATTTTTACCAAATACCAAATGCCCACTGTGAAAGCTTTCTAATATTTTCTGTGCTTTATGCCAGCTCTGGAAATTTATTATTTATTGACAGAATAGATTTTTAAGTGTCAGTTATAGTTTAGAGGATATGGGTCATAATTGAAATGTTTTTACTCTACTATTGCCTGTTGACAAACTTAATCGATCAAAAAGTTGTCTTTCATTTGATGGTGTAGGTAAAATCCTTAGGCAATTTAGTTGGTCGAGGAAGCTGGCCTAGAACTCATAGTAATTTTCCAGTCTCAACCTCACAAGCACCAGGATTATAGACATAAGCTACCAGGTAGCCTCACTTCTCTTCTTACCCACGTCAGATATCTGATCAGTCACTCTGACCACTCTCTTACATGTTATGTTTCAGTTCCTAGCCTTTGCCTTTCATGGTTGTTCCCACCATATTACCCAACATGTTTAAATATAAGAATGTATTATTTAAGTTCTATATCTAAAATCCCTGGATACTGTGGTGGTGGTGAGGTATAAAAGCGACCATGTCTTATTTTATATTCATAAACAAAATCAGTTTGGCTTTCAAAATCTCATTTTGGCTGTAAATCCTTCCCTCTTCTTCAGCATTCAGTATCCTCTATCACTATTTTTTTTTGCTAGAAACATTGTTTTAACTTCCCTGTAAAGAAGAAAAGGCTCAGAAGAATACACTCACAACCTTCCCCAACTCAGTCTGCCAAGTAACCAAGGTCTGTGACATATCCGCACCCTTCTCCATCCCTTTGTCATGACAGGAGTGGCTGTCTGAGAACAAGTTTCCTCAGTACTTTCTTATCATTTCCATGAAGTTTTTTTAATGTTCAGATCTTCAATGTTCTCTGAAAGCCCATATGTTGAAGGTTTGTTACTTAGATGGACACTGTTGAGCACTTTGGGAACTCTTAATGGCAAGGTCTAGTAGACAAGCTTCAGATCATTGCAGTCATGCCTCTGAAGGAAGCAATTAAACACTGGTCTCACCTTTATCATCTATTTCAGATACCAGCTGTGAGGGAGCAATTTTCAACTGTATAATCATCACCTGTAAAAAAGTCCCAGAAAAACAATGAAGGTATGCCAAACACAGTTAAAATCCCTCAATATTGTGAATTAAAACAAACTTTGGCTCCTGGTTTGTCAATAATTTCATTAAATAGTTGTAATATAGCACTCATTATAATGACCCCAAACTGACTCACAGGAAAGATGGGAACTCTTCTCCTCTGTTTTTCTATAGCACCACATCTTATTATGTAGCAGCAGGGTCAAGAAGCCATGGATTTTCCAAGTCTTTCTCATGGTGTACAATAACGTTTGTCATCATGTAGCATAAATCCTTAAAATAACAATTTAGGACCTACAGATTTTGGATCTCACCCATGATCACTTTAAGGGCACTTAAAAAAAGATTTATTTACTATTAATTTATGTGTATGAAAGTTTTATTTCTGTACAGAATATGTATGCAGTGCTTTGGATCCACTGGTACTGAAGTAGTAGATATTTGTGAGTTGCTATGTGGTGTTGGAAATTAGATCAAGGCTGTTTAAAAGACTAGTCTATTGCTGAGTAATATTCCATTGTGTACATGTACCACAATTTCTGTATCCATTCCTCAGTTGAGGGGCAACTGGGTTATTTTCAGCTTCTGGCTATTACAAATAAAGCTGCTACAAACATGGTTGAGCAAATGTTCTTATTGTATACTTGAGCCTTTTTGGGATATATGCCTAGGAGTGGTATGGCCAGATCTTGAGGAAGCACTATTCCTAGTTGTCTGAGGAAGCGCCAGATTGATTTCCAGAGTGGGTGCACAAGTTTACATTCCCACCAGCGGTGGAGGAGGGTTTCCCTTTCTCCACAGCCTCTCCAGCATGTGATGTCACTTGAGTTTTTGATCTTAGCCATTCTCATGGGTGTAAGGTGAAATCTCAGGGTCGTTTTGATTTGCATTTCCCTGATGACTAAGGACATTGAACATTTCTTTAAGTGTTTCTCTGCCATTCGATATTCCTCTATCAAGAGTTCTCTGTTTAGCTCTGTTCCCCACTGTTTAATTGGATTACTTGATTTGTTGCTGTTTAACTTCTTGAGTTCTTTATATATATGGGATATTAGTCCTCTGTTAGATATAGGGTTGGTGAAGACCCGTTCGCAATCTGTAGGCAGTTGTTTAGTTCTGACGACAGTGTCCTTTGCTTTACAGAAGCTTTTCAGTTTCATGAGGTCCCATTTGTTGATTGTTGATCTTAGAGCCTGTGCTGCTGGTTTTCTGTTCAGGAAGTTGTCTCCTGTGCCAATGAGTTCAAAGCTCTTCCCCAGTTTTTCTTCTAAGAGGTTTAGTGTGTCTGGTTTTATATCGAGGTCTTTGATCCACTTGGACTTTAGTTTTGTGCAGGGTGATAAGTATGGATCTATTTGTATTTTTCTACATGTAGACATATTTACAGGAAAATGGTGGGAACTGGAAAGAATCATCCTGAATGAGCTATCCCAGAAGCAGAAATACACACATGGTATATATACTCACTCATATAGACATATAATATAGGTTAAACCTACTAAAATCTGTACACCTAAAGAAACTAATCAAGAGGGAGGACTCTTGCTAAAATGTTCAATCCTTATCCAGAAAGGCAATGAGGATGGACATCAGAAGAAGGAGAAAACAGGGAACAAGTCAGGAGCCTGCCACAGAAGGCCTCTGAAAAGCTCTGCCCTGCAGACTATCAAAGCAAATACTGAGAC
The DNA here is from genome assembly GCA_028658305.1 of Pachyuromys duprasi. Classification (NCBI taxonomy): domain Eukaryota; kingdom Metazoa; phylum Chordata; class Mammalia; order Rodentia; family Muridae; genus Pachyuromys; species Pachyuromys duprasi. The sequence continues at coordinate 38,180,024 of CM053761.1, forward strand.
TTATGGCCAACCATTAGGCAGAGTGCAGGGAATTTTATGAAAGAAGTGGGAAATAATAAGATCTGGAGAGGATGGGAACTCCACAAGGAGAGCAACAGAACCAAAAAATTCTAAGCACAGGGGTCTTTCCTGAGACTGATACTCCAACCAAGTACCATGTATGGAGATAACCTAGGATCCCTGCACAGATGTAGCCCATGGCAGTTCAGTGTCCAAGTGGGTTCTATAGTAATGGAACAGGGACTGTCTCAGACATGAACTGATTGGTCTGCTCTTTAATCACCTCCCCCCTGAGGTGGGGGCAGCCTTGCCAGGCCACAGAGGAAAAAATGCAGCCACTCCTGCTGAGACCTAATAGACTAGGATCAGAAGGAAGGAAAAGAAGACTTGCCCTATCAATGGTTTGGGGAGGGGTATGCTTGGAGAAGGGAGAGGAAGGGAGGGATTGGGATGGGAGGAGTGAGGGTATTACAGGGGGGGGATACAAAGTGAACAAAGTGTAATTAATAAAGAATTTAAATTTAAAAAAAGACTACGAGTGTCCTTAAACATGGAGATTGGTACTCCTCTTTTGAAGGTCACAAAGATGATGGCCAAAGATCCTGTGGCTTCTTTAACCTAAACCTACTCCTTGACTCACTTGTATTTGAAAAGCATCACTCTTTCCATGCATATGGAAACAGACCTCAGTTACTTGACAGACTGAGTTGGGGAAGGTTGTGAATGTATTCTTCTGAGCCGTTTCTTCTTTAGAGGGAAGTTAAAACAATGTTTCTAGCAAAAAATAAAAACTAGTGATAGAGGATACTGAATGCTGAAGAAGAGGGAAAGATTTACAGCAAAAATGAGATTTTGATTATGAATATAAAATAAGACATGTTTGCCTTTATACCTTACCACTACCACAGTATCCAGGGATTTTAGGTATAGAACTTAAGTAATACATTCTTATATTTAAATATGTTGGGTAATATGACGAGAACAATGATGAAAGGCAAAGGCTAGGAACTGAAACATAACATGTAAGAGAGTGGTCATAGTGACTGATCAGATATCTGATCGCCTTCTCAATTGGCTAGGAATAGCCAATTGGTTCTCTTCTGGATAATGTTCTTTCTGTGATTTTTTTTTAAATACCACTCTAGGACTTGGCCTTTTGGCTTTTTTGTTTTGTTTTTGTTAAGTGATGTCATCAAACAGGTGTAAGTGGCTTTAATAACCTGGCACTTCCATTTCTGAGTCTATCTCTCAAAGTCAGATATGCCATTGTTTATAAGTTTATTTGGTGCTTTTTATTCTTAGTGGACTCAGATGTTTCTTTTTGATTCCAGCCTCATGTGCACAACTGAATGCTGAGCTTATCAGAATTCATATGGCTAAAAGCACACTGTTTCTTTCTAGAGTCTACTTCTCTTGTATGTACGTTTCATGTCAGTAGAAAGTAAGACCCATTCCAACAAATGCTTAAGCCAGTAACTGTCCTATCTCTGATTTCTTTCACTTATATTACAATGCTGTCTTGATTTGTCTTTATTCCTAACACATTCAAATGATAGTTGCTCTATCTTTAAAGCTAAATATCAGTGACTTTTTAACAACTGGTTCTGTGACCCTGGTCCAATACTTCATCTTAGTTCTAAATGGAGTAACTTCTCATTTAATCTTCATTTATGTCCTTAATCTTTGAAGAATATACTTCAAATGGAAGTCACATTAGTCATCCTCCTTTCAAACAGCTTCCTATTGCACAAGGATTGAAACAGAAACATTTGTCCATTTTTTTCCTCTTGGCCTCAAGTTATTTTGCTGCTGTATTCACCTTTCCTTTAGCTTGTTCCTCTTACCAGGAGGTCTTATTCATCACACTGGACTGGGTTCTGCTCACAATCTTCAACTCAGTTCCCAAGTCTGTTACCATGGTTGAATGTTGCACTGCTCAATTTTCCAATATCACACACCATCATGTATGTTTCAGCATCCAAATCAAACCTTTCTGGGCAGGGAGACATTTCCTGAACACACTGTGGCTCATCTACTTTCCATTTCAACTACTTACCTTTTTACCATCCTACTCATTTCTTGTATCACTTTTATCTCTTGTACATTTTATTAGTTCACTTGTCACTACCGTAACAAAATACATACGTCTGCATTAGTTTCAAAGGCAGATTTGTATATGTGACATTTCTTGAGATTCAAAGACATGGCTTTGGTGTTGGCTTGGCTATAGTGAGTACCACAAATAGAATTGCTGACTTAACACAACGTACAAAAGGAAAAGATCACATCAAAATAAAAGAAGCCAAAGAATCTATGGGGTCTGTAAGCTCTACGTTAATTCCTTCTAACTTTCCCAATGGACAACCCTCTCCTAAGCCCACTTTAAAATTTCAAACTAGATGTGCCTTAACTGAGGGATGGATAAAGAAATTGTGCTACAGTTACACAATGAAATACTACTCAGCAATTAAAACCCAGGAAAGCATGAAATTTGCAGGCAAATGGATGGAACTAGAAAAGATCATCCTGAGTGAGGTAACTTAGAAGCAAAATGACACACAGCGTATATACTTACTTGTAAGTGGATATTAGCCCTATAAGATAAGATAAACATACTAAAATACTAAAATGTTCTACAGTCCTAAAGAAGCTAAACAACAAGGAAGATTCAGAAAGGGGAGCGGTACAGACATTGGAAGTGGAAGCAGACAGGGAACAGGGCAGTAAACTACACAGAAGGCCTCTGAAAGAATCTACAGCAGGGTATCAAAGCAGATTCTGAGTCTCATCGCCAAACCTTGGGCAAAGTGCAGAGAACCTTATGGAAGAAGGGGGACATAGAAAGACCTGGAGGGGACAGGAGCTCTACAAAGAGACCAACAGAGCCAAAATGTCTGGGTGCAGGGGGCCTGCAGAGACCAATGTTTCAAATAAGGACCATGCATGGAGAGGACTTAAGCCTCCTGCTCAGATGTAGCCCATAGGCAGCTCACTCTCCACGTGGGTTCCCTAGTATGAGGAACAGGGCCTCTCTCTGACATGGACTCAGTGGCTGGCTCTTCAACCACTTCCCCTATAGGTGAAAGGGCAGCCTTGCCAGGCCACAGAGGAAGACAATGCAGCCAGTCCTAATGAGACCTAGTAGGCTAGGGTCAGACTTCCCTTATCAGTGGAATAGGGGAGGGACTTGGGGAGCAAACAGGGAGGGTGGGAGGGCCTGGGAGGAGATTAGGGAGGGGGAGACAGCTGGAATTCAAAGTAGTAAATTGTAATAAATAATAAATAAAATTATCAACCTCAGGACCAAGCTAACAAAGAATAAATAAAATATTGAATATACTCATCCCATATTATCCCTTTTTATATTTTTATTACCCACCAGAATATAAACACCATGAGGATCATTTCTAATGCTCATGGCATTACAAATATCTGAAAATCATCACAAAATATCTATTTGTGAACAAAAAGAATATTACAAACCCTATGTTTCAACTCATTGCCTGACACAAAGACAATACTGTGTAAGCAGAGGCTGATAACAAAGCTAAACTGAAATGCTATGTTTATATAAACAAATGAAGCCCATAACAATCTACAACAAAGGTAAAGTAAACTATGTTAATTTAAACACACTATGTGAAAGAAGAGTTTATAGCGCACAATAAACAGCATTACTATAAAGTAAGCCTATACAAAACAAATTTCACAAAGGTATTTCCACAAGGGCCTGCTCTTGCTACCATATAGTGCTGACAACAACTTATTTAAATCCTCCAACATGGCTGTACCCATCTGCACACACAGGGAGGGTGCCCTACAAAAGTCAGTGCTTTCTCTATGATTGCATAGAGAAAGAGAGGCAAGCTCTTGCTCAAAGAAAGGAAGTAAAGTCGTTGTTCTTCCATGCTTCTTTAAGTTTCAATTTGTGTAAAGTCCAGTCTCTTGCAAGTTTTGAAAAGAACATTAAATTAAGTACTGATAGAGCACTGTGACTAATACTCTTTTCTATTCTTCTAGACCTGTGAATCTGCCCCGGGGGAAAAACCTTCGCATAGTCGAGTTCTGTCTCTGCCTTGGTTCAGGAGGCAAATACAATCTTTTCAACTGAATGGAAGCATGTGCTTACAAATGATGGATTCGTATTCAAACCACACAAGCTTCCTGTTATTAGGCTTGAGAAAAACATGTTTGACCACTGGCTATCTTCTTTTGTGAGAGTGTAAAGTTTCCGCAATTTTATTTAGTTTTCTTTGTTTGTTTCACTTCAGTGCAACTCATTAAGCCAGGGATGAGTGTCCACAATGTTAGAAGGGACATGCTGACCACTTTAGAAGATATCAAATGATCCAAGTGTGGAAAATGGATTCTATCTCCTAAGCCACTCCAGCTGAATGACTCCGGGTGTTCAGAGGCCCATCTTGAGAGGACTGTGAGCTTTGATTAGAATTAAGGGAAAAATGACATGATCCATGAATGATATCTGACAGAAGAGACAAAGGCTGAATCGCTGCACAAATATTGACTGCTTTCCATGATAGAATTTGATCATTCATTGCTCTAAGATAGCCACAGTCCACTAAGCAAGATTAATTCACAGGGCTTTTTAACAGTTAATCTCATAATACGGAAATAACTTTTGGGTCCTTTATTCAAATAAACATAACAGAAAAAAATAAAATGATGTTTCCCTCTTCCTGTTTATAATAAAGAGAAGTAGCCTGTCCACCGACCGCCTTTATAACTGCAGGAGTGGGGTAAGTGTCCATTAGAAAAAAGGTAACCATTTTTCCATATTATTAGCCCTGGTAGGATTAGGATGTTGAGACCAAATTCCTCTCACCAACTAACTTTAATAGTGTATTCCAGCCAGATGATCCAGAATAGAAGGATAACGTCTGAGAATTGGAAGGGGGAAAGTAAATACATCAAACCACAATGCATGTTTGGATTTTCTAAATCCATGTCAGAAAGTTTGAAAATTTGTTGCCCTTCTTAGTATATGTGTTCAAGCCACTAACCTCAAATGTAATAGGAAGGTTTTCATGAAATTTTATTTGGCGAAAAAGGCATGCTTCAGAATGAAATATGTGGCATGACACCCTTTTGATTATGTGTGTGTGTAAAAACAGGTATATATTCAGGTTAATTTATATATATATATATATATAATTTATATAATTATATAATTTATGTTGTATATACATACAGTTACACACACATCTTTCTGTAAAAAGAGAGGTGAATCAGGCATGTGAAAGTGATCATATTGGTCATTTCCCAGGGTGTATCAATATGAACATTGGGTAAGGTATATTTTTATGAAATATGCTTTTTAATTAGATTGATTTTCTGTGTTGTTTTAAAAATGTGGGTGATATTTAGAAAATCTTGTAAGTGGTGTGTGTATGTGTGTGGTGTGTGTGTGTGTGCATGCTACACCATGCATGTGGAGATCAGAGGACAACTTATGAGAGCTGGCTGTTGTTCTCTCCTGTCATGTGGGTCCTGAGGGTGGAGCTCACATCAGCAGGCTTTTAGCAAGTGCCTTTACCCAGTGAGCCATCTCACTGGTCTTGAATTCTTTAGTTTTAACTGTACATGTGATTGTGCGGGGCATAAATAGGGTTAATCATTGAAATGGATCAAAATATATCAATAGAATCTGAGGTGAAATCAAGTAAGAATTGAGGGAGGTCTCAGTTCCATCATTCCTCACTTTCTTAGTTTGTGACCAGATCTCCAGAATAAGAACATCCTGGTTCATAAAGCATTTACTCTTTTTCCTTTGGCAGATTTTTTTAATATTAAAATTCAAACCAAAATTTAATTATGTTGGTTTAACACTGCTGTAAATTCAGCATCATTAAGTTTTTTTTTCCATGTCAGTTTCACATTTGTGTCCAACTCTGCCTCGAAATATCAAATCTTCCCAAATAGTCAATTTATCTCCTCAGAGGACTAATAGTGATAGAGGTGGAGAAGAGAATAATCAGTTCACAGAATTTGGTTAAAGGGCTAGGTGTGTTAGAGCAGGACTGCAGTCCCAGCACACGAGAGGCAGAGACAGGGAGATTGTTGTAAGTTTGATTCTAAGCACAGCCATGCACTGGGCAAGACAGGGCTTCAGAGCATGACATTTTCTCAACACACTTAAAAAGAAAGTGACAATTAAACGGTCACTGACATTAGCAAAACATTAATCTGGAGTTGGTTAAATAACAAGGGGAAAATAAAGTTATTGATATTATAACCTACAGACTTTAGTTGTGTTGTTTTAATTTTATGTAATTTTAAAAAATAATTAATTAATTTACTTTATAGCCTGATTGTAGCCCCTCCCACCCCTCTTCCCATCCTATCCTTCCTCCTTCTTCCCCCTCCTCCTTTTCTCTACACCTCAATTAAGGGGAGCCCCACACCTATCCCAGCTCATTAAGTTACATCAAGACTGAGTATATCCTCTTCCCCTGTGGCCTGGTGAAGCAGCCCCATCAGGAGTGTGGGGCAGTGACCAGAAAGCAGGCAACAGAGTCTATGTCAGAGACAGCTTCCCTCCTTCCTTCCCTTTCTAGGGAACCCACAGGAAGCCTGAGCTGCTCATCTACTCCACCTGGGTAGGGGGCCTAGGCCTAGTCTACCATGGTCCTTTGTTGGTGCTTCAGTCTCTGCAATCCACTCTAGCCCCTGGTTAGTTGACTCTGTTGATCTTCTTGTGAGCTCCTGTCAAATTTCTTGAGCCATGTATGCAACAAAGCCATTTGTTCAAAATCTGCATCTGGAAGAAAGAGTCATATATTTTTTTATGCTTTCTCCTTATCACATAACAGGGATTTTTTTTTTCTAAGCAACTTCAACTTCTTGGTTGTCACTTTAAATTTCTTTTGACACTAATTCTGATTATCTAAATTAACCAGATTAAGAGGAATTAAAAACCTCTCTTGCAGAAACACCTCCATCTTCTCCCTTTCACAGTCTCTGGAAACTGTCTCTGGAACACGAAAAAATCAGTTCAATGCATGAATTCTGCCCTTTTGTGCTTTTTTAAATCTTTCTTTTTCTTTTGAAATATTTTAGCCCTCTGGTAGTAATTTATTATACACCCATCTTGAATTTTGTTCTTTTAAATGAAGATTCAGGAAGAAAAGGAGCCAAGTTATTAAGAAATGTTCCTTTCTTTGGACATAATACTCTAGAAAGGGTGTGTTGTGCTTTGTAGGTACACTGTAGAATCCCACGGGGTTTCCTGTACTAAATGCAGTTGTGGGCTGCAAAGGCTGCCTTAAGTCTGCACATTCCCTTACTAGGGTTTGTATGATGTTAGAACATTGCATCTTTATTATTTATCACAGCCCCTACATCCAGCATAATTAAACATCACACATTTTCATTTTCAAATTAGTACTGCAGGATGGACTTTCTCTCTTAATTCTGGTTGGCTTTTCTTGATGGTGGTCATTACCATACGACCCAAAGGCAGCACGCATTGCACTCTCTTCACAGAAATGATGCACAGTATTCTGGCTACAGTGAGATTGTTGGTGCAGTTGATAATAGCTTTCATAGAAAGACCCAGGGAAATCCAGAATTGTTCACCAAACGACTCTCCACAGTCTCCATCTATTTCACTTTAATCTTTCACATATAGCTAATATTTTATTGAAAAAATTTTCATATATTATGATCATGCTTTGTCCCTCTTCCAGTTTCTCCCAAGTCTTCTTCACCTCCTTACTCACCAAAAATTTATGTTTTTTTTTCTTTTTCTGTTTAAAAGAAAACAAAAAAACTACAAATAAATAAATCAAAACAAAACAAAAAACCAAAAACACTCCATAAAAAATGCATACACAGACTCAGAAAAATCCCCCCAAACCACAAAAGTAGAAATCAAAACAGACAAGCAAAAGGATGATGAGACAAAAGTGAGAAAACAGAGCAAAATGACAGGAAAAACTCTACAAAAATGCAAAGAGTTCATTTTGTGTTAGCCAACTGCTCTGGGGCATAGGACCTGCTCTGAAGTACGGTTAATAATACGCTTACTGAGAATCCACTGACAAAAACTGATTCTTCCTTTGTCAGCGAGTATCAATTACAGAACAACTTCTTGATTAGAGGAGGGAACTGTGTCATTTCCCCCTCTCAGTACACAGTTGAATTTTATAAAAGATCTCTTTAATGGGATGCTCTTACATTTCTGTACCACTCAACAGCTGTCTTCCCTGATTCAAATTAAGTGTACTTCCGCCAGAAAGGCAATATCTATTCTCCACCCCTCCCGTGTTGTCCAATAACATACTTTATCTGCTATTATCTGCACATTATGTGAAAGCCATTTGTGATTTTTTTGCATGTATTTTACCTTATTCTTCAATGAAACTCTTTTTATGTAATTTATTTATTTTTATATCAATCACAGGTTAGGTACTTTGCATCCCAGGCGTAGCCCCCTCCCTCATTCCCTCCCACTCTCCCCATCTCCCCCTCATCTCCTCCCCGCCCCCTCCAAGTCTACCGACGGGGGAGGACCTCCTCCCCTTCCATCGAACCCCAGTTCATCTTGTCAATGAAACTCTTAAACGTAGAAGAACAAAGACTCTTTTTCTGTCCTGGACTTTAGCATCTAATGCAGTTACTACTAGTGAAATGTTCACACTGAATACATTTTTTGAATGAGAATAGGAAAAAAAAGATCCAAAGTTACAGAAACTATTTAAAACTTCAATAAATAAATTCAGCATGTAAAAGTAAGAAAATGAATGCTAGTTCTAATTTAATATGCAGTATGTACTTAATTTTATATTTTATGGCCTTTGAATAAAATCCATAAAAATACCCTCAAATTTGAATGATTTATATTCTTGGCTGTAAAAACTATATAAAAACAATAAATCAGTATTTGAAACTATTGCAGTTAAAGCATTTTATTCACTCATCCATCTAACCATTCATTCATTTATTGGAAAATCTATGTTGAATATGTACACTACACCAGGCTTGTGGTTTGAATCGTAAATGTCCCACACAGGCCAAATACATATGCTCTTTGGCTTTAATAGGCTATATGTTAAAGGCATGAGGTTGGTAGGAGGAAATGGGGCCTCCAAGAGATAAAGTCTATAGGATAAAAGTCGGGTCATGGAGAATATGCTCCAACGGGAATTATTATAGCCATAAGTCTATCTTTCTTTCTCTTTGTTTCCTGCTTAAAGTATGAGTCTCTTCTTTTGCATGTAATACACTGCGACAATGCACTGTGACTCCATGTGTGCTAGGCCACAGAGCCATGCAACCATGAACAGAAAACTCTGGAATCATGAGCTACGCAAAATTTTCCTTCTCAGAAGATGTTGATATCAGTTATTTTATTACAATGATAGGTATCTGTTAATACAAATGTATTCAGCTGGCTGCTCAGAATACAACTGAGAATTAGACAGGATAAAGCCCCTGCTCTCAATCACCTTATATTCCAGAGGGGAAAAGGATTACTAACCCCAGGAAATACAGAAAATGGAATAATTTCAATAAAAACTGTGTCCATGCTGTGTTATATGTGTGTGGTATGTTAGTGTGCCTCTGTGCATGTGTTTGCAAGTGCATGTCTGTATGGAGACCAAAAATTAGTTATCTTTCTTTCCACTTTTATTTTTGTGAGAGATTCAACCTGAAATTTATTGATGTGGTGAGACTGGTGGGCCAATGAGCTTCAGGAACTCTTCTGTCTTTTCTGTCAACCCACTCAGTAGCTGCATAACCACCCAGCACCAAGCCCAGTTTCTTACATGTTTTCTGGGTAGCTGAACTCAGGTCCCCATGTTTGTACAACAAGCATCTTATCACGCCACCTCAGAAGACCTATTTGTTTTTAGGAAACAAGGTTTTATGTTTCCCACCCTGACCTTGAACTTGCGATGTACCTGAGTATAATCTTGACCTCTTGGTCTTCCTATCTCTCCCTCCCAAACTTTATGATTGCAGGTATGTGCCATATTTCTAGGTATAAGAATATAATATCAGTCCCAATGATTAATCCACAGACCATCACCTTGGGTCACACAGATGGTGTCATAAGGCTTATTCAGGCATGATGGTTTGTTCTTTTCCCAGCACTCAGGAAAAGGCCAGCCTGGACTACATAGTGAGTTTCAGGCTAGCTCCTTCAACACAGTGAAATGTTGTCTAAAGAAAGCAAAAACTAATTAAACAATAAATATAGCTCAATGCTTCTCAGCTCTGGCAGTAATCAAATTTAAAATTGGCTTTATCCAAGCACTGAGCATAAGAAAGAAGAATGTTTCATGTTTCAGGTATACTGACATCAAACAAAATGCACTTTTAAAGACAATATAAAGAAATTGCTTTTGTTTTGTGATAGAGAAATATTGTCCAAATTAAAAACATCACATTGCTCATTTATTTAATAGATCAGTACAACATAAAACTTTAGCCCCAATCATACCTAGTTTTAAAAATCATTTTCCAAGTGAAGTGAACATGTAAAGATGGAGCAGAAGTTTCAAACACTCTATCAGATATCAACCCAGATTTTGGCTGCATTCCCTATCATGCTTTCTAAACTCAGGCAGCTGCTGCATTCTGAAAACTAGGAATGACAAATGGGGTAGAGTCTGCTTAAGGTCTGTAAAGTATCGCGAAACATTTATCTCTTGAGGGTAATGTCCATCTTTCTTTAACTGAAATGAGAGTTTGATGACCTCTGGTTGTGCTTTTGACAAATCATACCTCACAGACATAACTAAAAGGACTAAGTGCATTTTTAAAGCATAGTTAAGAAATGTCTAGTTACCACTGGATGGTTGGATACTGACCATACCTGTGACTAAATTTGGCATCTAAAATTGTTTTAATTATTAAGCTGAGAAAAACTATGATTTAGGAATTTAACTTGCAATAACTGCAAGATGCACAAATGTTCTCTGTGTGAATTACAGCCTTGGGGACAGGAGATTGATATTTCCAGTTTAGTGAGGTAATCGTTGTCTAATCCATGCTCAAGAAGGATGCATTCCACCCTAGTTTGCCATTGCTGTGGTTAAGCCATTAATATTTAATTTCAATTTTAACAGGTTTGAGTGGGTTTATATTTTTCTAACCCCCACACATGAAAATTGAAAAGACAATTATCTGCCTCTGCAAAAAGGCAAGGAAAATAAAGCCCCATAGAGATCTCACTTCACTCAAAGAATACAGACACACTGTATGTTTTCCCAACAATAAGGATTTAAATTTTATTTTTCAAACTCAGCATGTTTAGACATATTTGAGGAAGATGGTTGAGAAAGTGAGATACTTCTCAAGGAAATTATGCAACTTCAATGCCTAAGTATTCGAAATATGTAGTTGGGGTTGGGGAGACCTCTTAGAGGATAAAGAATTTGTTGCCAAAACTTGAGGTTTCACTCACATGAAAAGCCTGAAGAGGTGGTATTTCATAATATTGATGTAGGGTATCCAGGCTATAAGCCAGTGGATTGTATTAGCCTGAATTGCTAAGCTCCAGTTTCAGTGAAAGATGCTGCCCATTTAAATAGAAGAAGTTGCTTCATGTTGATCTCTGATCTGTACACACACACACACACACACACACACACGGACACACATGCATGTGCATCTACACATATGAAACTCCATACATGAACAAATGCTACACACAAAAATACATAGTTATTTAACACATACTGCAAATCAAGAGGGTGAACTATGTTGTGCTCTTGGAACAGAGGGCATCCCCTGGGGTTTAAGTGAACAAATGTCATTCCTATCGCTCGCAAAGGAGTGACCCAAAGTGACCCAGATTTAGATGCCTGTTCTTTCCTGCTGGTAATTCTTAAAGGAAAAATAGCCACTGAACAATAGCTGCTGTTCATAGTTTTTAAACCCTAGGAGGAAGCTTTCTGACCAACAAAATTCATATTTGAGCCAAAAATGAAACAAACCACAAGTGTATAAGGTAGAAAAAAAAGCCCTTCTCTCTCCACTGCATCTTGTCCCAATACTTTGTCTCAAAGACAGACCTCTACAGACTCACTTCCATTTCTGTATCATCTAAAATCCAAATTGCTGTACATTATACAACATCCCCTCATATATATATATGAGGGGATGTTGTATATATATATGGTATTAATATATATACAATATATATATTATATATATATGTATATATATACCATATATATATATATATAATACCATATATATATATATGGTATTAGCTTGTCATGAAAAATATCTGTGTTTATACCAAGGAGCACATGTGATTTTTTTATTAATTACAATGAGCAATTATTATTTGATTGTATGCTTACAAAAGTGAATACACCTAAACATTTTGTGTATATTTATATAAAATATACATATAATGTATCATGTCTGCATAAATGGGATTCTGTCACATATCCCTGACTTCATCTTGTTATGTATTTATAGTTTAATCTTCTTAACACTCCATCCATTCATATAGCCTCCCTTTGTTCTTGCATTTCTTCACCTGGCTGCACATGGCTTATGTTTCACTTTGTGTTGTTGGACAATGAAGTTATAACTCATTAGCCATCATTTCTTGTTACTCTGTGCCATCTATTGTCCCGACATGCACACAGGCTTCAGGACAAGTATAACAGTTCTCCTTGACCATCTAGTTAAAGACTTTTAAAAACCTTTGCTTTAATGTCCACAGGCTTCTACTGAAAGTGATATCTTTAGAATAGAGTGAAAGTGAACTTCTTCTGTTGCTGCAACATGCCAGGTTTCAGAACAGATCAGACGCTGATGACACAAATCTGGGTAAACATCCAGTTCACCAATACAAATGTGTTTCTTATATATTCAGTTTCTGGTCCTCAAGTTCTGCATAGTCTACCAGTTCTGTTCCTTTGCATTCAACTGAATCCCAGCTTCTTACACTGGAAGACAGACTTCATAAAGTCTGAGCAACTTTCCTGAAATTAAGCATTGAGGGTTTTATTGAAAGCAGCGTTCTGTTTACTTGTTTTTAGTCCAAAGTGACCCGAGTCCACAGACAGGAAGCTATTCTAGGATGCCATCCAATTATCCTTTGGGAACTGTTGCAAGTTCTTCTTTTATTTTTTTTCTACGAAAAAAAAAATCATTAGTGACATAATTGCTTTCAAAGCCTGACAAAGCCAGACACTTTGCATTTAGCAAAGGCTCTTTCTTTTCATGGGAAAGAAGAGATGTGGTACTTAGGAAGAGAGAAAGATAAGGGGAATCTTTTCCTCTCCCGCTGTTAAAACAACACAGTAGAGAGCTGACGGCTCAAATGGACTATTCATCCTCTCTGATTGTCTATGAAAAATACACAGGCCAGCTGGTTCAATGCAGCATGAAAGAGTAAACTTCAATTTTTTTTTTCTTTTTTTCCTTTCCATAAGAGTGGCCACTTGGTTCCAGATATTAAGTGAAATAGTCACATAATATATTATTCCTTGTAATAACGACAGTGGAACAGAAGAGAGCATTGTTTTCTTGGTGACACAGCAGATGGGCTTCCTAAAGGGCAAACTGATGAGTCCACAGCAAAGAGCCTAGTTTGGTTGTTGCTTCCCTAAGCATTAAGGGGGATGGGCTGTTAAGTGAGTCCATTAAAGATTAAAGCATTGAAGGATTCTAAGAGGTGGTGTCAAGTGATTAGGACTACTGCATACAAAGGACGGGGCAAACAATGCGCACCACCACACAAGACAAGTGACTGAAATAATAGCAGGAAGGCTAGGCTTCCAGGGAACCCAAACTTGACCGTATGCCTGGATCATCTCCTAAACCTGGCATTCTAATATGATTAGTATTTTCAAAAAGAAGTTTGGTGATTTGTTGATTTAGAAGTCTTTTCTCTGGAAAACAACCGAATATCTTGAGATGCTTACTGGAGGAGAAAACATGCAAGAGAATGAGAAAATCAGAACTTATTTATTAGTAAGGATTCTGTATCCACATATCTTCTAGACAACATTTAACAATTTCATTCTTCACACAGTTCCCTATTTAATTTTCTCCTTTTCTGTTATGACTCAGAAAACCAGAGCTTTCAGGGGAAAAGGCAGACATGGCTCAACAGTGACTATACTTACATTAGATAAATTTAACTTTCTAAATTCAAAATGGAATGAAAAAATCAATTCTTCTTATAAGTTTCAGGAACAAAAAGAGAGCATGTGGATGTGGATAAAAAAAACATGTCAAATACAGTCTACCACTTGCTCTTAACAGTCACTGAGCTATGAATGCCTTCTCTAAACAAAATATCACAAACTGGATGACTAAAGCAGTATATAATTTTTTATTATAATTCTGGAGGATAAAGTTCAAGATTCCATTGTGTAAATGTACCACAATTTCTGTATCTATTCCTCCGTTGATGGACATCTGAATTGTTTCCAGGTTCTAGCTATTACGAATAAAGCTACTATGAACATGTTTGAGCAAATGCCCTTGTTGTGTACTTGAGCATCTTTTGGATATATGATGTTGAGGAATTGTGGTACTTTTACACAATGGAATACTATTCAGCAACTAATAACAAGGAAATCATGAAATTTGCAGGCAAATGCTGGGATCTAGAAAAGATCATCCTGAGTGAGGTGTCCCAGAAGCAGAGAGACACACATGGTATATACTCACTTATAAGTGGTAATAGACCTATAAGATAGGATAAACATACTAAAATCTGTACACCTAAAGAAGATAAACAAGAAAGAGGACCTTGGGTAAGATGATCAATCCTCACTTAGAAAGACAAATGGGGTAGACATTGGAGGTAGGAGAAAGCAAGTAATAGGACAGAAGCCTATCATAGAGGGCCTCTGAAAGACTTTACCTAGCAGTGTATCAAAGCAGATGCTGATACTCATAACCAAACCTTGGGAACAGTGCAGGTAATCATATGAAAGAAGGGGGAGTTAGTATGACCTGGAGAGGACAGGAGCTCCACAGGGACCAAATACATCTAGGCACAGTGGACTTTTCTGAGACTGTTTCTCCAACCAAAGACCATGTATGGATATAACTTAGAACCCCTGCTTAGATGTAGCTCATGGCAGCTCAGTATCCAAGTGGGTACCCTAGTAAGGGGAACAGGGACTACTTCTGACATGAACTCAGTGGCTGGCTTTTTGATCCCTGCCCCCCAAGGAGGAGCAGCCTTACTAGGCCACAGAAAAGGACATTGCAGCCAGTACTGAAGAGACCTGATAAGCTAGGGTCAGATGGAATGGGAGGAGGACCTCCCCTATCAGTGGACTTAGAGAGGGGCAAGGAGGAGATGAGGGA
>CM053761.1:38195438-38220998 GCA_028658305.1 Pachyuromys duprasi
AATACAACCACTCCTGATGAGAGCTGATAGACTAGAATCAGAAGGAAGGAAAGGAAGACGTCCCCTATCAGTGGACTTGGGGAGGGGCATATGTGGAGAAGGGGGAGGGAAGATGGGATTGGGAGGGGAGGAAGAAGGAGTTTATAGGGGGATACAAAGTGGATAAAGTGTAATTAATAAAAATTTTAAAAAGAATGTCTTTCTACCTTGAAGGAAGGTATTGTTTTTCTTGAGCCACTACATTCTCACTTTTACTAATCTCCTCAGAGATCTGCATCTAAGTAAAAGTTACATTGATTGTTTTCATTTCAACAGGGCAATCATCTAGGATATGAATATCCAGTCTTAAAACAATGTATTTTTTAAGTGATTCTTGGCCATTAAAGATTCCTCTGTTGAGAATTCTCTGTTTAGCTCTGTTTTCATTTTATAAATTGGTGTTTAATTTCTTTTTATATTTTGCATATTAACCATTTTTTCAGATGTAGGGTTGATAAATATCTTTTCCCAGTCTGTAAGACTGTTTTGCTCTACTGATAGCATCCTTTGCCTTACAAAAGCTTTTCCGTTTCACGAAGTCTTTTTTGTTAATTGTTGATCTTAAAGCCTAAGCTGTTGGTGTCTGTGTCAGCGAATTCAAGGCTGCTCCTCAGTTTCTCTTCTAATAGATTTAGTTTTTGTGGTTTCATGTTGAAGTTTTTGATCGACTTGTACTTGGGTTTTCTGCAGGGTGATAAATGTGGATCTATTTACATTTTCTACATGTAGACATCCAGTCAGACCAGTACTGTTTGTTGAAGATGCTCAAAGTCCTTAGTCACCACAGAAATGCAAATCAAAATGACTCTGAGATTTCATCTTATACCCATCACAATGGCTAAGATCAAAAACTCAAGTGACAACACATGCTCACAAGTATACGGAGAAATGGGGACACTCCTCCATTGCTGGTGGGGGTGTAAACTGTTACAACCACTTCGGAAAATTATCCGGTAATTTCTCAGAAATCTGGGAATAGCTTTACCTCAAGACCCAGCTATATCACTCCTAGGCATATACTTAAAAGATATTCTACCATTCAACAAGGACATTTGCTCAACTATGTTCATAGTAGTTAGAAACAACCTAGAATGGATAAACAGCCAACGAATGGATAAAGAAACTCTGGTACATTTACACAATGGAATACTACTCAGCTATTAAAAACAATGACATCTTGAAATTTGCAAGTAAATGGATGGAACTAGAAAAGATCGTCCTGAGTCAGGTAACCCAAACAGACAGGTAAAGCAGAGACAAGAGGACAGAGGGCTTGCAGAGAGAAGAGAAACCTTGGACAGGAGCATCTCTGTGACAAGCTGGAGACCTAGGATAGTGTAGGCTCCTGGTAGGATAGGTGGATGGCTCTAACTAAAAATACTACTTAACAGAGGTCTTGAAGACTGAACAGGCCAACCTCTAACTAAACTAGTGGAGGGAGGGGAACACCAACCCACCTAGAAAAATTTTATTCAAAATTCATCCTGTTTACAAGACGTGCAGGGATAAAAATAGAGAAAGGATTGAGGGGACGCCCAACCAATGCCTGGCCTGGCCTGAGATCAACCTTAAGGAAGAGAGCTAACTCCTGACAATATTAATGATATTCTTCTATGCTTGCAGAGAAGAGTTTAACATAGCTGTCCCCTGAGAGGCTCCACTCAGTAGTAGATCAAAACAGAGGCTGAGACTCACAGCCAAACATTGAGCAAAGCAGAGGGAGACTTGTGGAAGATCAGAAGGATAAAAGGGAGGTGACAGGGCCTCCACAGAAGACCAATGGAGCCAACTGACTGGGATCCTGGTCGGGGATGCTTTTGGAGTCTGAAGAACCAACTAAGGAACATGCATGGACTAGATCTAGGCTCCCTACACAAATGTAGCCTATGGCAGCTCAGGCTTTATGTGGGTCCCCTAGCAAGTTGAGCAGGAGCTCTCACTGATATGGACTCTATTGCCTGCTTTTTGATCACTTCCTTTTGGCAGGGCTGCTTCACCAGGCCACAGGGTAAGTGAACTTGCTCAGTCCTGATGAGGCATGATGCACTTGGGTGGGGTGGGACTGGGAGGAGAGAAGGGAAAGTGTTATGATCAGGATGTAAAGTGAATAAATAAATAAATAGATTACATATATATGATAGATGGATGGATAGATAAGAAAATAATTTATATTTACATTTTCAAATGAATAGAGATAAAAAGTATCTTTTGTTACATGAAAAGTATACAAAATTTGAATTTCAGTTTCTGGTTGGTAAAAATTTACCTTGGGATACAACTACATTTACCATTTGTGAATAATCTTGGATTGAATGGAACAGAAATAAAACAAGGAAACAGATTCCCATTTACTATAAATGAGAAGCTCCAAATTCCGGTATCCCTAAGACTCATATACATGCCTGGAAGGAACTAGATTATGGCTTGGAGGGGAATCATGCATTGCACAGGACAGGAGACATTCTTGTAAAGTTGCTATGGCATTGTCACTCTATACCAGCATACTGAGATGACTTCAGAAATAAAGCCTCAGGTTGCGAACTAGGTGATTACTATTCAACAAAGTGTGACAGAAACCAGGTATGCTGATGTTCTAGTTGTAAGCCAATGGTTAAATGTTATGTAAGGTCTGATGCAAAATGTTTGAAATAGAAGCATTTGATGAGCTTACAGCTTTCTTTTCCTTTTCTTCTTCCTCCTCCTCCTTCTTCTTTAAACAGATCTTGCTTCAGGTTTATTTGTAAAAACAGCACAGGACACTGTTCATCTCTAAATACTGTGTAGGTGTGTGTATCACACCTGTGCGTCTGCTTTCACATTAGCAGAAGCCTTTCCTATGGGGCCTTCACAGGGGTCTAGGCACCTTTGGAAGCTGGAGCTGGAGCTGAAGCCTTGCCCTTAGCTGGAGCGGAGGCCTCTGCCTTGGGCAAACCTTGGGCTTTGGTTGGGAGAGCCTATGACCCTTGACCCTGTAGCTTCGAATCTGCTTCCCAAGCTTGGAGTGAGCAATGAAAGCCAGACAGAGGAGTCTGCATCAGACACCTTTGGCATGTTGGGCTTGAATCCACAGGCTTCACAAAGGGTTTGATGGCCTCCGCTCGCGCACTCATTGCCTTTGTGTTGTTTGCCTGCATTTTCTTCAGACCTTTCTTGTTGTGCTTCTTGGCAAAGAGCTTGTTCCTCAAAAAGTTGGGATCCACCCCATTAAGAGATTGATATTTTTGTGACCAGGGTTTCTTAATGCCATTTTTGAGCCATTTGCAGGGCTGGTTGTATGTGGTGTGGTTCTTGGACTTGACCATGTCTGCACTGTATCCTGGGGCCCCACAGTGTCTGGGACCGGAAGAGTGAACTTGTAGCTTTCTTTGGAGCATTTTCTCAGCTTGAAAGAGCTGATCAGACTGAACAAACTTTCTCTATTTCTTAGAGAGTTGTGATTTTAGAAATATGTAAATATTGATACAAATATATTTTTCATAATTTTGAAAAATTATGTTATCTTTTTCTCATTTTTATTATTCCTCAAGTGCCAATGAAAAACTAATGAATTATATTTCTTTATGGAAAACTGCAAGCTCTTTGAGCTTAACTGTCCTGAGTCTCCAGAGGCCTACACAGTACATGATATATGAAATAATTATAAATGTTGAGAAAAATTATAAGAATAGTTAATGTTGTAGTCTAGTTACAAAAACCCACAACACAAATGAATCAATCAAAAATGGCAGGTTGATATCCACAAATATGGTCAGGACAGGGAACATTCTGATCTGAATATGTGTTTCCTAGATTACCATAGCAACATGCAATACTGCCATGCGTCGACTCTGTTTATAAACAGAGTAGAGAATATACACGCACACCCATTGGGTATATATCTCCCTACTGTCTAGGCTTGTAGAATATCTATGTGCCATAGATACACAAATGTCAAACACTCACTGTGAAGCACCATGATTCATGGGAACATTAGTAAGAGATATGTTTTTGTACTTCTGTTTTTTATTGTAATTCACTGTAAGATACTACACAACATAGCTCTTCAAATTGCCAGGGAGAAAGTTATATTTTTCTCTGGAAATAGAGGTCGGAAAAGATATATTTGTAATCATCTGTGTACATAAAGCTACTTACTCACTAGAGGCAGGAAATATGGTTGTAGTCTGGCTTTTTAAGATTTCAAGGGCTACAGAAATTATTATGAATGCTGATCGTGTTCAGGGAAGCAATTTTGACTGTGGCCAGGAAAAGGAGCTGCCTCCATTCAACAGATTTTCTTTCTTTTTCCACAAAGATTTCCCCCTCCTTCCATCATAAATTTTCTTTTAAGAACATCAATAAAAAATTTGCAATACTGTTCTAACAATTAAAAACCTATAACCCTTGATTTTCAAATGTGTAAAGCTGAAGTTCATTAAATAACTTTTCATAATTTTGACATACATGTACAGATAAATACAAGTGCAATTTTATGTGGAAACCAGTATATGAAAGTTAATGTTCTTCAAATTGGACATGTCCCAGTGTTTCTAGATAGCATTTTCAATAAATCACTTGTGACCATGAGGTTATTTTAAAATAAATCCCATATCCAAGAATGTTTTAAAATAACCCACTGCCGGAACAAACGTTAAATTGCATTACTAGAAAAATGAAGTCAGCACTGTGGTGAATCAAATGAGAAATGTGCCCCAAAGGCTCATGTAATCGAACACTTGGTTCTCAGTTGTTTGTGCTGTTTGGGGAGGTGATACTTTAGGAAGTACAACCTCACTGTATGAAGTGTATACCCTGGCTTTGCAATGGGGGTTCATAGCCTTGCCCTGCTTCGTGATCTCATTCTCTACTTCCTGTGTGTGAATGATATGTGGTCTCTCACATTTCTGCTCCCTCCACTGATAAACTCTACTCCTCTGAAACCATAAGATAAAGATACCTTTTCTTCCACAAATTACTTTTGGTTCTGGTATTTTATAATCACAGAAAGAACTAAAACCACTAACAACACAGATTCCTCCATTATCTGTCCTTATAATTTGTCTGTGAAATGTTGAAATACTTTACAAATTCTACCATTGGTGTACAGGGTAGATTCCTGTCAGTATTTGAAGGGTTTCTGTGATGCAATTTCTCAGATCTCAGTGAGATGTTAAGATTCTATTGATAATGACATTTTGCATCTTTTAAGATCCTTTTTGTGTAGGAATTTTAATCCAGCCACATCAATGTTCTGGAAAGGGATCACATCCAAAGACCTTCTAGGTCTATGTGATCCAGCTGGAATATACACATGTCATGGATTACAATATGATTTGGCTAGGATATGGACATGTCCTTAATACAGACCTTTAATTCCGAACAATGTAGATAAGATTCGTATGTAGAAGGAAGTAGCCTTGTTTGAAAGTGATGTCTAATTTAGAGGCAGACAAAGTGATTAATCAGAGAGGATTTGACATAATAAGATATGCCCAACTCTCATGAGGAAAGAGAGTAAAGAGAGGCGAATTAAGAGTAGCACAGAGGGAGAGAGAAAGTAGTGGTTTACTGGGAATATTTTACAGAGAAAGGTTAAATAGAGAACATGAAGACAGAACAAGACAGAGAATTAGGAGCTGGAAGATTAAGAACAGATTGACGGAGTTAATTTGAGGCCAACCAAAGCAATTCAGTCAAAAGCTGAGAGAAGTCAGTTTGAATCAGTCAGCTGGGAGAGGAGTTTGAGCCAATACAGTTAAGTTGAGCCAGCCAGCCAGAATTCAGAAATAACTAGAAAGGGTGAGCATATTCAGTAGTAAGCTTCCAAGACAATAATTACTTCAAGTGAATAGAAGATACTTTTATGCTTTTCTTATGGACCTCATAGTGGTTTATTTAATGTTAAGTGATTGCATTCTATAGTCTCCATTGAATTATAGGCTTAATTTTGCTCATTTCTAGAAAGATAGTACACTAAAAAACATTAATCTGGTATTTCAAGGTTATCCAGATAAAACCAAGTGGCCATGTTTCTGAGGATTCCATGCCTCATATAGTTATTAGCTTCTACATAAAAGAGGGTTCTTGGATCTGAAGTTTCTGAATTTTCCTGTTTATAAACTGGGAAAAGTGCAGTGGTTCTATCTTTGAGGATTATATATAGCCCATTCTGTTATTCATCAACTGTTCACCTGGACTTTTAGAAAAGAAAAGTGTCAGGCAAAAGCTATGTGTTTATATAACACCAAGAATCACAAAAATGATCTAAAAATTGATGAAAATAATGTATTTCTGTATAGGTACTCACTAGCAAAATGTACATATATTCACAAGTACTGACACAAACATACAGAAATTCATCTTTTCAGTAACTCTGTTAAGTCTATTACCAATAGCTCCGATTCCCACTTACAAGTTTCTCCAGTTTTTAATGTTTCTGCTGCTTAGTCTGCTATGACAATGTGTTTTATGTGCGTATGTGTGTTTGTGTGTTGGGCGGTTCAATCCATAAGAGGGTCACAGTAAGACCAGTGGCCAATTTACTGACTAATAATGAAATTAATAGCAATAAGTGGGGGTATTTAGGTGGCCATGCTGAGTTACAAGTCCAAGCATGAAACCAATTTTCTTCCAATGTCTTATGCAGCTGTATGAGGATATCTGTTGAGATGAATACCATGTCAAAAAATAACTTGGGAGCAAAGGGTTTATTTCAGGTTACAGGTCACACTCTCTGCTGGGTATTTTTGGTTGCCAACCTGATTATATCTGGTATTAACTAAAATCCAAGCTTGCGAGTATTCTCAAAAGGATTATTTTTTTGTTTTGTTTTGTTTTTTGATTGAGTCACTTGAATTGAGAAGACCCAACCTAAATGCTCATCTTTTGAGGCTGTAGGATCCACCTGAAATCAGGGCCACACAGTCTTGTAGCAGCTTTCACTCTTAATAGCAAGTTCATGCATTCTTCACTGGCATTAGAGCCTTATTTAGAATTATGGCATATACTGCAAACCAGCTGAGACATCAGCCTCATGAACTGAACAACTACTAAATTCTTATACTTTCTATTGTCAGAGAGCCATTGTTGAAATAGTTGGACCATAACCTCGAAGCCTCTCTAATAAATCCTATGTATGTATGTATGTATGTATGTATGTATGTATGTATATATATGAATATATGTATAAAACAAACATTCCCTACCCTGAACAACAGCAAACTTTAAGCATATTTGTATGTTTTTGTTTGTTTGTTTGTTTGTTTTTTGACTTTTTTTTGAGACAGGGTTTCTCTGTGTAACAGCCCTAGCTGTCCTGGAATTCTCTTTGTTAAGCTACACTGGCCTCAAACTCACAAAGATCTGCCTGCCCCTTCCCAAGTTCTGAGATTAAAGGTGTGCACCACCACATCCAGCTTGTCTATATTTTGATAACTTATTTGACAACCTATTGTTAACTGAAGTATGTTTATCCTATTTTCATCTTTTATTATTTTTGCAGTTGTCTCCTTATATGAAGGGATCCTATTCCAAAAGCTGTTTCACTGTTTTTCACCCCTCCAAAGCATCAGCTAAAAAGCAGAAGGAATAATTTTCATTTGTTGCTGGTTGTAAGCACATAATGTTCTGTGCACTGAAGGCTGAATTCATAATATGTGAATGATGTATATATCAAAATCTTACATATGTGTGGAATGACTAAAGCGAAAAAACTTTCTTGGATTTGTAAGAGACAACTAACAGATTTCGACAAACTTAGATGCTTTTCTTAATAAAATATAAGAGAAAATGATTGGTATAATTTCTACCTAAAAGTTGACACTGGGTGTCTTTTGTCTTTCTTGACATCATTTTCTTTGTAAGAAGCCTGGTTTTGAGCTGAATTATGAAACATCAAAATGTCACCAACTGCTTGTGCTGGAGTAAAGAGCCACAGGAGAGATGAGGACACAGAAAGATCAAAGAAGGAAGTAACAAGTCCCTTTCAACCTCCTTCAGCCTGCCAATCTTCCCTTCTGTCTTAGGAAGACTAACAAGCAACCAGCTGGACAATCAGAAATACATCCAGAGTGTCCTAAGCCTAGTATCAAAGAAACACAAACACTATAGACTTGGATTGAGAAAAGATGAAAATGTGCCAAACACACAAACCAACAAACAAACCAGTCTTCTGTAATTTGTCTTGTATTTCCATAAGTTATTAAAGGACATTCTCTTAATGTCACAGAAATACACGAGAAAATATTCTAATGGATAATAACTTTCTGATAGTGACTATTTGTTAGTTTGTATGTGTTTTGTGCCTGAAGAGACAAGAAGAGGGTTTTTATCTCATGGAATTGGAGTTATGAGATGCTTGACAAGTGTGTACCTACCTAACTTTAGCCTTTTACAAGAGCAGAATGCACAATGCTGAACTACCTTTTCAGCTCAGTGGTTAAGCTCTTTATAACCAAGCTCCAGGCTTCTCCTTTATGCCAATTCCTAGTATCCTCCTAAGTTCATATCATAAGTACAACTTTATATAGTTCTGTATTAATCACAAATTTTCCAAGACCCTTGTTTTTTGTTAGTGTCTCTTCCAAAATTCTTTTTATCCATTACTTATTTCTATTGTGTCAATCCTTATTTATTTGGGGTAAAATTTGAACAACATTCATTTTATAAATTGCCAAATGAGAAAGCTAATAGATTCCTCGATGTCAGTTTGTTGTTACTGCACCACATAAAACATGTAAGTTATTGTTACTTACTGATTTGAATAGCCAGTAAGTGTTTGCCCTTATCCTAACCTTTCATAAATTTTCCAAAATCTTGAAGACTTAAATTTTCCGTAATGCCTATCTGAGTGTTTCTTGGTAGCCTCATTCCTTTAACAGAAGAATCATGGGACTGCTAGCTCCCTCAAAGTACCTGTTTTAATTTTTTATTACATTTAAAATTTTTTATACATGCGTGTGAATGTATGTGTGTGTGCATGTGCTTGTCATGCTGTACATGTGGATGGAGGTCGGAGAACAAGTTGCAGGAGTTACTTCTCTCCTTTCATTTATTGGATCCTTGAAATCCAGCTGAGGTTGTCCAGATTGACAGCAAAAACTTTTACAGGTAGAGTTAGCTGTCTTGCAGCCAACTGCCTGATTTGTCAATACCTAAGAACAATTAAACAGTTTTGACTAGACTACACTATTAGGAAAAGCAGAGAAAAAGAAAGAAGGATAGAAGGAGAGGAAAAACAGAGAGAAATGAATTGTGTAGGAGACCACTAAACACTGCTAGATGCAGCCAGGGCGGTATTTTAAATGCGTATGGCTGGTTGCTGCGGCAACTGTGAAATTTAAAAATGAAAGAAGAGCACTCACGTTTTAGTGGAGCTGGCATGTCTGTCCTGTTGCGTTTCTTCCAGCCACATTAAGATCATGAATTATGTTAGATATGCCATTTAAAGAGTTTGTATTTAACTGCTAGTCAGAGTAATTTGGAAACATTTAGAAATTATTTTCCTTTTAATTTATAATTAGATGCCGTGTTCACAACGGAAAAAGTACAAAAACATTGAGAGAGGTTTTTTTTTTTTTGATTGATGGAAACTATTCATGTGGAAGTCTGTGATACTACTCTAATTGACGCTCAGCTCTAACAGAGGAATGGAACTTCTCAGTCTTCTTTTTAAAATAAGTGACTTCTAATGTCAAAAGCTCAGCGGAAGATCCTATTTGTGACATTACTGAAGACATAAATGACTTAGAGAAGATAGGACCAGGACAGTCACAATAGTCGCTTTAGGTACATTAGGAGGAATTTGGGGTTTTAGTTGTGTGCTGAGTTTAGAGATTTAGAGGTGTTGGTTTTTATTTTATAACTTAATTATGTGATAAGTGTTAGATTTAAATATAAGTGCATATATTAGAAAAAAAGTAAACGAGAATAGAAGACATAAGCAAGGAAGAAAGGATCAGTATGGGCTAAAGAGTGCTCTACCTAGTATAAGGAGTCAGGCCTATAAGAAGATCGCCAGAACATGTAAAGAAGGGCACAGGCAAGGGCAAAGCAAAGGCTGATAACTTAGGTCTCCCCAATATCCTGCTCTTGGATGGAAAGGGGCCTCATTTTATTCTGCTAATGCCTTGAAGTGAGTAGATTTAGTGCATAGTCTGCACTGTTCCTGGTACCTTGGCAAGAATGGGAAGGCTTCCCTTCATTCAGTTCTCTGGTGTTTCCAAGTCACAGGCTTCTCTTGGTACAAAGGCTGAGACATACTAGAAGCAAAACAATCCCAGGAACATCAGTACTTTTCATGCCTCAAAACCCAAAAGCTTCTTGCTTTCATTTGCTAACCTTTTTCAGTGGTGACAAAGTGGGCCTAATTTTTTTCCCCAAGATTTTAACCTTAAATATTTTAAGGAATAAGATAAAATGGACTTCTTCATTCTCTCTCAGATTCTATAAAAGGTCTGTAAATAATTCTGTACTGAGGTCATAACAGGGCTGGCCGTGCATAAAGGTGCCTGAGCATTTGGCCAGATTTTGTGAAGGCTGAGTGTTTAAGCCTACACATGCACCGATTGGGCATGATAACTCAAAAGACTCCACCTCCTAGGAGGTACTATGTAAACTTTGTTGCCTCACTGTTTCTTATGAAGTAGAACACATTTAATTATTTTATTTTATCTTTACTGCCTCCAAGAAAACAAAACAATTAAAGAAAAAATAAGCAACCAAGGCAGTTTTTAACCATATTATTTTCAAGGTGTCAGATACAAAAGTAACAAATCTAAAGTGTTAGTGTATGGTATCAGTCAGATATTTTAAAATCTCTGAGTAATCTCAGGGTCTTTACATAGTAAATACCACATATCTTTTGTTTTTAAATTTTCATTTAAAAAACAACTCTAATATTTGTACATTATTTTTATTTTTCTTCTTAGTGGCCAGAATCTAACCTGCAAGTATGCTAACCACACAGAATGACAGAGCTGCATATCCAGCTTTGAACATCATTCAAACTATTTTTTTCTTGTTTCTTTTATTCAACAATTTTTAAAAAAATTTTATTAATTACACTTTCTTCTCTTTGTATCCTCCCATAAACCCCTCTCTCCTCCCTTCCCAATTCCTCCTTCCCTCCCTCTTCTCCACACATGTCCCTCCCCAAGTCCACTGATAGAGGAGGTCTTCCTTTCCTTCCTTTTGATCCTAGTCTATCTTATTCAACAATTTAAAAATAAACTTTAGAAAAAATATTCAAAATCAAGTTTAATAATTACTCTTCTTATTTTCACTGAGGAATAAATGTGGTTTTAACAAGTCCAACTTCAACAAAATAGAAAACACAGCTGGCTTGTTTAATTAAATGCCTATTATAGTTGATCTTCAGAGATGAAAAAGTTAGACAAATGCACCAGAGGAATTCAAAAGAAATACAAGCATAGAATAGAATATTTTCTGAAAGCTGTAACTTAGAATACATACTTTCAACTCTGGAGGATACGTTTTTATAACTCCTAGTCATTTTAATCTTCATAATTTTATATTCTCCACAAGCAGTTGGGGCCTACAGCATTTGAACTAGTATGGTATAAAAGTTAGTCTGAAACTTGTGAGTTTATTTATCCTGTGTGCAGAAGGTACAAAGAGTGTAAAGGAAAACATTAGTATCCAGCAATGTGGCTAATGTTGATACGTGTTTTGAAAAAATACCACTATGGTTTTAAATTTTCCTTAAATAAAAAGCATGTAATTTAGAAGTGTTAATAAAATGTTATCTACATCATCGTTTCACAATAGTGCTCAAGACACTGGCTACATTTTTCTACTCCCCATAGTCCATTTTACTCTCATACCACTAACAATATGAAAAGTGTGACTTTCTCTCATAACAATAACAAGAATGTTGAACAGATCCCACTGGAAAGATAAAATAAGGACTCACCAGTCTAATAAATCAGGTGGATATGGGTTTTATCAAGAACTCAGGGTTTCTTGGGATGGTACCTGCATATCTAAACAGCTAGGAGCCTTGTTCTTAAACAATATTAATTTCTACCAATAACTTCAGGTGTATATTGCTACTACTAATGCTTAAATTAAATTCTCTTAAAAATTAATTAATCATTTGTTACAATTTATTCACTTTGTATCCCAGCTGTAGCCC
Organism: Pachyuromys duprasi; assembly: GCA_028658305.1. Lineage (NCBI taxonomy): Eukaryota > Metazoa > Chordata > Mammalia > Rodentia > Muridae > Pachyuromys > Pachyuromys duprasi. The sequence continues at coordinate 38,207,611 of CM053761.1, forward strand.
CACCCGCATCATCTCTCAATCTCACTCTTTCCCCTGCCTCTTCTCCTTTCATGCCTCTCCCTCAGTCCACTGGCAGGGGAGGTCCTCCTCCCCTTCCATCTGGTTATAGCCTATCAGGTCTCATCAGGACTGGATGCATTGTCTTCTTCTGTGGCCTGGTAAGGCTGCTCCCACCTCAGGGGGAGGAGATCAAAGAGCCAGCCACTGAGTTCATGTCAGAGACAGTCCCTGTTCCCCTTATTAGAGAATCCTACTTGGAGACTGAGCTGCCATGGGCTACATCTGTGCAGGGGTTCTAGCTTATCCCCATGAATGGTCTTTGATTGGAGTAGCAGGCTCAGAAATGACTCCAGGCCCAGATATTTGGTTCTGTTGGTCTCCTTGAGGAGCTCCTGCCCCCTCTAGGCCTTTCGTCTCCCCATTCTTTCATATGATTCCTTGCACTCTGCTCAAAGTTTGGTTATGAGTCTCAGCATCTGCTTTGATACCCTGGTGGGTACAGTGTTTCAGAGGCCTTCTGTGGTAGTCTCCTGTCCTGTTCCATGTTATCTCCCTCTTCTGATGTCTGTCCCGTTTGCCTTTCTAAATGAGGCTTGATCATCTTACCCAGAGTCCTCCTTATTGCTTAACTTCCTTAGGTGCACAGATTTTAGTATGTTTATTCTATATTATATGTCTAATATTCACTTATAATGCGTAAATACTATGCGTGTCTTTCTGCTTCTTTGATACCTCATTCAGGATGATCTTTTCCAGTTCTCACCATTTGCCTGCAAATTTCATGATTTTCTTGTTTTTGATTGCTGAGTAGTATCCCATTGTGTAAATGTACCACAATTTCTGTATCCATTCCTCAGTTGAAGGACATCTGGGTTATTTCCAGATTCTGGGTTTTGACTATTACAAATAAAGCTGATTTGCACATGGCTGAGCAAATATCCTTGTTGTATAGTTGAACATATCTTGGATATATGCCTAGGAGTGGTAAAGCTGGATCTTGAGGTTGCACTATTCCTAATTGAGAAAGCACCAGATTGATTTCCAAAGTGGTTGTACAAGTTTACATTCCCGCCAGCAAAGGAGGAGGGTTCGACTTTCTTCATATCCTCTCCAGCATGTGCTGTCACTTGAGTTGTTTATCTTAGCCATTCGGATGGGTGTATGGTGAAATTTCAAGATTGTTTTGATTTGCATTTCCCTTATGACTAAGGACGCTGAACATTTCTTTAAGTGTTTCTCTGCCATTTGATATTCCTCTATTGAGAATTCTCTGTTTAGCTCTGTAGCTCATTTTTTAATTGGATTACTTGATTTGTTGCTTCTTTTGTAATTTTTTATTATTTAATAATTTTAGAATATGCCACAGAATGATAGTAGAATTAATAGCATGTTCAAGTTCACATAAAATATTAACTTTAAACCAGGTGATATTAGGGCAGAGGACAGGTTTCAGTACCTTCACAGGCTTTGAATTATTAGACAAGGTGCTACCAGACTGTGAAAATATAAATTTATAAATTAATAGATAAAACCATTTGAAGCTTCACAAATACAGCAAAATTAAGGGAACCTCTTCTGATTCATCAGTCAAGGGAAAGAAACAGGAAAATTTTAAATCATCATCAACAGCAGAAGTAGCAACAACAAAAAAACAGTGGCTTACCAAACAAGGCAACTATAACTCAAGTAATGCTTCTTTGTATATATGTATAAATAATTCCCATATAATGAAAGAAGGACCTCTGTCATTGGTCTACGCACTAAACCATAGTGAGCTAGTAACACCAAACACTGTTATTATGCTCAGTTAAGCTTAGCTATTAATAAATTGAAAGAAAAAAGAAAATAAGGTAGTTCTATAAAGTAAATGCAGTACAAAAATTGCAGAATAAAAGCCTCATGGTCAGAACATTAATAACACTGTCATTGTATGATTCATTCTTTTTTTGAGTATGTATTGTATCTGTAACTAGTGATGGGACAATTTCTTTGAATGAATTTTCAAACATTAATAACACTGTCATTGTATGATTCATTCTTTTTTTGAGTATGTATTGTATCTGTAACTAGTGATGGGACAATTTCTTTGAATGAATTTTCAATAAGCAAGCAGGTTCAAATATTCTCATATGTTTTAAGTTAGTAAATTCTCTCTTGTTGAAGTGTGAAATTGTGCCATTCAGTGAGAAAAAGAAAGGTTAGTTTCAGTTTTATGAGGATCTAATTGCTCTAGTCCTTACTGCGAGTTCAAGATACTAACAAAAGACACTGAGCTACGAGAGAGGACATGGTGATGGCAAATGTCTTCCTGGTTGCAATTTGTACCCTACTTACTGTTTTGAAGTACAGAAATACTAGCCAGCTCAGTTTATATTAACTTGTGCTTCTAAAGTCACTTGAAAATATTAAAAATGAAAAAGTAGTAGGAATGAGTAAATCCAGAGAAGTAGTTTTAGTTATCAATACATTATATAAATATTTCTAGGAGTACTTAGCAAAACATGTAAATGCAGATTCTGCAGTAAAACAAAATAAAGACATTTTCCCCTGATGTCCTTAACTCAAGGGGGCTTACTGAGGTACAATGTATCCAGTTTCACATAAAATACAAAAAGAAACAAGCATAATTCTAAAACAGCCATTGTATACCTGTTTTATAAATTGTTTGGGCAAAATGCTTTCTTCTGAAAATAATAACAAAAAACTTCATATCTAAATCCCTTAAATGATGAAATCAAATACACGTTTAAAGAAAAGATAAGGAAAAATGGAGCAATTTCACAAAATTCATTCAGAAGACTGAGGAAGCAGAAAGAAACAAGTTAAAAACACTAAAAACAAAACACATAGCTAATATTAAAGACTTTCCATAATATTCACACATGATCAATTCTTTCTCTCTCTCTTTCTTTTTTTAACTTCTTGAGTTCTTTATATTGTCTGGATATTAGCCTTCTGTCAGAAATGGGGTTGATGAAGGTATGAAACTTAAATCAATCTCACTGAAATCAGGGACAAGACAAGGATGCCCACTTTCTCTGTATCTCTTCAACATAGTACTTGAAGTCCTACCTAGAACAATAAGACAACTAAAGGAGATCAAGGGGATATAAATCGGAAAGGAAGAAGTCAAAGTATCACTTTTATTAGATGATATGATAGTATACATGAGTGACCCCCAAATTCAACCAGGAAACTCCTTCAGCAATGTGGCTGGATACAAAATTAACTAAAAAAATTAGTAGCCCTCCAGTATATGAAAGACAAAAAGGCTGAGACAGAAATTAAGTAAACTACCCCCTTCACTATAGCTACAAATAACATAAAGTACCTTGGTGTGAGTCTAACTAAGCATGTGAAAGACCTGTTTGAAAAAACTTCAAGTCTCTGAAGAAAGAAATTGAAGAAGATATCAGAAGATGGAGAGATCTCCCATGCTCATGTATCGGTAAGATTAACATACTGAAATTGACCATCTTGTCAAAAGCCTTCTATAAATTCAATGCAATTCCCATCAAAATACCAACGCCATTCCTGACAGGACTTAAAAGAACAATTCTCACCTTTATATGGAAAAATAAGGGAGGTCCTCCTCCCCTTCTTACTGATCCTGGTCTATAAGGTCTCGTCAGGAGTGGCTGCATTGTCTTCTTCTTTTGCCTGGCATGGCTGCTCTTCCCTCAGGGGGAGATGATCAAAGAGCAGGCCACTGAATTCCTGACAGAGACAGTCCCTGTCCCCATTACTATGGAGCCCACTTGGATATTAAACTGCCATAGGCTACCCAGAATTGCTAAAACAATCCTGTAAAACAACAGATCTTTGGAGGTGTCTCCATCCCTGATCTCAAGCACTACTACAGAACAATAGTAATAAAAATGACATGGTATTGGCATAGAAAATGAATGGTGGATCAATGAAATTGAAGACCCAGAAATAAACCCACATACCTATGGATATTTATTTTTCACAAAGAAGCCAAAACCATACAATGGAAAAACGATAACCTCTTCAACAAATGGTGCTGGTCTAACTGGATATCTACATGTAGAAAAATGCAAATAGAGCCATATTTATCACCTTGCAAAAAATTAAAGTCCATGTGGATCAAAGACTTCGACACAAAACCAGACACACTAAATCTGTTAGAAGAAAAAGTGGGGAAGAGCTTTGACCTCATTGGCACAGGAGACAACTTCCTGAACAGAACACCAACAGCACAGGCTCTAAGATCAACAATGACTAAATGGGACCTCATGAAACTGAAAAGCTTCTGTAAAGTAAAGGACACTGTCATCAGAACAAATTGAATTTTTAATCAGTGTTTAATTCATACTATATACTAATCTATACTATAAACAAACTCTTTAGCCCATTTAAAAATAACAGTTTAAGTGATGTATTTAGTATCAAATAATATTGGGTATGTTATAGAAGGGTTAGGATTTTTACCCAATATAAGGAGAGTATAATTTTCTTATTTCTTTTAAACTTGAAAACAAGATATAATCGGATAGAAATTATCATTCTCAGAATGATCTGGGGTAGGGTAAATCACATTTTCTAATAAACAACATAACAAAGCATAAGCATGGCTCTTCTTTTAGTCTGCATTTTCACGTTAGAGCAATCACTTGAGGAAACAATAAGAATTTGATTATTAGAAGACTTTCTTAGTGAACTAGTATAAATAATGTAGCACTTATTTTTGTGTTTAAATATTTTCATCTACTGGAAAAGATAATGCCTACTTTGGTAGTAATCTCATATAAAATTCTGGTACTTATTAAGAAGTATTTTTCCTATACCACATGTCCACAAAGAAACTTTTTAAAATAAATATGCAAAAGACTCAAAGGAGGAATTTGCTTAGTGTTTCTGTACCTCTACTTATTGCCACTCTTAACGCAAATGCTAAAGGGTAACCAAATTTATTAAATGACACCATTTCAGGGTTAGGTAGAGAAGATAAAGACCACTTGATTTATAGTAAACAGTATCTTCCTTTTTTTTCTTTTGGGTTCAGAGATGCATGTTTCTTAACAAGCACATCTATCAAGCCAAGAAACATAGATGTATTAGTTAGTTTTTCATCACTGTGATAAATATATACTGGGAGAAACAACTGGGAGTCATACTTTCAGGACTTTTAGTCCAAGGCTGGATGCTTCCATTGCTCTAGACCACAGTGAGGCATAACCTCATGGCAGAAGATGATGGGTGAATTGATGTTTTTGCATTATGATAGCCTGAAAAGAGAAAGATGCCAGGGACTTGCTCTGGCTATGTTCTGGCTCCTATTCCTACCCTCCAACAATGCTGTTATTTATGCAACCATTAAAAGGGTTACTTTAACTGACTAGGCCACCCTCCCAAGGAACCACTTGCTTTCTCAAAGATCATTCACTAGAGATGATATAGATCAACTAGAACAGAAAGATGGGACTAGAAATAGTGTAGAGGAAGAGATTTATATAGAAAAGAGAGATGAATGTGTAGGAAACAGAGAAACTGATGACAGGCCATGGTTTTGCTTGCTTCTGGTTCCATCTGCATTCAGCTTTCCTTCCTCCCATAGCCTTCAGGGCCTGCCGTTTCCTACATGCTTATAATCAACTCTTTTTCTGAAGTTGTGGAAACTATAGCTGGATTTATGTCACCTATGATGAGTATAACCTTTAAAAAAAGTGGCATAGTACAGTATATACAGCTGAAAATAGCTCAAAATTTATTCACGTACTGGTTTCTTAAACCTGCAAATACGATTTTGTAATTTGGAGAATTTTCTGATACAATTAAGTCAAGCATCTTGATGGGGAAAGATACTTCACTTTATAAGAGTTGTCATGGTAACATGTCTCTTCATGGCAATGAAAACCCTAACTAAGAAAGATGGCTTCCATGGTGTACTTCTACTGAACATTTAGAGAAAAATTAATGCCAATTATTTACAAACTGTTTTAAGAAACTTAAAAAAATCTAAACTCTTTGAAAATAGTATTATGCAACAAGTTTTGTTTTGATATAAACGTTAGAAACCTGGGCGTAATTGTGTATGCCTGTAACTACATCACTCTGAAGCTGGAAGCAGAAGGAGTTCAAGTTCAAAGGCAGCCTGAGCTACATAATGAGATCTTTCCTCAACACCACCTACACCAACACACACACACAACCACACCCACACACAAATAGAAGGAAAAAATAGTCAGAGAAAGATGCTGCGGTGACTTGAATGAGAGTGGCTAATGTAGGCTCATGTGTTTGGTTGTTTGGTTCTCCAATGGTATAACTGTTTGTGAAGCCTTAGAAGATATAGCATTGCTAGGAAGAGAAAAGAGAAAGTGTGTCACTGGAAACAGGCTTTAAGATTTACAGGACTTACTTGTGCTTTTCACTCTGCCTCATGGTTTTGGAACACAATGTAAGTCCTCAGCTGCTCTTTTTCACTGTCGTGAAGGACCCTGTGAAATCATAAGCCACATAAAATTCTTTCCTTTAGAAGTTGTTATTGTCATGGTGTTTTAACACAGCAACATAAAGTAACTACAATAAATGCCATAGGGGGAAAAAACTACAGCGTTGATGAAATAAATGGAAAAATTCTCTAAAATACTAGCAAATTAAATTCAACATCACATTAAAAGGATCATAGACCATAACCAGTAGAATGTCATTAGGGTTTGAGAATGCATTCACACATCTAAACAATTTCATGTGATACAACACATTAGCAGAATGTATGCAAACATCAATGATTTCAGCTTGAACTTCCTATCCTATAGGTTTATATAAGTGAGTATATGCCATATGTTTCTTTCTGCTTTTGGGATACCTCACTGAGTATGATCGTTTCCAGTTCCCGCCATTTGCCTGCGAATTTCATGATTTCCTCCTTTTTAATTGCTGAATAGTATTCCATTGTGTAAAAGTACCACAATTTCTGTATCCATTCCTCAACTGAGGGACATCAATGATACTTCTAAACACAAAAGTAAACTAGCAAAAAGAGAATTTAGAAAGTAAGTCCATGTACAATAGCCACAAACTAAAATTTTACACACACACACACGCATATATATATATGCATATATATATATATATGCGTGTGTGTGTGTGTGTATATATATATATATATATATATCTCCCTTTAGAATTAGAATGAATAACAAGCTGTAGTTCAGCTTATCCATTAATGACTAAGCATGGAAAGTTAAAGTATCCAGTAGTTGTTCAATAGGAGAGGCTGCATGTCTCAGCTGGTCTTCAGTATATGTCAGAACACCAAAGAATGAGGCTCTAATACAAGAGAAGAAAGAATAAACTTGCCACTGAGAATGAGGAAAATAGGCAAAGACAAAGTGTTTCCTTATTTTCTTTATGTAGGCTGCCGCTAGACTATGTGGCCCAGATTTAAGGGGGGACTTCTTGCCTCAAAAAAAATCCAGATTTAAAGTGAGTCTTCCCACTTCAAATGATTCAATTAAGAAAAATCTCTCACAGTTGAACTCAGCCATTTGGGTTTTAGTTAATTCCAGATATAACCAAGTTGACAACTGAGAATAGCCATTACACTGGGTGAAATAATTATAGTTAAAATTAGAAAACATTAATCAGAGAAATTAAAGAAAAGTTATGAAAGATTACCTTGTGTTCACTCTCTGGAAGAGTTCACATTGTTCAAGTACCTAGAGTTCCTAAGATGATGTACAACTCAAATGGAATGAATATAATATTCCTATAAAGTCTGCTTTATAAATGAAAACATGTGTTTTAAAGCTCATATTGATCTACAAAAGACCACAGATGTCTAAATTAATCTTGGCACATAAGAACAAAGCGGTAGACGCTAACCTGATTTTAATCAAAGTATAACATCAGTGTACCATAAAAGTATATCAATAGCATAAAAATATCAAAACATAGCTATCATCAAAGCCCTGGGGTCCAATCAAACACACACTCACACCAAACAAACAACAAGAAAAGCCATAAGAAAACCAAGTGTTTGAGAAGGAACAGAGAATTTGCTATCCTTATATAGTATGGGTAAGAATTCAAAATGTTGTTTCCCATTGTGCAAAATGCTGGCACAAATTTTAAGAATAAACCATCCAGAAATTCTGATTTCAAAAAGAATTGAAATCAAAATCTTGAAGATGAATTAAAAAATCCAGTTTGTAAAGTAATTGAGTGCTATATTTGCATGAGTAGAAGGACAAAGAACATATGATACATACAGTTGTGTACACACACAACTCATCAGTAAGGTGGAAAACTTAGAAATTTGTAAACTCTGAATGAAACAGGATAGTCTGAAACAGGAAAGTCACAGAAAAATATAGCATGGTACTTAAAACAGCTAAATATATAGACTCAAACAGTGAAGTGATGTTTTCCAGGGACTGATGTGTAAGACAAATGGGAAGTTGTTACTAAATGGTAGCAATATTCAGTCAGATAAGTTGCATAATTTATGCAAGTCATCTGTAAAACATTACAACTTTAATCAATAATACCATACTAACACATAAAGCATGCTAGGAAGGTATAGCTCATAGTTATTGTATTTAACATAATTAAGTTAATTGAATAAAGTGAAAAAAAAAAGCCCCAGAGAATATTGATGATAGAAGAGAAAGGCAGCGTCACACTGCAGCTGTGGAATCCTGTTGAATCATGATGTGGAAAGCTGAGAAGGGTTGCAAGCCAACAGAGAAGATTTCGAACCTAAAATAGGCAAAGAAATGAGTTCTGCCCCAGCCAGAGTGAAAATACTTGACTTCTGACATCCCAGACTAGAAAAGATTAAGTGTCCTTTTTTTTTTTTTAAGTCACTGGAGAGTGCATGAAACCTTATGGAAGAAGAGGGAGATAGACAGACCTGGAGAGGACAGGAACTCCACAAGGAGACCAACAGAGCAAAATTCATGGGCCCAGGGGTCCTGCAAAGATGGATACTCCAACCCAGGACCATGCGTGGATAGGACCTAGACCCCCTGCTCAGTTTCCAAGTGGGTTCCCTAATAAAGGGAGCAGGGGCTCTTTCTGACATAAATTCAGTGAAAGGCTCTTTGATCAGCTCTACCTGGGGGTTCAGCCTTGTCAGGCCACAAAGGAAGATGATGAAGCAAGTCCTGATGAGGCCTGAGAGGCTAGGGTCAGATGGAAGGGAAGGAGGTCCTCTCCTATCAGGGGACTAGGGAAAGGGCAGCAGGGGAGAAGAGGGAGGGTGGGACTGGGAGGAAAAGAAAGGAGCTACAGCCAGGACACAAAGTGAATAAATTGTAATAAACAAATAAAATAAAGCATTAAGAAAACAAAGAAAATACACAAGAAAACTGTAAAAAACAAACAAACAACAACAACAACAACAACAAACAAATAGTACCAGAGGGTAAATGGGGTGATAATTCCTTGCTTTTTTAAGACAATGAGTGATAATGGGGACATAGCTTACTTAGTAAAGTGCTTGCCACAAAAGCATATGACAAGTGCAATCTCCAGACCTATGTAGAAGCGATGCTCAGCTGCACATATCCTTGTGAACCAGCACTGGAGACATAGGTAGGTAGAGGTGGATCCCTGGACTAATTGTCAGCCAGCCTAGATTAATCAGCATGGCTGGGGTCTCAAAGACAAAACTCATCAATGTGTAAAAAGCATGGGATGGTCTTATCTTCAAAAGTGACACCAAAGCTGACCTTTGGCCTTTGCATACACATTCCTACCTGCAAATGCACATATTCACACAAACACATAGAATTACAAACATGTAAAGCAGAAACTGTTTCCCCAGATTCTTCTTTTATCACACAAGCAGCTAAGACCTGATTCTAAGCAGTCCTGAACTCCTAGTTTAGGTTCAAAGAGTTTAACCCTTTTGGATCTTTTTTTTTTCTTGTATATTTTTTTTTCTATTATCTCTTCATACTAGGTAACATTCGTAGTAACAAGATCTTCATCCAGTGGAATCTGGCATCAAGTAAAGCTAGAATTAATGGAACAAAAGAAATTTATGAAGAAAATATCAGCTGCATAACATTGGAATTCAAGGAATTTGGGGTTTGAGTTTGATTATAATTGACTTAAAGAATTAACCTGCAGCATTCCCATTGAGGATAATGACTGCCTTGATGAAAACTTGTAATTTGACTGCCATTTCATGCCTTCAGGCTTACAGTACAAATATAGATGATTCAAGACATGTGTTACCATTGGACACCATTATTTGAAATACCCACTGGTTCTTACCTTCCTTGTTAGATCTTCTGCACAAGGAACATGAAAGCCTCTAAAGAGCAGAAGCAATGTCAAAAGCATACAAGTAATGCTTAGAGGAGGAGGCTTTTTAAGAAGAATTACCTCAGAACTATCTGAGTCCAGAATAGCATAATGAATGTAGAAGTGACTGAAATTCTCTGACAGAAGGCTGGAAGGAGCCTGAGTGCTTAACGTACATACTGCTATAGTGTGTATTTTGAAATACATCAAAACTCCAAAGTCACTAGCTTGATGCTGTTGGATTATAATGTATCCTTAGGGGAGCCAAATGGGCTCCATGAAATGAGGGGTGGGTAACTGATGACAGTAGTTGACTGGGTTCTCCAGAAGTATAGGCAAAATGAACCTCTTTATAAATTGATTACCTAAGGTATTTTGTTATAGTGATGGAAAGCTGACTACCTCACCTGTCAACTCTCTTCCATCCATAATTCAGCACTTGGCTTCTAGCCATGACACATAGCTTTCTCTCAGGAAATATGCTTAGGTGTTGGATGGCCCAGTTAATAGATGAATTATTTCAGTGTCTAGAGAAGGGTTCAGCTAAGGTTGATTAAGCTGTTTCTTTTTTTATTTAATGCTTTGATATGTCAGCCAGAGGCAGCATTCAATTCCTTTGTGACTTGCTCTGCTAGCTCGGGCAGTAGGCCAATTCCTTCAAATGGAACAAACCTCTCCTTTGCCCAAACATTTGCTCAAGAGGTGACTGCCGGGAGTTTGCATGAGTGAAAGGTTTGTTCCACTTTGTTTGTATTTTGTTGCAAGCTGCCCTCTCAAAATGGGGCTTATTTAATATTTTCTCTGTAGAATACGGCTGAAACATACATTTTTGTGCCTTGCTGAGAAACCAGAATTTATTCAGGAACTCAAATATGCCAGCAGTTCATTTTGAGAGACGCAGTATAGCTGGTTTACTGGTGTACTTCGTCGAAAATGCAGACTTGTTGAAGTTTTCTCTAAAAATACAAAAGGAGGGTGAGATGCTTATTATAACTGAATGCAAATATAACATGAAGTTAATTGAATTAATTTGAGAGAAGAAGGAGGAATCAGAGAGAGAGACAGAGACACAAAGAGAGAAACGGAAACAGAGAGACACATAGAGAAAATAAACTGAATATCTAGAGGTTCAGAAATAAAATCCAGGATAATTATCTGTTATCAGTACTTAACTAGAGTTAGTGTTTTAATTTTGAGAAGTGATATATAGTTATATGCCAAGTAGTTTAACTCAGAACACAGAAGCAGCAATAGAGACTTTTTTGAGAAAGGATAAACAAAATGAGAGAGAAGAAATGAGCTAGTGATCACTGAGTGACCTGAAGATGGATCATAAAATTAAATCAGGTTTTTGGGAGAAAGAATAATTAGAATGTTGGGAATACCAGAATATTTAAACTGCTGTGGCCTCGTGAGGCTCCCAACTAAACTCCTAACACTAGAGACTGGAGGATAACCATGAATTAGAGGCCAGACTGGACCGCAAAGTATAATAAATTCAAAACTTTATAGATTATAGGGTGAAAGTCTGTCTCAATAAACTTTAAAAAATACATGAATGAATAAAAAAATAAACAGACAAATGGAAGGAAAGCAGGTAGGAAGGAAGGAAACAAACAAGTAGTCAAATGAAAAACAAGTAAGCCAGCCAGCCAACAAGCAAGCGGGTCCAATGAGATGCTGATTTTTCTTTAATTTATTTTTTATTACTATAATTTATTCACGTTGTATCCCAGCTGTTGACCCCTTCCAATCCCAACCTCCCTCCCTCATCTCCTCCCATGCCCCTCTCTCAGTCCACTGATAGGGGAGGTCTTCCTCTTCTTCTCTGACCCTAGCCTATCAGATCTCATCAGGATTGACTGCATTGTCTTAGTCTGTGGCCTGGTACAGCTGCACTCCCCAGGGGGAAGTGATAAAAAAGCTATCCACTGAGTTTATGCCAGAGACAGAACTTGTTCCCCTTATTAAGGAACACTTGGACACTGCCATGAGCTGCATCTGAGCAAGAAGCGTAGGTTATTTCCATGCATGGTCCTTCGTTGGAGTATCAGTCTCAGAAAATATCCCTGTGCCCAGAGTTTTCGGTTCTGTTGCTATCCTTGTGGAGCTCCTGTCCCCTCTTTCTATCTCCCCCTTCTTTCATAAGATTCCCTGCACTCTGGCCAAAGTTCAGCTATGAGCCTCAGTATCTCCTTTGATACCCTGCTGGGTAGTCTTTCAGAGGCTCTGTATGGTAAACTCCTGTCCTGTTTCATGTTTTCTCCCAATTCAGATATCTATTGCATTTGCATTCTGAGTGTGAATTGAGCAATTTCCCTAGGGTCATCCTCCTTGTGTAGCTTCTTTAGGAGTATAGATTTTAGTAGTGAGATGCTTTTTGCCACAGAAGTCCAGTGACCTGAGTTCAATCCCTGAACACAAAGTGGAAGAATTGTAGTATGCTCTGAATCTTCTCTGACTTTCACACAAATGCTGTAGTATGTTCATGATCTCCCATCATACATATACACATACAAAAACAAAGTAAATAAAGTAATTAAAATTTGAAAATTAAACTGCAGGAGCTGAAAGCAAGCTCTGTCACTGAAGCTATCATTAAGAAGGGTGACAGTTTGGGTGAACATCTGTATTTTACTCAAGAAGGGCCCATAATGAATGATAGGGGTTCACAAAATGAAGAAATATTGCACAATGGCTTGAACTGCTTTTATAATGATTTTCAAGACATGTGCTAAGGGATTTGATAGGAATAATGATAGGAATTCATTACTCAAAGAAAGTTTATGAAGCATTAAACCCAATGCTTAAAATTATAAGAATTCAGAAGAGTCATGGCAAGATCCATTTATCTATTTATTTATTTATTTAATAGAAATTGTAGTATTTTGCTTGTTGAAAATATTTCACCAATATGTCAAAGATGCTGCAAAATCAATCTAACATTTTAAGATATGGGTGTAAATTGTTCACTTAAATCTAAATGAACATATAAAATAACATTAGGTTAAAAAGTGATTATTCATTTTTTTTTGGTTGCATTTTTTTTATTTTTTATTTTTTGTTATCAATCACAGGTTAGGTACTTTGCATCCCATGCCCAGCCC
>CM053761.1:38231295-38264045 GCA_028658305.1 Pachyuromys duprasi
TGGGCATGGGATGCAAAGTACCTAACCTGTGATTGATAACAAAAAATAAAAAAATTAAAAAAAAACAAACCAATAAAGGAGGACTTTTGAATGACATGGCCCAGGAAAGGTGGAAAAGGTGGTGGTGATGTGTGAGTGTCAGAGGACGTGGGTGGGAAGGAGGGAGACAGAAGGGGAGGTGGAGAGGAAGGGAGAGTAAGAGAGATCTTTTACCATAAAATCATGTAGTCCATCTACTTTAGCACAACTTCTTAGCATATTGACAGGTCATCAGAGTCATAAGACCAGATTGCAAATGAGAGAAATGCAACATGCATCTTTGTTTGTTTATTTATTGAAGATAGAGTTTTTGTATGTAGACCAATGTAGCCTCTACCCTGGGGTCCTCTGCTCTCCACCTTCTGAATTTTGGATTGACAGGTAAATGCTACCATGTTCAGAAGAAGAACGTTTATTTAGAAAAAAAAAAAGGAACTGATGTCTGTGAATATGACACAGCACAGACACAAAACCCTTCTGAATCAATTCAGTTATACATAATAGTACAAGTAAAGTGCTGAGAATTCCTGAAAAGAAGCCTATAAAGATTGCCTGATTAGAAGAAATTGGAATGCTATAAGCCGAAAACCAAATTATCTTGGGCATCTTTAGCCTCCTTAATAGCTATATACTACTTCCTTGGTGTCTGTGTAAACATTATGTAGATCCTTATGTTCTATCTAGGAGGAAAAACAAAACAAAACAAACAAAAAACTAAGAATATTGTCTGAAGCCCATACTATAGTTTCCCTGCATTGCTATAACATATCTACTTAGAGTGCGTAGGTGTATATTTGCAATTGTATTATTTTATGACCTTATTTCCTCTGTTTCTGTAAAATGTTCATGAAAGTGCTACTTCTTTGAAACATGGCCTGTGGGGAGACCTAAATCTGAGTCCCCAGTCCATGGTCATTCATGCTTGGATGCATAATAAACTACATCTTTTATTCCTTTGAAGCAACAGCTGTGATTTTCATTGGCACTGTTTTAAAGAGAAAGTGATATAACAAAAAAGAGATGCTTGTGCCCTTCCCTTGCCTATCACACTCTTGGAACAAGGATCCTTAAGAAACTGGATTTTCCTTGGGAATTTTGAGCTTGGTGCCAACCAATACTCGTTAAAGATAGCCCACAGCTGTTACAGCTTTTCAGACCACCTTCAGAGAGAATGGGAACCAGACAATGATAGGTCAAGAATGAGGGGGACCACACTCATATGAAGAAGAATGCTAAAGTAAGCATACTCTTTGCCCTCTGTTTAAACACAAGCCTCATATAGGACCTGAATGATGGACCTCTTTATTTGTTTTTCTTCCCAACATGGCCACATTGAATATAGCTGTCTCTGGTTTTCACTACTACTTGTCTCTTTAGTTGTTCTGTTGAGGATGAGTAGATGAGCCCAGCACATGAGGGCTCCCAGAGCCCTGGCTCGAACCCTAGCAACTCCAGAAGCAAAACCTCACATGAACACATAAGGACACTGGTTTCTATAATCTGACTCACTTTCCCAATATCAGCAAAATGTATCTCCACGGCAAAGCCAAGGAAAGTCACAAGTGGCAAAGATGAAAAAAAAAAAAAAGCAGAACATACGAACACGCTAAGATATTTCTAGATAAACTGTTGCCTCAAGAGCTCTGAAGGAACAAGTAGGCAACACGTAAACAGACTGAAAGAGAGAAGACTGCACTAAGAGTATCCAGGAAGGAAGTAGGCTTAAAGACATATTCAGAAGTAACATACGCAAAAAGACAGTGCAAAGGACGGTTTAAGATGGTGTGGGAAAAACAAAGGAGAAGGAACAAAACTTTTTGGAAACGAAAATTGAAACTGAAGAAATTTGTGGTTCATAGATTTACCTTACAAAGAATGTTAAAATAATTCAGAAAAAAAACATCATAAACTCAGATCTCCATTGTTTAAAATAATGTACAGAAGAAAGAATAATGAAAATATAACGCTCTTAATTTACATAAAAATATTTTGATAATACTCAAAACCTGTGGGGTGTTCACAGCATACATATCAATGAAGCAAACAATAATGTTATTAAAAATATGGAGTACAATATTTTAAGACTCCTGCACTGTCTGTACGTACTATAGTTTGTTTATTTCAGAGTTTCCATAGACTAGTTAGCAAGAAATACTGCAAGCTTTAGGGAAAGAAAATTGTTGCAGTTGATGGTCTGGGACAGGAGAGAAAAATGGAATGGGACCATAATACTAATTGAAAGTAGAGGCGACAGGAAAAGAAACACAGTTGAAAGAGATAAAAACGAGCACAAACAAGATAATTGCTAATTCAGCGACATTAACATTCACTGTAAATGTGAATGATCTAACTTCACAAATTAAAAGACAAAGACTGCTAGAGCCATGAAGAGAACTCCACCGTCTGTTGGCTAAATGCAATCCACTTGAAACACAGTAACACAACGATTAAAAGCGCAGTTCAGAATAGAGACGTGCCATGCTAGCACTCATCAAAAGAAAACTGGAACAGTTGCACTGATTTCAGAGAAAGCAGAATTTAGTGCAATAAAAATAAAGATTAAAAGAGCCATAACACAGTTCAAAGAGGCCAATTCTACAAGGGAAAATAATCTGTAATATATGTGTATCTAGGATCAGTGGCAAAATACAGGAGGAAAAACTGATAGAAATTTGAGGAACAATAAGATAAGTTCATTGGTATAATTGGAGATTTCAATATAGTTCTGCTGTTTGGTAGTTGCCAGACCCAGCAGGCAGAAATTTGGTAAAGGCAGGATTATATGTAACCTAGATCAATTAATATGTACAAAATGCTTATTTAAAGCCAGTAAAATGGTCTTCCGTGTTTATGTCGAACATTCATTAAAACAGACTACACACCTCCAACGTCATTATTCAGTATCACTACATGTTCTAGTGAATGCATCAAGAGTAGGAAATGTAATGAATACTATTCAGGAAGAAAAATGATACCATCTTTGTTCAGAAAACAGAACTGTCTATGTAGAAAACAGCACAGCAATTGGAGGGGGTGAACAAGACTTCCCGAGACTGATATGCTATTCAAGCAAGAATGCAGAAGACAAGATGACTGCACAGAAGCCAGGTGCTTTCTTGGATACTAGCAAGGAAGGACTGAAATGTACGTGCTAAATGGAAAAGATACCATTTACGTTAGCATTCCAGAATGAAGCATCTATATATAGACTACCAATACATGTATAGGCTCAATGGGATAAAAACCACATAGCTAAAAAATAAAGTTACATGACCACAAGCCATCATATACTGCATAGAGGTCTGTTTAACAATAATAGAGCACATATGTAGTGGTGATCCTGAAGCACTGCATCACCTTGTGACCTACTTTGTGTCAATGCATTCTATGATGTCAGCAAAAGACACAGTCCTCAGACCTTGCACTTGTCATTAAGATGTAGTGCCCCTGCTCACATACAAGAGCACCTAATAGTGTCAAATGGTGATTCTTCTCAACTTCTTCAGATTCTACTTGGATTCATTTAAAACCTCAGAAGATTATGCTAATGTTTGCCATATTCTACCAAAAATACATGGAAAAGTAGAAGACTTATATTAGAAATATAGAAATACTACAAAAGAAAACCAAAGTAGGCATGCCGATACTAGCCAATGTGAAGTCTTGTTGAACAAGTGAAACAATCACTAGCAGTCACTACTGTTAAAAATACAGACAAGCAATTCTGTGGGAAAAAATTGTCCAACTTACTCCAAATAAACTTACAGTTGACCATGGAGGATAGGCTGTTAAACGGAGAATGAACAGTTTCCCCCTAAATGATGTGGTAACAAGTGAAAACAACACCAAAGCAAAGTGAAGCAAACTGAGATATAGAACCTGCTCACCAAAAAATACATTAAAGCTGACTACAGATCTGAAAGCAAACTCCAAAATTACAGAGTATAGTGTTATGTTGAGCATGTCCAAACTGTAACAGGAAATGATACACCAACAGCAATCTAATGTGAGGGCTCTGCAAAATACAGAAATACCCCTGCCACTGAGGAGCACACACAAATAGGAAATAAGCATGTAGGAAGTGGTTCAACATTTATTACCAACAGATAAGTAAAAAGAAAAACCATAATCAGACTGAGTTATGTACCTATCAAAAAGGTTAAAATAAATAATAGTACCAAATATCAGCCATGATGGAAAGCAGCAGAAACCCCCACTCACTGATATTGAGAACACAGTACCCTTAACATCTAATCTCTCAACCATTCTCACAGGTATTTACCAAATAGCTTGAAAAATCATGTTCACGGAGAGACCTGAATATTAATATATTTAGCAGCTTAGTCTATAGCAGCTATGAACATGAAGCAACAAAGCTATTTTTCAGTAGGAGCATAGACAATCAAACTATAGTGTAGCCTAATAAAGAACTATTATGTGCCTGTAAAATTAGATTAACTACAGAGCCTGCACAGCTGTGAAGGAAACTAAAATGTGTTTTGAGAAATAAAGGAAGCTGTTCTGTATGATTCGGGTCTACATGACATTTTAGAAAAGGCAAAATTATGGACAGAGTAAGAAAATCAGTGGTTCTTAGAGCCTTGGGGGGAGGAGATGGGATAAATTAGCACAGTACAGGGAATTGGTTAGTGAAACTATATGTATGGTAGATGACAATATTAATTTTTTCCAAACCTATATAACACTACAGAACAACGTGTGGAGCAACACACCCTAGCAGTCTTCATTAGTAACACATACCAATACTAGTTTCATAAACAATAAGAAGTGCCTGTCTCAAATGCAAGACAACAGAAAACTACTTGGGTAGAGGAGGAGTGAGAAGACTCCGTTTTCTACTCATGTTTTCTTTTTTTTCCTATAAAACTGAAATTATTGAAAGAATTATAGACGGGAGGCTGGGGAATGAAATCAGTTGTTAGAGTGGCTGACGAAAATGTAGGAGATGCTGTCTTCAGTCCCCAGAACCACAAAAACCCAGATGGGATGGCATACACAAATTTATAATCCTGTAACCACAGCACTCAGTACTTGGAGGCAGAAGGGATCTGAAGTTCAGGGTCATTTTCCACCTTACAAGCAGTTTAGGCCAGTGTATAATACAACTCAGATTCAAAATCACTTTTTAAAAGGCAATGAAGGACGAAATTGTTACTTACACCAAAGCTGTGTAGATATTTAAGGGATTCTTGTACAATTATCCTTTGGCTTCACAATTTTTATTATTTTATATTTAGTCACTTAAATTTTTGCCTCATTAGTACATTTTTTACTTTCTGTTTTGTCTGGGCATTATTTGCATCCCTTTTTTCATTAATCCTATTTTAACTTTAAGAATACTTATATATTTTAAATGTATATTTTATTTATGTTTATGTATATGTTTTGTATGTATGTCTGTACACTACATGCATGAATTCCCATGGGCAGAAGAAGGCTTCAAGTCCTCTGGAACTGGAGTGAATTGGATTGTGAGCTGCCATGCAGGTGCTGTGAATTGAACTCCAGTCCTTTGAAAAAACAGCTAGTTCTCTTAACCACTGAACCATCTCTGTAGCCCCTCCACTAAATATTGGTCTAAGGATGTTATGACTGTGAGGTGGAATCTCAGGGTTGTTTTGATTTGCATTTCTTGGATGACTAAGGATTATGAGTATTTCTTTAAGTGTTTCTCTGCCATTTGATATTTCTCCATTGAGAATTCTCTGTTTAGCCTTGTGCCCCTTTTTTAATTGGATTATAACATTTGTTGGTGTTTAATATCTTGAATTCTTTAGATAGTCTTAATATTAGCCCTCTGCCAGATACAGGGTTGGTGAAGATTTTTCCCAGTCTGTAGGCTGTCATTTTGTTCTGGTGACAGTGTACTTTACAGAAGCTTTTCAGTTTCATGAGGTCCCATTTATTGATTGTTGCTCTTAGAGCCTGTGCTGTTGGTGTTCTGTTCAGGAAGTTGTCTCCTGTGCCAATGAATGGCTAAGATCAAAATCTCAAGGGGTGACAAATGCTGGAGAGGTTGTAGAGAAAGAGAAACCCTCCTCCATTACTGTAAGGAATTTAACCTTGTAAAACTACTTTGGAAATCAACCTGGCACTTTCTAAGAGAATTAGGAATGGTGCTACCTCAAGATCCAGCAATACCACTCTTGGGCATATATCTGAAAGATAGTCAACCATACAACAAGGACATTTGCTCAACTATGTTTGTAATAGCATTATTCATAATAGCCAGAATCCAGAAACAACCTAGATGTTCCTCAACTGAAGAATGTGGCATATTTACACAATGGAATACTGCTCAGCAATTAAAAACAAGGAAATCATGAAATTTGTAGGCAAATGGTGGGCGCTAGAAAAGATCATCCTGAGTGAGGTAATCCAGAAGCAGAAAAACACATATAGTATTTACTGACTTATAAGTGGATAATAGCCATATAATATAGGATAAACATACTAAAATCTAAAGTCTTAAAGAAGCTAAACAACAAGGAGGATCCTTGGGAAGAGGCTGAAACCTCACTCATAAGGGCAAACAGGATAGACATTGGAAGTGGGAGAGGTCAGGAACAGGACAGGAGCCTTCCATGGAGGACCTCTGAAAGACTCTGCCCATCAGGCTATCAAAGGAGATACTGAGACTGAAGCCAAATTATGGGCAGAGTTTAGGAAACCTTATAGAAGAAGAGGGAGATGGAAAGATCTGGAGGGAACAGGAACACCACAGGAAGACCAGCAGAAACAATGGACCTAGGCCCAGGGGTACTGCAGGGATCCATACTCCAACCAAGGACCATATATGGAGAGGCACTGGAACCCCTTGCTCATAGAAAGCTCATGGCCTGCTCATTTTCCAAGTGGGTTCCCTAGTAAGGTGGGCAGGGGCTGTCTCTGACATGAACTTAACCTTTTATCACCTCCCTCTGGGTGGTGCAGCCTTGCCAGGCCAGAGAGGAAGCTGATATAGCCAGCCCTGATGAGACCTGATAGGCTAGGATCAGATAGAAGGGGAGGAGGACCTTTCCTATCAGTTGACTAGGGAAGGGGCATAGTGGGAGAAAAGAAAGTGGGTGGGCCTGGGAAGAGACAAGGGAGGGGAATACAGCTGGGATGGACAGTGAATAAATTCTAATTAATTAATTACTTAAAAACAGAATGTGATGGTTTTGTGTTTTCCACCTTGCTTTTAATTTCTCATTGATTTGTGTCTTTTTCCCCTTAGTATTATTCATTTGTTCTTTTCTGTGATGTCTAAAGCCTGCAGATTAGAATGCTGTCTGAGACACATGTAACTCTGGGTTCAGTCCCCAGCCCTAAAAACAAATAAAATGAATGTCTAGTTTACTAATTGAAGCATGCTATTTTTAATGGAAGCAGTTAAACAGTAATTGTCACCTAAATATTACTGTTACACGTTTTGAAGTTATTTTCATTTAGCCTTAATTAGTGTACAAAATTTATGCCATCTTGAATATTTAAACTTGAAAAATTGTCTCTGCTACCAATGCTTAATTTGTTAAATATACAGGTCTGTTTCCAAGTATATTTTCTATTTTCCTGACTTTTCATGTTTTCATGAAACTCACATATTTCCTTGTAAATATGCTCTTTAAAAATTCTTCAGTAAGAGTGTGTTGATAGATTGTTTTTTAATTATTGTTTGGCTGAAAAAATGTTTTCTTTTTCATACAAGTTCCTAATGTAGATCTTTAGTGAGAATGTAATTAGAGACTGACAGTTGTCCGCTTTCAGTTGCCCAACACTGTTCGACTGATATCCTGCATTCATGGTTGCTTTTAAGAAGTAAGTTATACTTTATTAGTGGCTCTTCTGAAGTCATGTATATCTATCACCAGAATCCTTTAGTCCCTTTTAATATTTTGGCCTTTATACTTTTGCAGACTCTTATTTATCTAAGCTTATTTCTGTGTATCCTCAGTAGTTTGGGGGTCTTCAAATTTTAAGAATTAATTTATATCATCACCTTTTGCTGTAGAGGTTGTTTTGGGACCAGCTACCACTAATTGTTCTGGAACTCCGTTGCCCTAATTTAGAAGATGTCACTTTGTAACCAGGCTTCAAGTTCCCACAATAGTTCAGACTTTGTACATTTGGGTCTTTTAAATATATAGTTTAAAATTCTAATCTACCTTCTGGCTTATTAACTTTTTTCTCTGTATGTTTAGTCTGACAGCTATCCATTGAGCTCCATGTTTCATTATAATTTTTAAGTAGGTAATTTTGCAATTGCTATTTAACCTCCTACCTCATGTCTCTGTCACCGTATTCACACAGGCAGACATACTCTCTTGTTCTCAGTCAAATGTACTTGCCATTCATAATAAAATTTATTCCTTATGAGCTCTTTTGGCTATTTTTAAGAAGATTAAACACATTTATTATGTAGTGAATATTCTATTAGGCATACATTTTTGTGGAACTGATGCAATTGTTTTTGATTCTCAGAATGTTTTATGGACCCTGTTGTCATTTCTTTTCTGTTGCTGTGATAAAATGCTCTTACCAAAAGCAATTTAAGGGAGAAGGTGTTTATTTCATGTTACAGACCACAGTCCATCACAAAGGGAATTCAGCACAAGGGCTCACAAAGGACCTTGAAGCAGAAACCATGAAGGAAGAAACAGTGCATGTTGGCTTGCTCACTGAGTCATACATAGCTATTCTTTTCCCACAGCCTAGGACTTCCTGCCCAGGGAATGGTGTAACCCAGAGTGGGCTAGAAGGTCCTACATCAATTAACATCAAGCCATGACCTCAGGCCAATCTAATCTGGGCAATCCCTCAACTGAGACTCATTTAGCTGACAGTTGAATCTAACTATGACACTCTGGCTATTTATTTACCTACTTATTTGTGAATCTGATGGAGTTTGCATTTGTTGGAACTTTGCAAAGTTTCTCTTGGAGGTATTTTATTTTTTAAATCAGCTGTTTATGCTGAAATCTATACACCTAGGGAAGATAAGCAAGAAGGAGGACCCAGGGTGAGATGATCAATCCTCGCTTAGATGGACAAACGGGATGGACATTGAATGTAGGAGAAAACAAGCAGCAGGACAGGAGCCTACCACAGACGGCCTATGTAAGACTCTAATTAGCAATGTATCAAAAAAGATATTAAGACTCACAACCAAGCCTTCGGCAGAGTGCAGGGAATCGTATGAAAGAAGGGGGAGTTAGTAAGACTTGGTGGGGACAAGAGCTCCACAAAAACCACATAGATCAGGGCACGGGGTCTTCTATGACTGTTTCTCCAACCAAGGACCATGTGTGGATATAAACTAGAACCCCTGCTCGGATGGCCCATGGTAGCACAGTATCCAACTGGGTACCCTAGTAAGGAGAACAGGGACTATTTCTGTCATGAACTCAATGGCTGGTTTTTCGACCGTTTCTGCTCCGAGGGAGGAGCAGGCTAGCTAGATCCTAGAAGAGGACATGGCAGCCAGCCCTGAAGAGACATGATAAGCTAGGGTCAGATGGAAGCGGGGGAGGTCCTCCCCTATCAGTGGTCTTGGACGGGGGCAGGAAGAAGATGAGGGAGGGATGGGGAGACTGGGAGGGAATGAAGGAGGGGGTTATGGCCGGCATACAAAGTATATAACCTGTGCTTAATATAAAAATAAATAAATTACTTAAAAATATCAGCTGTTTAATTAACAATTTTTCTTTATGTCAGGAATTTTAAGTTTCTCTTTAAAAACTAATTTATCTTTATCTTGTTTATTATTACTCTGGAAAGGGGGAGAGCCCATTTGTTCTACACATTTGGTCCTCTCCTTTCACCTTTTTCTGGGTTCTAGGAATTCAATCAATCAGTCATCAGTCTTCAGTGACAGAACCTTTATCTGATGAGCCATTTTGTCAGCATATTTAGAACTGTCAATCTACAAATACTGAAACTACAATTTTGCTTTGGTTACACAACCCTTATTTCCTAAAATGTAATTGCTTCTTAACTTTTGTTTAGGATTTAGCCAATGTGATATGGTCAATAATTTACACCTACCCCCATTTCCTGCTGAGATACAGACTTACCTTGTTTCTCTCTGAGCATGTCATCTTTTGGGGATCATCAGCTTTTCCACATTCAGGCAAACATACTTATAATCCTTTTTTTCTGTGGCTGTGACTGAATTAAACCAGGCATCCCAGAAATAGATGGTTTCTTCACTGCTCACGTTCCCTTTCTTAGCCTTTCTAAGAAGCACGAGTCTTCCACTATTGTCATCTTCTCTATGCATGAAAACAATTTCTTATTTTTTTTCTTTATAAAGTCTTATCTCTTATCTTTGGTTTGCTATGTCAAAAGGAATTTATAAGAGTATCTAATCTCTCATATAAGCGTAAATAAAGTAAGTTCCTATGTTTTCTTGGGCCATATCTCATGTGAGATAAAGATTAGATCTTTCCCATTATCCACAAAATAAAAGTTAGAAGGAAGAACACTTCCCATCCTCTAAATCAAAATGCAGAAAATATGGGCAACTTATCCTCATATTTATATATAACTGACACACACACACATAAAGCATATACAGTGCATAAGCATCAATATAAATATATGGATGTATATTTATGTGTCAGAATGTCTGCATAAAACTAAACTAAGCATGTGTGTCTTAGTCCATTTGTTCTGCCATCCTGCATACTTTTTTGATATTAGAAATTTGCTCACAGTTCTTTAGTCTGGGATTTCTGCATTCAATGCATGTGACCTTGTTGAACAGTTGTTAGCTTGTAGCAGAGGGAGGAGGTAGAGGAGGAAGGAAGAGCAAAGAGAATAGGGAGAGGAGGAAGAGAAGAGAAGGGAAAGGAAAGAGAGTAGGGGAAGAGGGAAAGAAGGGTGGAAGCAGAGGAGGGAAAGGAAGGAAAGGAGAAGGGAGTGGAGGAAAAAGAGGGAGAGAAGGGGAAAAGGAAAGGAGGAGGAGGAAGAAACAGAGAAGGAAGAGATGGGGCGAGAGACCCTCATGACCTACTTACCTCCTAGGGACTTCAGATTTTTAATATCACTGCATTGCAGATTAGGCTTTAGTATAAATTTTGGAGGGGGTAAAACCACATAGCTACAGTCAACTAAATTGTGATGAATATGGTTTGTCCTGTTGGGTATGCCTGATAATAGAAGGGGTATTGGAGACGACAATGAATAGAAAGGAAGAAAGAGATGAAGAGTAAACCACTCTCAAATGTGGTTAAATAATATTTATTTTTGAAAATACAATATTTATAGCAAATGTTATATCATCTTATTTTCAGAATAATGAGCTCACAGATTATAGCACAGTCTTCTTATTGACTTATTTGTTTAGACACCATCAATAGCCGCTTTGTAATATCTGAATAGAACATGACTGTTTGATAAAGCTATTGAAGTGTTTTTTTAAAAAGAGGAAAGGGTTTGTGAAGTAGTATATGGTGCCTTCTAAGCATGAGATGCTAAGAGTATATTACTAAGCATTTCTTAAGGAGAACATTATATTACTTTAGTATAGACAGGGAAAAGTTGGTTTTGTTATATTCTTGGGGTCTCTGAAGTCTTGATAGTCTTTTAAAGCCAACTATGTTTTTCTACAGAGAAGACCCAATGGCATATTACACAAGGAATCCCAAAGTGTCGTGTTAATTCAATCCCAATGACTGTGCATCAGAAAACCTCTTTGTTCTGCCAAAAGATGTCTTGTGAGCAACTGCTGCAATGTAGTTTGCTTTTCCTTTGAACACACCTCAGTTTTGCCTCCACTTTTTTACCAATAACCCTGTTTTTCTTGCCTTAGCAGGCATGGAAACACTGTGGGGTAGCTTGGGAGTACACTAGGTCTTTCTGACTCTCTAGAAAGTATGGGAGTTTAAGAGCAGAGTCCTGCCATCATACCCTAATTTCACAGTGTGGCTTTTGTATTATCAATATAAATGTGTTCTTCCACTCCAGAGTGTGTTCTACAAGGGTTATTTCCTCATTGATGGTCAAAGTAATTGAAGAGGACATGAAACTGGAGTATCTCTTAAAGGAAGACGGATTTGGGGCTGAGATGACGGAGAGGGGAACACAGTGAGAAAAATGTCATAATGAAAGAAAGTGGCTGATGTTTAGTTGCTCAAGTGTTTATTCCTTTGAATAATGTATTCATCTGCAGTGTGTTCTGTTCTGTTCTTAAACCATATGTTCTTGTTGGAATCCCAGAACTCAGTGATGCTTCATAAAAATATGAAATGTAATATCTACTTCTCTCAATTGTACTTAAAATTCAAATGCATCTTACTAAACAGCATGCTCTTATCAATTTGCACTGTTCATGTATGGGTAATAGCAGGTTGTATAATACTAAAAAATAAACAATGAAAACTATGTCCATCTCTCAGTGTGTTAGATATTCCTTGGCACCCTCCCAAGGCCTCTACCTCTCTATTCCTTCAGTGTCATAAACTTCCCATAATTACTTTAAAGTCTTAAGCAAGTTCTAGGAACACTGGCAAGAAACTCCATGCTATGTTCTTGGTTGATTTTTCTGTATGACACCTTTTCTATGCTTTATTTTTCTTGATGTTGCTCTGGTTCAAACAGTGGCCATACTATCATCTCTATAATCCTACATGGCAGTCTCTTTTTTGTAGGAAAGTAGCATTTGACATTCACATTTTCATCTCATATTGGCAGAGAAAGATCCCTGACTCTCTGGCAAATAGTCATCTTCTCATGGAATAATTTTATATTACAACTTGGACTTTACATGGGAGTGATACTATTATAGCTAGCCCACTACTTAGACACAGTGTGTAGCCAATTGAAATACTTTATTTTAGCTAGGTGGGACAACATTCAGGCAATTGGCACCTAAGTGTTTTCCTGAGCATTTAGATGAAGGGAGGGACTTTTAAAGGCAAAATCAGTATCTTGGCATCTTGCTCAGCAGCTACAAAGGAATAAACAAGCAGTTTTACATTAACTAAGGTAAGTTAACTGGGGCATCTTGGCCTTGTGGCCTATAAGAGAGTTGGGTAATTTCCCATGACATTTTCAATCAAGGAGATCAAATTCTAGTTAAATCTAAAATGACCTAAGCAGGAATACACGATAAAGGAACCCATGTAGTATCTTGCCTTGTTACAATATAAAGATCACAGCAAATATCTTTTGAGAATTGACATTCCCTCAATGACATTTGGCAACACCCATTACACCCTCAAAGTCAAAGTCAGGAACAGCACACAATGAGCTGCTAGCAAAGATTTATCAAGTTAATTACAAATCAATCAATCCTTAATTAACTGGAGTCCCAACACTCAAATTATCCCTCTGCCTCTTGGATGTTTTTGTTTATTTGTTTGTTTTTCTTTCTTTTCTTTTCTTTTTTTTTTTTTGGACAGTCTCATTCTATAGTCCTGACCCACCTGGCACACTCTATATAGACCAGGCTGACCTCAAACTTTCAGAGATCTACTATATGTGTAATACAATAGTTACATAGAGATATTAAGTAATTAAAATATGGTTGCTTTAGTCTTGGGAACACATTTTGTATATAATTTGGTGCTGATATGCGGCTACCATATTGGAAAACACAGGCTATTAAGTTATAAAAATTGCTTTGCTTTGTGCTAAAAAATATGACATTGATTTCTAGAGATGTCAGTGGGATTTAAAATTTCATAAATGTGGAAGTCAACTAAAAAATTACACTGACATCAATATTGTAGCTGATGCCAAATCTTACCAATAGTGGCAGAGATAATAAAATATGTAACTTTGTTTTTGTGCTTTCATTTGATCACCTCCCCACCACTCACTAAAGCCAAATACAGCTGATGGTCCACTATCCTGAGTCTTTGATAGAGTTTTCATTTCCTGTTTTTCTTTCAAAATCCAGTTCCAATTTGACACAATCGATTGATTCTCCCCTGATTATTTTAACTCACAGTGAACTCCAATTCCTTAATTTGCCTCTCCTCTTTGCTGGTAAACAACAAGCCCTTCTTTCACTAATATATTCCTTATATAATGCAGCTCAGAGAGGACTCTCAAAACAGCTTAACCTTCTGGGTTAATAGCCTTATTTCGGTCCATGACTAACACAATGAAGAAAGACTTGGCTCAGTGACTCGGAAGGATTATGGTACTTCTGGGAAAATCTAGCCAATGCGACAAGAGGATTTTGCCCTCCAGGAGAAACTGGCCATGGGAAGTGACTTCAAGTGCATAAGGATATATTTAATTGTTTGTTCATCCTTCACCTGTTTTAAATATGCTTGTACTGGTGACCATTTCACCCTTCTAAAATTTGTGTTGGGATACTTGACACATGTGGATTCTATTTTTCTTCCTCTTTTTCCAAAATACATCATCTGGCAAGTTCTATATTTTGTCTTTTATGCTAAATAATAATAATAATAATAATAATAATAATAATAATAAAAGTAATGCTGGAGTGATGGTGTAGTAGTTAAGAGCACTGGCTATTCTTTCAGAGGACCCAGCCTCAAGTTCCAGCACCCACACTGTCCATGACCATTGTCGGTAATTCCAGTTCTAGGACATCTGACCCCTCACATAGACATACATGAATACAGCAGTGTACATAAAACAAAATCATAAAAAAACACACATACACACAGAAAACAAACAAAAAAACAAATTATTGGTCATTGTTCCCATTCTGCTGGTGTCTTTAAAGATTTTACCAAATGGTACATTTGGTATATTAGTTATTCCACTAGTAAATCTAAAGCTTACATCACATCTAATTTATTACAGTGTTCTTCACGAGTTTCCTTCAGTATTATATTGGTCTCTTTCTAATTTATCCCAGTATTATTCAAATATTCTATAAATGTCACACTCGTTAGATTATTGAACTGTTGATTTAATGACAGTGGCTTCCAAATGACTGGAGTCCAGCTTCCAACTGCACTAAGTCAGCTTAATGACTTTGTAAGTCCCTATAGAACATACCACCGCGGCTATTACAATTTATTATTAACCATCTCTTCATGCTAGATTGGTCTATCTATAAACAACCTCAGCACACTGTGGCTTCATTGCCAAGCCTAGCCTTGTTGATTCCTCTCCAAATAAATACCTATACTCTAATACAGTTTGATGCACTCATTCATCAAGTTCATACTTAGCTTATTTTTGCTCATAATATTTTTTCATGTACTGGAAATTATTGGACATTTTTCTATTTTGTTGCATGTAAAGTCAAGTACCTAGAGGAAATGGTGCATAAACATAAATAGCAATATGAGATAGACAACATCATATTTTTGTAATTAAGTACCTAGAACTATTCAATAGACAACTCTCATTAATTTAGAACAAATTCTTCATTTAAAACTTAAGCTATTTCTTTTCTTGGTGATGCTTATCTATAGAAAAGAGAAACAGCAGAACAGCTGGAACAATCAGTAACCACTGAAGGCAACAGTGGGTGATGGAGGAACGAGAAGCACATTTGTGATTTAAAGGATGCATCAGTCACTTTACTAGCACCGCCTTACTGCTTATTAGGTTTTAGTGTAGAATGTTCATCACAGGCCCAGGTTTTTAGTGTTTGACCTTCAACAAGTGTCACCATTTGAGGATGTTCTAGAAAGTTTTGACAGACCCTAAACTTTGGGTAACACTGGATAGGATAATATCTTTTCTACATTTGTAGAATAAGAATATATATGAAATAGACATCGTATGTGTCTGATATGTATTACTGAATGAACAATATTAGTTACATAAAGTAGACTTAGGAGCAATGATATGAATCTGTTAATCAAAGTGGCTCATTAAACATCAGTGTTCACTGCTATATTCCCAGTAAGTTTGCTCACTCTTTAGATATCATCTGGGACTAACCAAAATATATTGGGACATATTAGAATCTACCAATTAAAATCAGTAGAATATTTTGTTAACCCTTATGAAAACCATTTATATGTGTAAAAGTGTGTGTGTATATATACATATATTCAAATAATGATAAATATACTTATATATAATTATCATATGTGTTCTATATATTATTATCACATGCATGACAATTGTGATATGATATTATAAACAATAGTATAATGAATATATATGAATAATAATTATGGAAAAATACATCGTAATTATTGAAGAACACCAGGGAAAATTGAATCCAGTGCATGTAAGATGTTGAGAAGAGCAGGAGAGAAAATGTAACCTTTAATAGCTTTCTTCTGTAAACTTTCTTCAAACCACTAAAATTTTCTCAGAACTCCTTTGGAAAAAAAAACAGAAAAGTAGAAATAAAGGAGTCTCAGCAACTTTAAAAAGTCTTTTAATTTTTTTCTTATCAAGTCTTCAAACTTCTTAGTCTGTTTTAGTTATATATGCATAGCCTTGTATATTTTGATTGAGTTAATTTAGTCTTAGCTACCATTATACCATATCCTGGTGTTTGTCCTAATTATTGCTATTTTATGTTGTGTAGCGTATTTACTGTGATAAAATAGATTATTATTTACTAAATATCAAAAGAGTACAGATCCAAAAAAGGATCAACTTGACCCTTTAAATTGCCAAAAAATATATTCATCTTTAAAACACTGAATTACCATAGGCACTGTGTGATAGACTATTGTATGCAGGCTGTTTCATTACACTCACTGTTTCCTAAAATATTTCTATGTATATTAATGTTTGATGTATTTCAAAAATGGTGGCTTGTTTTATTTCTGTTACCTACAGTAAAATTTTCTGACATGCCTTATTTCCCATATGACTTATGTCCAACTCAAATTTAATGTATCACTCAAGCTCCAGGCAAAATTTTCTCATTTTTGAAACATTTCCTAAGTCAGAGACTCAAGTAGGGAAAATTTGTATCCAGGATGGGATTTATTAATTTAAATACATAGTGGTCATTACTACTTCTAGTTCTGAAAGGAACTATTTGATGTCTTCCGATTCCATATTACTAACTATACCTTATAGCCTCTGCCCCCCCCACAATAGTTTTAAAGTTGTTTTAAATCACTGGATGTAAAAGCATACATATATCTATTTACCTACCTGCATATCTGTGTGAGGTTTGGAATCAGCACAAGCATACAATTACTTTTCATGTGGCCCTGCATCCCATCCCTCATACCAGAAAGAAAAATAATGCTTCAAAAGACTTCATTGAAACTAAGACCTAACCATCTCAGCCTTAAGTTCTTTTTTTAAACAAAGATGTTCATGATTCTTCCAAATGTTACTCACTGTAACATATTTTCCTTTCAACTTTGAAGTAAGAAGTATAATAAAATATACTCCAGAAAGAGAGAAAATGTAAAAATCCATCTATGTTACATCCCACAAATCTACAAAATGAAAATAAACTGCATATTCTATTTACTACACATTTATAGAAGTTCCATATATTTTCTACTAACTCTATTTTAATGCAGTCCTCAATAGTTTAATGTAATAAAGATAATTACCTAAGTGTGGTTCCCATATTGCCATCTTTCACCATTATTACAGAATCGTTATCATGAAAGTATCTGTGTATCAATCTACTATCTATCATCTTTATGTCTATACACACACATACACATACACAAACACAAACACACACATAGACAGACATATATAAATCTATCTAACTTTATCTATCTGTTAATATATATGTAAAGAATTTGGCCTTCTATTCTGTTTAGGGTTTCTCTTTATTTTATTTTTGAGATTTAGAAGATACTGATACATGATAGTTTCCTATGGGCACCATTGTTTTTACACACCCATACTTTGTTATTCCACTCTCTATATCTGAAAAATCATTCCATGTCTATACTAGGCCATTTCTTTACATGCAGAATTCATTCTTGATCATCATCTGCTCTGAATAGCCTACTCTGCCCTGCTCCTTCCTAGATTCCATGCTTAAACTAAAGCCCAGGAATAGATTTACAATGGTAATGACCATGTCTTCCTTTTGCTGTCCTAGCGCTGGGCTAACCATAAAATAGTTATTAATAAATGTTTGTTGAAGGCAAGAATTATCATGCATCATGATATGTCTTTAACCCATGGTAACAAAGCAGAAAAGCAATCAGTTTGGATGCTGACACTCCTAACTTCAGAAATAGAAAAGACTGGACGGAGGACACATTAGGAGTTTTGTTTATCTTAGATTGCAGCTGATGTAAAAGTGTTCTAGGTGTTCCATTCCAGGACAAACTGACTATATAAACCCATCAAATATGGATGAGTTGCCTTGCGTCCATCCAGCTGTGTCTGTTTTTTCCACTGGGATGTGTTGCCCGATCAAGAATGTTAAAACTAGAAGTTGCCATCTTTAGGCTATGGATTGCATCTTTGTGTGCTGACCACATCATCATGTAGCTCCATGTAGCTGATTGTCAGATAAAACTACCATAGATAAAGAGAATACTCAGAAATCTTGTATCACGGTGAGGATTCCTCTCCAAATGCCCCAATAGCTGTGGTTGATTTATAGAATGACAAGACTTCTTAGCACACATGGATAGATAAGATGACTTAATTGGTGATTTTTGAAACAACAAACACCCAGCCAATAACACATTACTGTGGTCCATGAAGTTAAGGGGTACCATATATAATTTAAGAGTCAGTTTATATCTCTGACAACTGCTATGCAGACAAACTGACAGTCAGGTTCTGGGTTGCAACCCTCAGTTATTAATCCCAGTATTTATTGACACTCAACTGTGATTTCCTGTTCATTGGAAATCACTTTCCAACAGTCTGGCATGCACTACTAGATCCTAGTAACATTACCTCTCAATGGAAAGTGTCAGTCAGTATGACATCACACTTTGCCAAAAGCATTTTAGAGCTGAAATTTCCCACTGACTAAGAACTTTGGTTGAATGTATCTGCTTTTTCAGTATCACAGAATCCGAAGATTTATTCTGCTTCCCCAATCTCCAAATCACAAGAAGTCTCCCTACAGCCATGACCCCCTGACCCACAGCGATGTCAGCACATCATTCTGTAGTCAGATACTGCAATGGTTTTCTCTCTCTCTCCCCCTCTCTCTCTTTCTTTCCTTCTTTCCTTTCTTCTTGTTCTTGTTCTTCTTATTTTTTCTGTTGCTGTTCTTAGTTGCTATTGTTCTGGAGAGAAGCATTAATAGATCAAAGCATAGAGGTCAGTTGCATGGCAGACAGTCACACTGTGGAGAGGCCTTTAGAGGAACAGTGAAAAAAGCAATATTACTAGAGAAAACATCCTTAGGCTCTGATCAGAATATGAATCAAAGACACAAGTCAAGAAAAGAAAAAAGGGAAACGAAAATGTTACAAAAGTCATGCAAGACACAACCTTGTCTTTGCAAACCCAGATAACTGCAACAGGCGCCCACCTTCATATCCAGAACTTTCTAATGTGCTTATGACACGGTGACAGTGAAAAATTAAAAAGTAATCTAAAACAAACACGGAGAAATATTATAAATATATATTATATTAATCATAATCCTCAGCTCCCTAAGATAATTTTAAGTTGTCTTGTAGTTGAAAAATGGAAGAACTAATATTATATTAACTTTATAGAGTTGAAGATGAATCAAACAAGATTAAACTCCAATTATACTGCATTTTCCTGGTACAGCGAGCAGATAAACAAAGTTTTAAGCCCTGATTTATTGCAGGCTGATATTAAAATGGTGCATGAATATCAATTAAGAAGATAATTATTTTTTAAAGCAACCTTTAGATTCTGTCTCTCCAAGAAGCATTTCTGTTGTTATCTCAGGTAATTATGGTATCTCTTAGCACGGGATGTTTTGTTCCATGAACTGTACTTGTATATGATACAAGTTATATATTTCCAAATAACCTTGTAAATTGAGTGTTAGTCATTTTTAATATTTATTTTTTATATTATAATATAATTACATCATTTCCTCTTTTTCTCCTTCTAAATCTTTCCATAAACAACCCTTCTCTTTTTAAAATAATGGCCTCCTTTTAAATTAATTGTTGTTACATCCATATATTTATATATAAACATCTATAAATACAGAAGTACAAACTGTGCCAATATTATAAGGATTTACAGTAATAACAGCCACCACATAAACAGACACTGTTTATGGTCTGTCAGAAGGGGGCTCCAGAGGCATGTTCTCATTGTCTCATGAGATGCGTGATGAATCTTCCCCTCTGGAATTCTGCAATTTAAGGAGGAAATACTTTTGATTTCTTAAGCATTTTAAACAAAAAGAAAGAACGAACTCCTACTGGCTAAATTGGACAAATCTTGTCAAACGTCCATGTGTAACTTAAAAAGCCCTGGTGATATATTCTGAGAAAGACAGCTGGGTGTCTGAGAACTATGGAAGAAGCACTGTTACTATCTCCATCTTGCAGATAAGAACTTTCTCACTGGACGGCTCATCCTTCATTAAGACGGAAAGTATCTCAACATGGTTCAAACCTAGATGCCCGTATCTTACTAATAATTATCTCCAACCAAACTTAAAGCTTTGCTATAACAATTTAGTTCATGACTCTGTAGGTTGCCATTATCTGAATGATTCTTTCTCTGAAGCCTGGTCACTCTGGACTCTGTTTCTTTACAAGTATGTGGTCAGGTGTAAGCCAGGGGATAGATGTTTCTAGTCAGGTCTAGAGCAAGATCCCATCTCTGCTCCTCAGGGCATCTGATCCTTTACAGGCTAGTCTGGACTTGCTGTCATAGAAGAAGTGGTAAGACACTAAAAGGAGATGAGGCATGCAAGAACAAAGTGGTACAGCTCCTTTTCCCTCATATACTCCAACCTGTTAAGCAAACACTAACATAGCTCTAATTGCTTCTCTTTCTGAAGTGTGCAACACAAAATGACCTTGTAAAGGACACCAAGGAGCTGAGGTTGATAGCATACAAATATATCCCAGAATAATGGGGAAGGGCTAGAAAAATCATAAGTTCAAGGCCAGCCTTGGAAAAATGGCTGCACTAGTGAAATAGAAAGCATTCTGGCTTACGATGTATCCTACCTACCATGTCTGAGTATAAACGATCACTTCTTGAGTCATAGGTATTGTTCAACGGTACTCTTCCAAATTTTTATTTGTGTAAATGTATGATCTGTTCTGTGCTATTTTAATAGCACATTTCACTTATTTTTTATGAGGCCTAAAGAGCATGATCAAAGACAAACAAAGCATGTGGTCGGCTGTATCTAATTATTTCTCTTCAAAACAGTTGTGAAAATAGCACATTTAGTAATTATCCATACCGTGACATTATTGCAACATTTCAAAACTCTCTACTGGAGCTCAAATATGAGGAAAAAAACAAGTGAATACCATGGCAAGCAGAGACCTTACATAATGTAGTGGTTTGAGTAGAATGGCCCAGAGGGCTCATAGGCAGTCTTGAATGCTTGATCATAAGTGGTAGTGTTACTTAAAAGGAATTAGGAGATATGGCCCTGTTAGGGTAGGTGGGGCCTTGTTGGTGTCAAAGGGATTAGGTTTTGAGGTTTCAAGGGCCCAAACCAGAGCCAGAGTCTCTCTCTTTTTTTGTTGCCTTCCAGACATAGAACTTTCAGCTACTCTCCTGCACCATGTTTGCCCACTGCTGCCATGCTTCCCACTGTGATGATAATGGACTAAATCTCTGAAACTGTAAGCTAGTCATAATTAAATACTTCAAAAAAAGTAAAAATAAATAAGTGTTGCTGTGGTCAGCCCTGCAAGATGTCACATGTCTGTAATCCCAGCACTCAGGAAGGCACATACAGGAGGATCTCTGTGAGTTTGAGGCCAGCCTGGTCTACAAAGAAAGTCCAGGACAGCCAAGGATACATAGAGAAACCCAGTGTCAAAATAGGATGAACAGAGAGAGAGAGAGAGAGAGAGAGAGAGAGAGAGAGAGAGAGAGAGAGAGAGAGAGAGAGAGAGAGATGCCGTGGTTATGGTGTCTTTTTAAGACACATGGGAACCATTAAACTATTGACTTAGTACTTTTGACATCTCTGGTAGATAAGTAAATTTTGCTAGGTAGATTGGGTCATCACTAAAAAAATAATAATTCTTCACAAAGTTCTTCTTATTCCTAATTCATGCAATCTAGATCTATGTCTTCGAAACTCTTAGTCTTCCCATAATGCCCTTCAGCATTCCAATATAGTACAATTAAGAGGTTTGCTGGAAATGGGAAGATGGCTCATCAATTAATAGTGTAGCATCTTGCAGATGTGGTTTGGTTCCCCAACACTCAATTCTGTTAGCTCGCAACTCCTCTGTGGACTCTGAGGTCCTCTACTGGCTTCTGTGGACACCTGCACTCACATATACATACCTACACACAGAAACATACACATACATAGAATTTTCACAAAGAAAAATAAAATTTTAACAAAAAGGTTTGTTTTGGGGTTAAAAACAGTGAAGATCCATACCCCAATACCACCATATAGTTATGCATGGTGGTATAGGTCTGCAATTTGAGCACTTGGGAATCTGACACAAGGAGATTTTTTTCAGTCTGAAGCCAGGCTGGGCCACTCAGTAAGTACTAAGCCAGCTAGGGCTGTCTAAGAAAGCTCAGAGACCAAAACCAAGTAACAACAAAATATATCATGGCTTCAGACAAGTTATTTGACATCATGGTTCAGTTTCCAAACCTATAAAATGGCATCACAGAAAGTACTCAGATTTCTGCTTGCAGGAGAAATAGCCCACAGCTGGAAGCAATAACTGGACAAATATTTGGTCTACAAAGATCAGTCTTACCTCTGATAATAGTATACTAAAGACATATTTAGAAATTTAATAGAGAAAAGGTGATGTTTTAATGTTGGAAGATATGTTCTGCTTCCAAGGCAACTCTAAAATTAAGAAAATTTTAAAGTTTAATTATTTTTTATTTATTACAATTTATTCATTTTTGTATCCCAGCTGTAGCCTCCTACCTCGTCCCCACCCAACTCCACCCTCCCTCCCTCTTCTCAACACTCATTCAAGTATTGTACCTTCACCATCTTTCAAATAATTCCTAACTTCCCTCCAAATTATGTAGGAAATAAGCAAGAAGAAATCTCTGTCTTAAGCTTCCAGTATGCCCATGTACCTCAGTGAGAGGATTTTCCTTCCATTGTTCTCTTTACTCTGGTAGGATGAATCTACCCAATGGACCAATTATCTGTTGGTACTCAGCAGCTGACATTTCACCAGGCAGTTAACATTTGGAAGATATTACTCCAAAGGCTGACAGCAGAACTAGGGGGGCAATGTGGTCAGAGGGCTCTAAGGCAGTCAAATAGAAATGCTGGACTGTCTGTCCTAAAATAAGAGACCGCAATGTCAGCAGCAGCCAAGCTAAGCTCACTACTGTTTCCAAGTGGGAACCAGTTTCAGAGAATGCATGGTGCTGCCAGTTTAGCAGAAATGAAGTTGCTCAGCTAACGAGCCCCTGCATTGTCACTAGTGTGGAAAGGCCCTCAGTTAAGGTGTGTTCTACATGCAAAGATGCTAATCATACCACAAATTAATTTTGCCTATGCATTCTTCACTCTCTTTCTAAAATTATAATATGGGCCCTGTGAGGTAGCTCTGCCTGTAAAGGCAATTGACATCAAGCC
Source organism: Pachyuromys duprasi (assembly GCA_028658305.1). NCBI lineage: Eukaryota > Metazoa > Chordata > Mammalia > Rodentia > Muridae > Pachyuromys > Pachyuromys duprasi. The sequence continues at coordinate 38,254,952 of CM053761.1, forward strand.
TGACCACCTCAGGCAGTGAAAGAAGAGAAATGACTCCCACACTCTTCTTTGATTTCACACACACACACACACACACACACACACCCGAGTATACACCTGTGAATACATGCATGAATGCAAAAACAGTACATCAATGTAACAAGGTTTTTTGTAAAATAAAGAATGTAATGTATCCTTCCTTTATTGCTATATTTTCAATAGAAGCTTTTCACATTGACTTTAATGTAAAGCCTATAATAATGATATTAGCTGTTAGTACTATGTGTCAGACACATTTTAAGACTTAGAAAAATATGGAAGTTTATACTTTGAAGGATTTTTACGTTTATACCAAAGCTGGTTGGAAGAATAGTTTTGTTTGGCTAAATGGACATGTGGTCACAGTGTCTCCCAGGTGTTTGGGTTGATGTCCGCAGACCAGGGCTGCTTGCAGTCCTGTCTAGAATGGCTTTGCTTTCATTTCAGTGAATAGTGGCTCCTCAAATTGCTAAGAATAAATAGTTGTTGAATGCACAGCCCGAAATGGGCCACCTACACCACCCTCTCTAAGACTTGGAACATTTTAGAAGAGGAGGTGGAAAGAACGTAATAACCCGATGACATAAAAGGTAAAAGATAATCTGGGTACAACACAGTTTACATTCTTGAAAACATAGTAGCAAAAGTTGCCTGCACTGAGCCTGTAGGAGACTGGCCCCTTTAAACTTTCCATCATGGGTGGGAAGGGGATCATAGGGTCTTGCTCCTTTCCAGAAAGCTATGAACACACATTCTGGCTACGGAGACAGTCATTGCCTTCAGTGCTGTTAGCCACCAGTGAGTCTCTGTAAGTTCCAGTGGATCTCTCCCTACCTCATCATGCTCAAATGGGTGATCCTGTTACATACACTCAGTGGATCCCAAAACAAACAGCCAAAAGGACTTACAAGTTGGGAGGAGGGTAGGGTTGATAGATCTGGGAGGGGTATGTGAGAGTGTCATGAGTGTAGCTGGGACATATTATATACATGTAAGAGTCTGCTCAAGCATAAATTTAATAATAATTAAAAAATCACAAATCCATTTTTGGGGGAGCAGATTTAAGTTCAAAGCAATCTAAGGGCAGGAAGAATGACGGGTGCGCAAATACAATTATCCAAAGGAATGCAGAACCAACACTGTAACTTTCCTGTGCCAGACTTGAGCATTGCTGTGTTGACACATCTTCTCATCAGAGCTCATAATTTACCCTGGGCTTCCCTCTAAGCATTGCGTATTTGGGGCAATCAGAACAATTTTAATGACACACATCCACAACTATAATAAAACACCGGGTAAATTGACCTCATCAAGGGTGCTCTCCTCCATCTCTGCTTTCCTTTCCTATAACTTCTGGTACTCACTCACCTTTCCGTTGTCTTTATGTTTGCAATTTCCATAATATTCTAAGTCAGAATCAAAATGTAGCTTGAGCACATATTGAAGCTCCCATCATGTGTTTTTCATAGCTTCATAATCATTTATCAAGGTTGAGTAATATTTCATTTTTGTATGGATGGATGAATATATGCCTGAATAGAAACTGAACCAAAGATAAATGCCCCTGTATTATGCAATGTAACCATTATGGTAAGCATAGTGTTTTCAGAGGTAGTAAAAAGAAACTGAGAGGGCATGACAACATAGATTAAAATAATGAAACATGGGGTTAGAGAGGTAGTTCAATGGTTAAAAGCACACACCAAAAGACCCAAGTTTAATTCCTAGCACCCATGTCAAATGGCTCAAAACAGCTTATAATTCCAGCTCCACGAGATCTGAAAGCCTCTTCTGCCCTGCATGAACACCCATACACAGACACACAGAGAGATAAATATAAACAAAGATAAATATGTCCTTTTAAGTGATAGATAATAGAAAGACTAAACTTGAGTGTTTTATGTTCCCAAAGCCTGACTTCTGTGCTCTAAGTCCTTGTCAGGATTTAATTATATAGAAATCTCCTCAGAAGCAAAACAATAAAATCTAGATCACTTTTTAAGGGCTTGAGAATCAAGGGTATATTAAACAGGAAATAAATATTCAATTTGTTTTCCTTTGCATAGTCAGGGGGAAAAGCTTAGGTAAATATTAGAAAGATATTTGGTCATGACTCAGTTCAGAATATGTTTTTTTATTTTTGAAAAGCTGAATTGCTAGATGATATGAACTGATTTTACTTTTGACTGGGCTGTTATTTACATGAAACATGCAAGAGGAAGAAAACTATGTAAGCAACTTGGCCTATATGGGTGTAGATGAATAGATAATGAGAATATGCAGAAGGGGATGAAAGGTTCTTGGATACAGGGAGAAAGTCTACTATTACAATCAGAATTTCAAGGATCTTGGTAGTTTATCTCCAGAGACCTCGATAACTACAGGTACTCAAGTAATTTATACAATGTGGTGCATTTTTGCATAGTCTATACATTTGTCTTATATCCTCAAAATCCTCAACTTTTGTATGTGTATGTATGAGAGAGAGGAGGATAAGGAAAGAGAGAAGCATAGGGTATATGTGAAAGTTGGAAGACAATTTTCAAGTGCTTGTTTCTTCCTTCTACCATCATAGGTTACAGAAACTACATTTAGGTCATTTGGTTTGTCAGCAAGAACTTTTCACCTGAGAGCATTGCTTTCAGCCTCCATAGCCTTCAAATAGCCTCTTAACTACTCATACATAATAGAACTCATTTCTCTGGAAATAGTTGTTATACATGGGGCACATCTTTGTCACTTACCTTATTACGGCTGCAATGCCTCTTGGCACTAGCAAAAGCCACTGAGTGAGACCAGAAAAACTGAAGGAAGTGACAACAGTTTGTTTTTTAATTCCTAGTACAATCAGAAAAATCATGCGCTGATATAACCAGAAATGAAAACCCATGGCGCTTGTCCCTTTGACTATCATGTGCTGCCTCAATAAATGAGCACGTAGAAGCTCGCATCTGCCGCTGAGCGGTACAAAGGTGGACCACAAAAACCCTTCACAAGGCCCTGAAGTTTTGTAAAATCTGTTTGACTTTATCCTGCACACTTCCTCTTACACAGGTGGTCGAATGGGCCAAGGAAGGAAGTTAGTTTTTCTCTACTCTTTATATACATTTCTAAGAAAAGCCTAGAAATACTGAACAAGCAATGGTTCAGAAAGGGAAAAGCTTGTTACAGTGGCAATACCTCCTTAGGAATAAAAAGTCAGAATTAGCATATGTTGAGTACTTCCTTGCTCTGACTTTCAAGAAAGCCAAACTTATTCTCAGAGTTTTGTTTTTCCTAAATTTTGTATTCATATTCCTGTCTCCAGATTCCAGCACTATCAGAGGTTGATTAATCTAAGCAAAACCTTTTTATCTATCTGTTGATTGGATCAACACCCTTCAATTTAAGGTTATATCTTAAGTGCATTCTATTCTCCTATGTCTATTCCAGGCTAGGATATAATCAACTTTCTCCAGTTACTGTATAACTCCCAACGGTTTCTCCACATCCATTCACCTACTACTCCACTCTAGAGTTATTCTGCCTCTTAGACTTTTGAGATCTTTAAAAAATGTAAATCTGGAGCTGGAGAGATGGCTTAGCGTGTATGAATACTGCCTGCTTTTCCAGAGGACTGGTTTTGATACATCACTTATGTATCAGTTCACAATTACCTGCAATTCTAAGCTCAAGAAATATAGATGCTTTTTTTTTTCACAGTCTCTGCAGGTACTATACCCTAATGTGGTATACAGACATATAAGCAAAACCCCCATACAAATAGAGTTTTATTTTATTTTGGGGACTGGGTTTCTTTCTTAATTTATTTATTTTTATTTTATGTACCTTGGAACATTGACTGCTCTTTCAGGGGAGCCAAGTTCAATTCCCAAATTAAGTATTTTTAAACAATGTAAATCATACTATAATTACAACGTACATAATGCCTTAATCCTTTTTCTTCTAACCTGGGAGTAGATCCAAAACTAAACAGATCTTAGACATTCTGGAGAACATCCACCCTGCTCAGGTGAGGAATGCCTTTCCCAACTCCTACAGCTGTAGCTACCTCACTCCGAGGCACGGAAGGAGCCCAAGAAAGGTGACCAGAGGAAGCAAATAGTGGGCCTATTATTTGTTTGTTCATGCAAAACAGCTGAGTGCGAGTTTGAAATAAATGATTACTTTTGTGCTGAGAAATTTTAGAGAAAATGAATCATTTCTAAAAGAGAAATCAGAGAAAAATAAATTCTCTCACTGCTTTAAATGCAAGCTGCTTTGCTGAAGTCCACAAAATTAGAGCTGGGTTTTCTGGGTCGTAGTCCATTGGACAGAGAACTAACCTCATCACCAAGCAGAATAATTCGTCCTTGGACTTAAGGTCAGTGCCTTTCTTCCTCTTTCTTTTCTCTTGACTACTTATGTTGGAATGACTTTCCTTGTCTTACATGATTCCCAGGTTTATTTAGCATTCAGAGTTATGACGTTATTTCATGTTTATTATCTTTTACTAATTTTTTTAAGAATTTTATTTTAAAATGGGTGTGCATGCACAAGTGGGTGTATGTGTGTGTGCACACATGTGTAAACATGTCTGCGGGGGAGTAAAATACACACACAGGCTACCAAATGGCATCAGACTTTCTACAGATGGAGTTACAGGCAATGGTAAGCCATCCAATATGAATGCTGAGAACTGAGGTTGGATCATTGGTAAGTGCAATCTTCACCCTTGACAATGGTGTCCGCTCCCAGCTCCTTGTTTATTGTTTTCATTTTTATGTACTAATGTGGGCCTCATTAGATGAAACATTCTATAGGGTTACAACTTAGTACTTTTTATTCATTGTCATCACATAGGCCTCAGTAGTTATCTGAACAGATTAGTGGTGCAACACATATTTAACAAATAAGTCCTTCATTGAGGCCTAGTTGCTTTCAATCCCAGATACAAATTAGGATTGTGTTATAAAAGATTTTTTCCAAAGTCTGATGTCCAGGGAACACCTCAAAAAACCCAATGGAAATGGTCAGTAGTGAAGGGCTGCCATCAGAGCTACTGAAATTTCCTGTGGGCTTGAGAGTTTGTAGATGTAACTGACTCCCTCCTCCTTTGCTTTGTTTCAGCGTTTCTGAAAAGTACAAAGTATATTAGAAATAGCAGTGAATTCTGTTAAGCTAAGATTCTACTTTAGAAGACTGAGGAACAGATTAACCTGCTTCAGAAATCTTCTAGTCATGGCCAAGGTCTCCGGTCCACTAGCTATCTTGAGTATCCAGGTGACGAGATTTCTAAAACTTGACTCCACTAGTCCTAGTTAACTAAGGCACAACAAAAATAAATCTGCATGGACCCCCGTACTGTTACAAAGCTGCAAAGTTGGGTTAGTAGGAAGAGGAAAAACCACATGAAATCATTGTCAATGGTGCATTGGATTAAATTTAAAAAAGAAAAAAAGAAAAAAAAACCCATATATTTCATTTACATTTAGATGCTAGAACCCCAATCAGTATGAAGTCAATGAAAATGGTCACATCTTATGCTGTGTTTTGTCTGTTAGTAACGCCTGTGCAGCCTGAGATGCTGTCATAGCTAGTGACACAAGTCCTACAAATGGAATGAAAATACTAAGTGGGTGGATGAAGTATGTGTGACTTGTAGCCGATGGCCCAGATGTCCCTTTTCTTATCATTCCTGAGGCAGTGGATGAAGGAGTAAGAGAATCAGTCCACAGACCCTCCACTCCTAAGATGGCAATGATTAATTTGACTACCATCTGGTTTTAACTGTTTGTGCTTCTGTAACCAACTAGAAATAATCCTCTGTTTTCATATCAAGAATGTGGAAGTTTGCTTCTACCCAAAGCAGATTCTGAAGGGGATGGAAATAAAACGTCAGGTTTAAGTTATATGTCTTCTTCAAAGAGAGTCTTCAAGTTCACGAAAAAGTTAGAAATAGATTACTCAGAGATCCAAGATGGCTGCCACGGGAGGACACTGTGTCTGAGGAGTAGGACAGCAGAAACAATGCAGCGACCAGGAGACTGAACTCTGAGACCTAAAACACCAGCATTTGTGATTGCCAGGTGAGCAGAACTCCTACGGTGAGAAAATCAAGTGGGAAAACCCTAGGGACACCCAGTTATTACCCAGAAAAATCTCCGGGTGACCTGCGGTGCACAGCTCTGATCTGAACTAGCAGCCATGCTGGGCACCCGCAGCCACCATAATAGATGGGATCACACAGTCTCCCAGGCAGTCTGAGAGGGAACCAGTACCGTTTTCACTGACCTGCACACTGTGGGCACATACTACTCAGATCCACCAGCAAAAACCTTAGTCCATGTGTGAGTCCGCAGGCAAGTCTGGGAAGGATCCGGGTTCTGCTTCAACCCACTGGCATATGGAAGGCGCACACTGATCGCCTCTGCCGGAACCACCTCAGACTGAGAGGGACAGGGGATCATTTTGACCAGACCACACACTGAGGGTGCACACTGCTCGGGGCTGCCAGCAAAACCCTCAGTCCCTGTGTGTGTCCACAGGCCAGACAGAGAAGGCCTCGGGCACCATTTCAGACAGGCACTCAGCAATGCCTGCAACCAACCCAAACCCACTGTGTGTGCCCCAAATATCATCTCAGACCTTGGTGCACAGCCCCTGGCCCAAAAGGGGGCGCCAAATCTCCACTCCAGGGGAGAGACCTTAGCAGCAAGCCCAGGGCAGAGCGCAGAACCCCCTGCTGATATTTCAAACCAGGACACTCAGACTCTAGCACAGAGTGAGGAGTAAGTCTCCAGACCAGAGGGGTGACCAGCCTGCAGTGCTCACAGCTTCTAGCACAGAGCACGAATCCGGGAACACAGAGCCCACACAGAGTTCAACTGAGACACAACACACACTAACAAACCTCTGGAAATCCCTGATCTTCTTGAAGAATACTCCTGACACAAGAGATTGACAGTTTCAGACTGAAGTACAGCCTTAAAGCACAAACAGCTCCCTGATTATATATGAATAAATGCCCAGAAATCGGAAAAAGAACTCACCCAACAAAAATCAGGACCCCATGGCCCCACCAGAAACACCCAAAAGCAGTGGAGATTTTAATTCAGCGGAGACACAGGAAAATTATGTTACAGCTTTGATTATGCAGATATTGGAGGAACAAAAGGAGAGACAAAAAGAGGATATGAACAAGGCCCTCAAAGAAATGGAGAAGAAATTAATTGCCCGCATAGAGAAACAATCAAAGATAAACAGAGAGGAAACAAACAATATAGGAGACACAGTCAATCAGTTGAAGGTAAAGATACAAAGCATGAAAACGGAATTAGAAACTATAAAGAAGACACAAAGGGAGAAGAACCTGGAACTGGAGAACTTAGAGAAAAGATCAGGAACCACAAAGGTAAGCATCAACAATAGAATACAAGAGATGGAAGAGAGAATCTCAGGAGCAGAGGATACGCTGGCTGAAATGGATTCCTCACTCAAGGAAAATAGAAAATCAGAAAAATCCCAAGCACAAAACATCCAAGAAACTAAGGATGCCATTAAAAGATGAAACCAAAGAATAATTGGAGTAGATGAAAAAGAAGACTCCAGGCTCCAAGGACAGGAAAATATTTTTATGAAAATCATAGAAGAAAATTTCCCAAGTTAAAAAAAGAAATGTCCATCAACATACAAGAAGCCTACACAACACCAAATAGACTAGACCAGAAAAGAAATACCTCTTGTCACATCATAGTCAAAACACTAAAACTACAAAACAAAGAAAAAATACTAAAGGCAGCAAGAGAAAAGAGTCAAGTAACATATGAAGGTAGACCGATCAGAATCACATCAGACTTCTCATCAGAAACTATGAACACCAGAAGGGCTTGGGCAGAAGTCATGCAGTCTTTAAGGGAACACAGATGCCCACCAAAACTACTATACCCAGCGAAGCTTTCAATCAACATAGATGGAGAAAACAAAATTTTCCATGACAAAACAAAATTCATGCAATACCTACACAGCAACCCAGCCCTACAGAAGGTACTAGAAGAAAAACTTCAGTCCAACGGAAACAACTACACCAAAGAAAATATAGGATCCAGATAACTTCCCAAGGACAACAGCAACAAAAAGCAATGAATCACAGTAAGACCACCAAATCCACAATAAAAGGAAATAAGAGTCATTGGTCACTATTATCTATCAACATCAATGGACTCAACTCTCCAATAAAAAGACACAGACTAACAGAATGGCTGTGGAAACAGGATCCTACATTCTGCTGCATCCAAGAAACACACCTATGCAAGAAAGATAAACACTACTCAGAGTAAAAGGCTGGAAAACCATTTTCCAAGCAAATGGACCCAGAAAACAAGCTGGGTTAGCAATCCTAGTATCTAATAAAATAGACTTTCAACCAAGGCTAATCAGAAAGATGAGGAGGGATACTTCCTTCTCATCAAAGGAAAATCCCAACAGGAGGACATCAGAATTTTGAACATTTATGCCCCAAATACAAGACACCTACATATGTAAATCAAACAATATTAAAACTGAAATCACACATTGATCCCAACAACGTAATAGTGGGAGACTTCAACACTCCACTCTCACCAAGGGACAGATAACCCGGTCAGAAGCAAAACAGAGAAACAAGGGCACTCACTGACACCCTAAATCAAGTGGCCCTAATAGATATCTACAGGACCTTTCATCCTAGATCAAAAGAATATACCTTCTTTTCAGCACCTCATGGAACCTTCTCCAAAATAGACCATATAGTTGGTCACAAAGCAAGTCTCAGCAGATACAGGAAGATTATAATTATCCCTTGTATCCTATCTGACCATCACGGTCTAAAGCTGGACCTCAACAACAATAGAAATAGCAAAAGGCCTGCACATACATGGAAACTGAACAACTTTCTACTCAAGGACAGCTTGGTTAGGGAAGAAATTAAGAAGGAAATTAAAGACTTCCTAGAATTCGATGAAAATGAAAGCACAACATACCCAAACTTATGGGACACAATGAAGGCAGTGCTAAGAGGAAAGTTCATAGCACTAAGTGCCTTCAATAAGAAATTTGA
>CM053761.1:38264545-38323881 GCA_028658305.1 Pachyuromys duprasi
TCCAAGTGGATCAAAGACCTCAACATAAAACCAGACACACTAAACTGTTTAGAAGAAAACGTGGGAAAGACCCTAGAACTCATTGGCACAGGAGACTACTTCCTGAATAGAACACCAACAGCACAGGCTCTAAGATCAACAATCAATAAGTGCTCTTGTGCTCTAGTTTTTCTAGGTTGCCCACAGGACTTTATGTCATGTTGAGGCCTCATCCATTTTTCCCAGTCCAATTCGTTATGTCCATTGCTGTTACCCTTGTTTAGCTCATGTTTAGGTAGTCATGTTGGTGAGACTGCATTGTGTGAAACATAGATTTTCATGTAACTAGGAGACAAAAATCTCACAGCAAACTCCCTGATCATCTGGCTTTTACAATATTTCTATCTCCTCTTCTGCAAGGTTCCTTGATCTATAGGAAGGCAAGTGTCCTATAGATGTATCTGTTGGGACTGAGATCTATGATTCTGCATTTTGATTTTTTTTACACACATACATACAAAACCATATATATGTATATATATATATGTGTGTGTGTGTGTGTGTATGTATATGTATACACTGTATTTATTTACTTTAAGACACACATGTGTTACATTTATTTATTGTTAAACACACATATAACACAGACATAACACTTATTTATTGTTTTGTGTGTGATACATTAGTGGAGGTCAGAGCACAACATGAGGAGCTCAGTTTCATAGTTCTACCATGCAGGTTCATGAATTCCGGTCATCAGGTTGGGTAGCAAGTACCTTTAGCTCCTAAGCCATATGTTTATAACACTCTAACCTCATACCATCTTACAGCATTCAATTTTATCATTCTAACTACTAAATCATTTTCTTTCTGCTTTTAAATATTCTGTAATTTCATATTTCAATGGTGTGATACCTTGGGACTTTATTCTGACCAATGATTGGCAGTATTGGATTGGCTTCCCACTTACTTGGTACTGGTTCCCACATCATAAATCTCTGTCTTAATATGTGCTTTCACTTACAATATTAGGAGCATGTAGGAGAAAGTCTAGACATAGCAGAGCAGATGCACACATGAACTGACAGAGACTGTGACAGTTTGCACAAAGCCTGCATAAGCCCAAGTCAGAAAATAATTCCATCATGTAGAAGGGGAAATGGACACAAAGTCCTTTCATAGCCACTTTATAGGTTAAGAAGGTAAAACCAGTTTTCGACAAAGGACTGACACTGATTATATCAACCGAATTTGGGGCAAACTCTATGCTCAGGGGCAGACAGCTCACATGAACTGGGCACCATGTTTTGTTTATGTTGTTGTTGTTGTTTGTTTAAGAATGAGAGAAACCATGATGTTGAATGAGAAAAAGAATGGTGGAATGGGAAGAGGGAAATGAATATGACCAAAATATATTTTATAAAATATTCAAAAATAAAAATGTTAGCTTAACAATTTGAACACAGAAAATGTACTCTATTTCTTTTAGATTATTTCACTTATGTCATGAAAGAAATACAATGAATTAGTTTTTTTTTTATTATTGCTGCAAGCAAATACCATAACTAAAAGTAACTTAGAGAAGAACTTATTTTTGGTTAGACTTCCAAGGAGTCTGTAAGGGCAGAAAAGGTATGGTGACAGGAATCTAGGACAACACATCTCAAACACATACAGGAAGCAAAAAGAAGTAGGATGTGGGGCCATTTTATAATTCCTCAAAGTCCCCCCATAGTGATGTCCATCCTCCAGCAAGGCTGTTCCTCCCAAAGATTTTATAGTCTCCCCAAACAGCACCCATAACTGGAGACTGAGTCCTCAAAAATCTGAAACTTTGGAGGACACTATTCTTCTCTTTTCTTAATTTTTGAACATTTATTTATTCATGTATTTTATGTATTTGGGTGCTCTGTCTTTATGCATGGCAGAAGAGGAGATCAAATCCCATCACAGATTGTTGTGAGCCACCATGCGGTTGCTAGGAATTGAACACACAGTCTTTGGAAGAACACTCAAGCACTCTTCTGAGCCATCTCTCCAACTCAGAGACACTTTCCATAAAAATCACCACAGATAATTTAAAGACTTAAATACCATCAATTACTTAGAGACAAAAAAGGGAAATGGAGCAGCTAGAACAGTGGATATATTTCTGTACATGGATCTCACTGGAAAAGGAGCACTAAGCTAATGATGGCAATGGTCTCTAGGGTCTGAACACTCAGATTAACCTTATAGTACTATGATAAAGCCAAAAGAATGAGAAATTAGATCACTCAAAAGCACTTGTAAATGATAGCTAGATAGAAGGATGAAAGTTGCCTATACTCTCCAAGAGATTTATAAGTAGAAGAAAGAGAAATAATGTTTTTGTAAAATGTAGTTTATAAAAATAAATATTTAAGCAGAAATACATGATTCTAAAGTATCATGGAACAAAAGAATAAGCTACATATCTATATTCCATGGATACATATTAAAAATTATATGCACTAATCAATAAAGTGTGAAGGGGCTGATGAAACAGACTGTATTTTTCTAGGACAGTAATTTTGTTCTATGAATTATTTATAAGGAAAGTGAAGTAGAAACAAAAGAAATATGAAAGCATAAGGCTTACCTTATCAGTCATAATCTTTCAAACATCAGCAATGAAGATATAATCATCTACCACACGCTGGGCCATCAAGGAGTAAAGTAACAATGTGTCTTGTAAAAATTGTATCATAATATGTAAAAGAAATTCCGTTGAGGTACTAAATATCTGCTGTTAATTTTCCCTAATTCCCGCTTCTGGGTAAAGTAAAAGAAAGAAAATGAGTAAAAGTGTATTTGTAAGCCTGAGTTTGTCCAGTAAGAGCATCTTTTCTTCATGTGGTCTTTCTAGTATACTGGACAGCATGAGCAGCGAGGGCACTAAAAATCATAGCTATTCATGCTTCTTTCTACCTGCATGGAAAGGCGAAGCCTGATGATCTGTGAGCTTAGCACCAAGTAACAGCTGGTCAGTGGTAGTATCAAAATACGGATCACTACTTCGTAGCAATCCTTCCTTTTTCCTGTTCCCCACCTTTGTAATGGCTGGACCTCACTAACAGCCTGGCTGGCTGGAAGATGACAGAAGAAACTGACAAGACCATCCAGGTGTGTCTTTGAGGAGAGTTTCAGGGAGCATTGACTAGAAGGGCAAGACCTGTGTTGAATCTGAGAGGTACCCTTTAACAGGCTAAAATTACAGATGAAACAGAAGGGGATGGGGTGGTAGGGGAGAAAGGCAACCAAGTTTAGACATATCTTTTCTTTGTTTTCTGGCCTACTATGATTTACTATATTTCTATTCCTCCCTTCCCATGACTGAATGAACTACATAAAACTGTAACTTCAAATAAGCCAAAAATACTGTAAGTTGTTTTTGTTAGGCAATTATAATCAAGACCTTTTATTTCTTTTAATTAAAATCTAATTAAATCACTCCTCCTTCCTTTTTTCTCCAAAACCTCCTATGCTTCCCATCCTCCCTCTCAAATAGATGGTTTTGTTTTGATTATGGTTCACACACACACACACACACACACACACACACACACACCCCAAAAATGGACTCAGCAGTGTGTGTGTGTGTGTGTAAAATCTCAGGGCTGATGACTTTGGATCAGATAACTGGTATGGAAATTCATCTGTTAGCAGTCATTAGTTGCTTGTAGTTCTTTTTTCTTTTTTAGAGATGGGAACCATGAGATTTTCTGTCCCTATGTTTTCATCTCTATTGATATTGTCCTGCTTAGATCTTTTGTTTTAGGAAACCATATTGTTGAAAACCCCATGGCTGTGCCTTCCTTGTCATTTCTAGTAGATACAATCTCACAACAAACCTCCTGGTCCTCTGACCCTGAGGATATTTCTTTACTCTCATTCATCATGTTACCTAAGCATTAAGTGCATTGTTTTATAGAAGTGTCCATTGGGGTTAGGATCTCCAAGATTCAAATAAAATATAAATTAATATGCATGTGTATAATTTTAAATGAATTTAAAATGACATGATTCTTTGAAGTTTTACAAAATGTTCTTGGTATTATTTTACCCTCCTTTCTTCCTCTCCTTCTCTATTGATCTCCCTCTGCCTTACCCAATTACAGGTTCTCTCCATGTTTTTGATTCTTTGCTTGTTTGTTTGTTTTGTTTTGTTTTCTATTTGGTCACAACCAAGGAAAGTTAAGCACAATATAGCAGCTCTAATTCCTAAAGTACTTTAGTAGGTAGCAATAACATGTAAAACAAAATCAGATTCCAGTTTGTGCTGAATTTCACTATTAGCTTAAGCAAGGGTTATTGATGTAATAAAATGATTATATGACCTTAGTTTGATACAATGACTATTGAAACTGTCAAATATATTAAGAGGTAAGTAACATTTAGTAAGTATTTGCTAAGTAACATGCTACCCAATGAAGGTTTCTGTGCATTAACCCTCTGACTTGTGCAGACGTTCTTGTTAACATTATTATCAGTTCATACAGGGAGAAACAAAGAGGCAGTGAGGTTAAGAAAATAACATAATATTACTGTCATATAATACCACTTTCAATTTTTAAAATATAAAAGCTAAGCTGAATATAGGGGGAAAATGATGCTGTGCTATGTTTTCTTCTTGGGGGTGATTTGGAGAAAACAAAAACCAAAAACCAAAAATGATCAAACAAACAAAATACCTATGTGGGGAACAAGACTAAAAATGCTGTCTGTGTGTGAATGTGTTGTGACTCTGTAAGGAGAGCTGGGTCTCAGAGAATTATACCTGGAACAGACTGTAGGCTGAGATCTAGTTCTCAGTTTTGAGGTCTTAAGACTTGCAAACAGCTCACAATTCTTTTTCTGATCTTTGAAGTCTCTCAGCGGGAGCAAGGATTATTAGCTCACAGTTGCCTATTGTTTTTGGCATATTGATCTAGCCTGTGAACCAGGGAAACAGGAGCCTCACATGGCAGGATTTTATCTGGAGGAAGAAAAGGTCACTTCCTTCTAATGTCCTTTGCTTGTGTGCTGTTTAGTTTTTCTTCCAATTTAAGATAGCTTGAGAGATTGTGCTCTCTTAAGAGAAATACCTTTGTGTTGGATGCAGTGTTTCTGGGGAATAGTATACCTCTTCACAGGAGGAAAATCTCCTTTGCCGGAGTGTATTCTAACCATGAGACACTGAATTGCCAGCATAAGCATTAGTTAAGGAAGAGAGGGTAGACTTTTTAAATTATTGAACTACAATTGGTACATCATATATCTATCATTTCCAGGGAAAGACTGCTGAAGAATGCATCACTTGCAGATTTATGTTCTTACAAAACTTGTCTCCATTTAACTTGTCTTCATGAAAATTTCAGCAGTTCAATTCCCATAAAAACATCATTTATGCTAGTTATAATGACAGTTAGAGTGTTTGCAAAGTCACACTGTGCTAGAGGAAGCTGCCAGCCCTTCATAAAACAAGTGAAAACAAAAACACGAGCACTCTGTCCCCTCATTGCATTAAGGCTTTGAATTTTTGGAGGGTCATGGGTGTTACTTCCATTATTCTGACTTAAAAATCATGGGAAAGGTGTGGAGATTTATCTCCATTGGTAGAACGCTTGCCTACCATCCACAAAGCCCTGAGCTTTGATCACCAGAACTACATAAACTGGACATGTTAGTTCATGTCTGGAATCTTAACATGTGTGAGGCAGGAATATTTTAGATGAAAGTAATCCTCATCTGCAAAGGTTCAAGGCCAGCCTAGGCTACCTGAGTCCTTGTCTTAATAATTAAAATACGAGGATGATTTTACCTGTTTCCAGAAAGTGTTGAGACTTTCTGGAATAGTGACAGTGACCCTTTCTCCACTTCTTCAAGATAAAATCCTGCTATGTGGATCTAGTGCTTCTCGGATTAACAGGCTGGGTCATTATGCCAAAACCCAAAGGCAACTGTGAGTTAATAATCCTTGGTTCACTTCCATCTCCATATGATCTACTGCTAGGAGTCTCAGCTAAGGTAACCCTCATAGGCTTCCTGGGGCCTCCCCTTTCCCAAGTCTTTGGCAAATCCCAAAGATGCCCCCACCTCCAAGTTCAATTCTCTCACCCAACCCTCTCTCCCCCTTCCTACTCCTAAACCACACCACACCCCTGATCCCCTCCCCATCCTGTCTCCTACCCAGCCCTACCGCCATTCACCCCCAAGGCCATTTTATTTTTCCTTTTGGATTTTAGTTACTCATTCAGGATGATTTTTTTCTAGTTTCATTTATTTTTCTACAAATTTCAATATGTCTTTGTGTTTAATAGCTGAGTAGTATTCCGTTAAGTAAATGTACCACAGT
Source organism: Pachyuromys duprasi (assembly GCA_028658305.1). Taxonomy (NCBI): domain Eukaryota; kingdom Metazoa; phylum Chordata; class Mammalia; order Rodentia; family Muridae; genus Pachyuromys; species Pachyuromys duprasi. The sequence goes on from CM053761.1 coordinate 38,270,880, forward strand.
TTCTTTACCTATTCTTCAGTTGAGGGACATCCAGGTTGTTGCCTAGGTTGATTCTGGCTATTATGAATAAAGCTGCTATGAACATAGTTGAGCATGTATCCATGTGGTACGGTGGAGCATCTTTTGGATATGCCCAGGAATGCTATAGCTGGGTCTTGAGGTAGAACTATTCCCATTTTTCTGAGAAACTGCCAGATTGATTTCCACAGTGGTTGTACAAGTTTGCACTTCCACCAGCCTTTGTCTAGAACCTTGCCAGCACATGCTGTTGCTTGAGTTTTTGATCTTAGGCATCCTGACATGTGTAGGATAGAATCTCAGTGTCATCTTGTTTTGCATTTTCCTGATGACTAAGGACTTTGACCATTTCTTTAAGTATGTTGCAGCCATTCAAAATTCCTTTGTTGATAATCCTCTGTTTAGCTCTGTATGCCATTTTTAAATTGGGTTTTTTGGTTTACTGGTGTCTAATTTCTTGAGTTCTTTACATATTTTGGATATTAGGCCTGTATTGGATGTAGGGATGGTGAAGACCTTTTCCCATTTTGTTAGCTGCCATTTTGTCCTATTGACAGTGACCTTTGCCTTATAGAAGCTTTTCAGTTTCATGAGGTCCCATCATTTATTTACTTGTTTGTTTATAATAAATTTATTCATTTTATTCATTCATCCTGACCACAGCCCTCTCCTTCCTCTACTACTGGTTCCACCTTCCCATCCTCTTCCCTTTTCTCCCTCTCATTCTCCTCAGAAAAGTGAGCCCCCCTCTTGAAAATTCACTTTGGCCCTTCAAACCCTATGAGGACTAAGTACATCCTTTTTTTTTTTAGGCCAGACAGAGCAGCCCAGTTAGTGGAAAATGATCCAAAAGTAGGCAAGTAAGCCCATGTCAGATATGACCCACTCTCTCCTTGTTGCTAGGAGTCCCACATGAAGACCAAGCTGCCCATCAGTTACATATGTAACATATGTCTTGGACGTAGGTTCAGTTGATGCATGTTCCTTGATTGGTGCTTCAGTGTCTATAAGCCCCTATGGGCTGAGGTTAATTGACACTGTTGGTCTTCTTGAGAGGTTCTTGTCCCCTTGCACACCTTCCATCCTTTCCCACACTCTTTCACAAGACTTCCTTAGGTCTGCCTAATATTTGGCTGTGAGTCTCAACATCTGTTTTGTTCCACAGCTGGGTAGAGCATCTCAGAGGACAGTCATGTTAGACTCCTGTCTGTCATCATTGCAGAATATCATTAATAGTGTCAGGGGTTGGCTTTCTCCTATGGGGTGCGTCTTGGGTTGGGCCAGTCATTGGTTGGCTAGTCCTTCAACAACATGAACAGCTGCCTTCTCTGACTCTGACACCTCTCTTTGGATCCCATTTGCCTATCAGGGCTTCTTTTTCTGGCCTCAGTGGAATAGGAAGCCTCGTTCTGTAGTCATCCACAAGGGTTCTCCCCTTCTCTGAGGAAAAAGAGAGGGGATAATGGGAGGAAGGTACAAGAGGAATTGGAGGAGAGGAGGGGGCTGAAGTCAGGATGTAAAGTGAATAAATAATTTTTAAAAAGTTAAAAATGACTAATTATTGGTTCAACTATGAAAATTCAAAGAGCAAAGATCTAGAATAGACTTTCTGGAGAATAGTAACTGAATAATTTAGCATTCTATTGAGCTTTCAAGACTTACTTCTTCAACTATTGTAATGAAATCACTTACCCCTCAAGTTTAATTTGAGAAGCTATTTTCATTTTGGAGGACTTTTTATAATTATTGAAACACTACCAAAAAAATCAGTAAAAGCTAAGTTACCACCAAGAGCATCATGTTCCGAGCACAGACTTATGATGGCTTCAAGAACAGACCACATAGGAGATACACAAGTGTATGGATGAAAAACATCGTAATCAAGAACACGAGAGGAGTAATCATAAGACCACTATGGACAAGTTATACATCCTATAATTTCCCTTAACCAACTAATGGAAACATCTTAAGATAAGTTTCACACTCAATATAGGGAAAACAACAAAAGAAGTATCCTTTCTACAATGCATAATGCTGACATTAACAATTTAATTATGAAATAGTCCAAAAAAAAACCTTCTGGAAGGAGAAGAAGACTAAAAATTATTGAAACAAAACAAACACTACCCAGCCACATGGGTAGAAAAAGAAAACACATGTAAAACATGTCATTATAGAAATTTCTTTATTTGTTTCCCTCAAGTGTCATTGTATTTGTCTTATTATAAACAAAGGTGTTATGTGAAGTTACCTCTAAAAAGCATAAATGTATATGTAAGTTCCAAGGGGTGAGTTCTCAGGGAATTTATTCCTATGTGTAATGGTGGGTTGTCTGATTGCCACTTTTTTCTGTTTCTACCCCCAAACAAATCCCACAAAAGAAAGTCTGTATAGGCGCTGAGGGTATGAGGGGTCAGCAACATGGGTTTTTGCAGCAAGAGCCTCTCAGCTGCTACCAGTCTATTGTGGGAACAATCTACTCTCTTCAACTGTCCTGTGGTGCCTTTGATATTTCTAATGGTGGCTCATTCAACTTTCAGGATATTCAGTAATTTTCTAATATCTTTGATTATTTGTCCATTTTCTTAAAAAAAAGACTCCTCACTTATTTATTTATTTTACTAATCTTATTTTAACAAAAGTCTTTTCTTCTGCCTAAATGTCTCTGACACTCTACTTCATGGATATACATACCTTTGTATGCACATAACCATTTCTGTAGCATGCATATATTAGTGACTTTTGCATCTCTGCAGTTTGGATAAAACAATTCAAGAGAGGCGTAACTGAACTGGTCTCATGGTTTCAGAATAGTGAGTCCATGGTTGCTTGGCTTCATTCACTTAAGAAAAAGCATTATGATTTATGAGGATGTGGTAGAATAGAGAGGTTCACTTCATGGTAGAGCAGGATCAGAGAGAGTTAGGGAAACAAAAACAGGTAAAGGACGAAATACTACAGATTCAATCTCCTCCAGTGAGACTCACACCCCTAAAATTCCCATCACTTCCCAAGAGTACCACCAGCTGGAGCCCTAGGCTCTAACATACATAAACCATGATAGTGCTGTTCACCTGGATCACCTAATTACTTTCATTTTGCCTTTTTCCTACTTGGCATCTTCTGCAGGCTGAGGTACCCAAGAACACAGTAGTCTGGTGTCCTGCACCTTCGCATTCCTGCCTTCTGCTTCTGCTGCAGCTGCATAACATGTGTTTCAAAGTTGTACTCAATAAATATCTGTTGAGTTTGGATAAGAACTCATTATTCCACAGAGGCCTGGAAAGTAGCATTCATTGTGAATAATTAAAGTAAATCTTTGGCTTAAGAAGGTAAATTACTTTCATACTGATAAAAGTAAAATTAAACAACAATTTGTATAGTAATCTCTCTTCTACTCTTGTTAACCTGATTCCTAGCTAACAAAGGAGGAGAAATGTAACATATCTGTCTCAGTTACTTTTCTTGTTGTTATGATAAAATACCGTGACAGAGGTTTATAGTTCCTTAGATGTGGGAAAGACATGATAGCAGATAGAAAAAAAAATGGTGGCAGACTGACGGGTAACATTGAACCCATAACTTGGGAAGCAGAATGAACCAGAAGTGATTCTGGGCTATAAAACCTCAAAGCCCACCTTCAGCTACCTATTTCTTCCAATGAAGCTTCACTCCTAAAGGTTTCATAACCTTCTCAAATGCTATGCGTAGCTGGGAGCTAAGTTTTCAAACATGTAAGCCTATGAAGGACATTTCACATTCAAAACACAACATCCTTAATTAAATTTTCTCACTTCTCATCTAACCTACTACTTTTAAGGTTAGCTCATAATCTTCCTCTCCTCAGGATAGCCTGTCTCTAAATCTCTCATATCTTTTATTGTCTATCTAGATGTGGTTGTTCATAATGAAGACCATAATCAGTGTTCAAGATGAGTTGCCAGAGGCCAGTGGTCCTGATGCTTGGCTTTGGAGGCAAGCATTTAACGTAAGTCTTCCGTGCCACATCTCATTAGAATCTTCAAATCCGTCTTCTCAGGATCCTGAAACTGATCAGTATTGGTGAAACTGTCTCATAGTCATCTCTCATAAGGATTTTGAAGTCTATGCATCTAGGGTGTTAGCTCATTAATTGGTAATGGAGCATGGGCACAGAGCAGCCTTTGATGTGAGTCCAGCTCGTACTTTCTCTTTGTAGCCCTGCTACAAAGAATCCAAATTATCAGAAGTTTGCTTGCTTAGTGAAGTCTGGAATCAGAACAAAGAGATTTATGCTAATATTGAAGGGCGTCAGGCTCTGATGGCTGTGTTGTCCCCTTTACACAACAGGACTATAAATAAGTCACCAATAAAATCTATCGTCCATACCGAGGTATCCTTGAGAGCTGAGGAGAGTACAATTACAACTGCATAGGCAGAGTAGGCATTAGGAGTGTCTCAGGTAATTTAGGACACAGTGTTGCTACAGATATTTAAATAGCAGGCCGCCAGCATTATCTGATCTTCCATAAAGACCAATTGAACTCATTCTCTGATTCTCTCTCTTTCTTTCTTTCATTTTTATTTCATAAAGAACTTTATTTTTGTTTTGAGACATGGTCTCCTGTAACCTGGATTGGCCTTAAATTTGCCAAAGATAACCTAGAACTTCTGATGGTATCAACTACCTTCCAATAGCTTGAAATACTGGTATGTACTACCATGCTCAGTTTGTACGGTGCTGTGACTGAACCCAGGGCTTTGTGCATGCTAGGTGAGCACTCTACCAAGTAAGCTGTATCTTCTCCTAACTAAGACTGTTTTACATTGCCAAGGATGTTTTAGAGGCAAGCAAACTTTCTCAGGCATCCTTTGAAGTACACTAATTCCACTCCTGAGTAGAGCACTCATGATCTAATACCTTCACAAACACTCAGACTTTTTATTTTTTTTACAAGTGTGTGTGTGTGTGTGTGTGTGTGTGTAGTGAAGGTGGAGTGGAGGTCATGTGCCTCAGTGCACCAAAGAAGTTAAAAGAGAGCTTTCAGGAATTAGTTCTCTTTTTCCACCATATAAACCCTGGAGCTGAAACTCTGGTCTTCAGGCTTGAGGGCAAATATCCTTACCCACTAAGAGTACCCACTAAGCTAAACCATCTCACTGCCCCTAATCCCACTGCTTAATGTTTTTGAATAAAGATTAGCTGCCCATGTGACAGCTTGAAGAACAGTACAAACATTCAGAAACATACTTGTGAAGCATTGAATGAACCAATAGATAAAAGGAAAATGGAAAAGTATTCACCAGGAGTGGGTGTTAACTGGGGGACTCCAGTTTTCTTGCTAGAATATGAAATTGTATAAAATTTATATTAGGTGAAGTTAATTTCTCAGAAACGTATCCAATTAAAGCCCTTTTAAATCATTTAGTACATTTAGAAAGAAGAATTCAACATTAAAATGGATGAAGCATACGCTTTATTTCAGGCATGGCTTTACAAAATGATATTTGAGTTTGGTAATCATTTCCCCAGTCTCTATGTAAAGCTGAAGTGAACTGTCGCAATAAGCAAACCCTCACCTGTCAGAAGCACAATGGATATTTATTTTAGCGTTGTGACAATTTTTACAGCAGCGTTTCCTTTGGTCAAGGCTCTAGGCTCCAGGTCCCCTTTTATCGGTGGCTCTGTCTTCTTGAGGTTCCTTTACCATCCTGGGAGAAAAATCAGGGGGAGGATGAATGAGAGGGGTCTGTGACCACACTGGAAATAGAGCATCTCTACCCTGCTACCTTGTCACCTTGTCAGGTGTAGCTTTGACACATCTACATCATGTGCAAATGTAGACTGGGAATTCTTGTGCCTGCAACTTTGAAAGAAGCAGCTGGTGTGGAGAGGGTTAGCCAGTTTCTCCCCTGGGATGCATATGTGAAGTACTACCCTGCTGCTACACCACTCTAAACTTGAGGAAAAAATGGACAATTCTCTCTACTCATGGTCTTCCTGTGATTTTTGAGGATATAAAAATCTGTATATATGTCAAAATGACCCTAAATGCCACATACTAAGCATGATATCAACAACCTTGAGCCTGTAACAACCTTTCTAGCACATAAAAACAGAGATAATTTAGCCTCCCCCTCTCTATTTTTAACAAAATATTTGGGAATTTCATTATTACAACCCAGTTATTTCTAAAAATGAGTTACACTTCCACAGGGCACTACTAAAATGCACAGAGGCATTTTAATTGCCTATGAATATTCAAAACCTTATTATTGTAGCAGTTTATAATTATCAAATTCCCTTGACAAAAATGTGATGCCCACAATAAAAATAAGGTAATCCATTTATAAGTGTTGACATCCATGTTGAACCATTTTACTTTAATTCTTGGCTATTGAGTCTATATCATAACAATTCATTTTGGGGCGAGGCTAAGATTACATACTTTCTTTTTCCTTCAAAGTGCAGCATGCTGGCTGTGTGTATTTCCTTCATATGGCATAACACATTTCACACAAGATGGTCTGTGCATTAAGCTGATAGAAAACTCAAATTGAAACTTGGAATGGAGATTAAGATTTCTGCACACTAGAAAGCAAAATCAGAATCTGGAAATCTCTTTGATTCTTTTGAAAGAATTATGGTGATGTAGTTGTTACGCTAACCTAGTTCCCATTCTAAGCCTTGGATGAATAGAAAGGAGTCTACTGAAGGTTAATGTCTTGTAAATAGGTAGACAGACATTTTTGTTCCATCATCAAAAGACATCCAGAAGAAAATTAAAACAGAGAAGTCATCATCCAAGTAGCCTACAAATTTAGTCAGGTTTTACTTAAAAATCTTCAGGCCAGTTCATTTTTTCCATAAATATTTATATAATTCCTTCCGTGTTCCAGGACCTCTACCAATAGTAGGAGATATTTCTTTGAATAAGTAAAAATAATATTCTTTAGTTAGTCACCAACCATCAGCATCTGTTTATTATTACACTTGTGTCTCATTTATTTTAATTTCCTACATCCTCTTTTATCTTTTTAAATTACATTAAAAAAACACTATCATTTACGGGTTAGGGAGTTGGCTCAGTGGGTAAAGCATTTGCCCAGTGAGCTTGACAACTTGAGTTTGGATACCTCGAATACTTGTGAAAGGCGAAAATGGCAATATAATCCCATCCTTATCATCCCCTCCTTATGAAGATTTAGAGGCAGAGACAAAACAACTGCAGGAATCTTGGTAGGCAGCTAACCTGGCATTTGCAGTAGATAACAGGAAAGTCTCTGCACCAAACAGGATGGAAGGTGAGAATAAACCCTTGACGTTGTCTTCTGACCTTCACAGCATGATATGATAGTCCATATGTGCATTCACACATGTGCTAACACACTTATACACTTATACACACACACACACACACACACATATATATATATATATATTTGGCATATATTAACCAGTTATTTGCTGTGTGCTAGGGATTGTATAATGATACTATCAATTGCTGATGCCACATTAAATAGAAAGACAGCAATATCTACAAACATAGAACAGTACAGAAGTTCAGTGAAAGAACAAACGGCATTTGTTTGTTTGCTAGAAGATCAACAAAGGCATTCCTGAGAAGTGGCTCATCCCTGAAATAACGAAAATAACTTTAAATTATGCAGATAAGCATTGGTGTGTTCAGAGTTAAAAGAAGAAAAAAAGGCAAGAGGCAACTGAAGGCCATGCATGGAATTTAAAGTGTGGGTTTTGTTGGAGTATAAACACTGAAGGTAAATCCCAGTCTAGAGCAAACAGAATGGTAGAGGTTTGTGGTACGTAACCTTTCAGTGCAGAAAGGGAGAATGAGAGTCAGAAGACACATCCTCAAAATGACAGCAATGAGCTCTCCAGCTCAGCCCTTGCAATACTTGGCAGATCAGGAAAACGCAAATCAAGTGGTCTCTGAGACTATACTGTATTTCTCTGTAGCAGAGGGGTAGGATAAGAAGACATCCAGACATACATATTCGTTCCTGCTTCCTCCATTCCAAAACCCTTAAATCTGAACATATGATAGTGTTTGACTTGGGAAAGTGAGAGAGATGTGGTTTCATCATGCACTTTCATTTCCTGTGTCTTCTTTCTACCATTAAAAGTCAATGATACAGAATTTCAATCAAATATTTTTATGTTTTAATTTATAAATATGTAATCAAATTACCATCTTGGAAGAGACAGTACACAGTATAGTTAAATTGTCACGAAAGACTTAGCAACCCTGATCACATTTTAAAATACAAAGGAAACCCCAAGATCCACATGGCATAAATTGAAAGGTCATACTTACATATTGCAATGCTATAAACTAAAACTTAATGACAAAGTTTAATCACAGGCTAACTACCAAGGAACTTAGTCACACTTGTAGAGTCATTTAGGTCTTTATTTTAATTAAAATAAAGAAGAGAGCTTTGAAAGTATTTAGACATTTAAACACAGAACTAGTGACATAATATGTTAAGATACATGGATTTCAAACGTCCCAGCCCCGGATACGCATACACACATTGGAAGGGACCCTGAAGACTGGTCAGGATTGCTCCTGAATTTCTGCTGAGTGACCATCAATTATCCTTGTATGTTTAAAATTAAAGTTGAAGTCCTGAACATTCTATGGTCACATTAAATACTTAAAATTTCTGTGGACCAGAAAAAAATGGAAGAAATGAAGATTAATCTCAAAAAAATAATTATTTTTAAACATACAATGAAATTTCATAACTGGAGAAAATGGAACATGCCAGTAGATAAAGAACCTAGAACGTTAGCAAGATTTAAAGAATGGCACAAAGCCAAGCCAAGCCCCTGTGTCAAACCAAAGGGGTAAAAAAGGACTGACTCCAGAGGTTATTTTCTGACATCCACATACTTGCTGTAAAAATGATGATTAATGCTCATGATTATTAGTAAAGAAAAAGATTGGATTATATCCTGATGCCACTTTTTGTCAATAAGAAGATGAGCTGATATTATTGAATGTTTACTCTGTTGGGAAGCTAAGTTCTAAATGCATGGTACATATTAAAATTTTTGATACAGCAGTTTTATAGCCAAGACTTTATTCTAATCATCATTTTATAAATGGTAATGGTATGTGGAGGCTGTGTAATTGTTCTTGGCACTAGATTTTGAACAAAATGACAAATATTTAATATATTTCCAGTTTCAATGGTAGAGTAGACTGGAATTCTCATAAATACCTTGAGCATGAATTGGTACAATTTTCCTGGAGTGCAATTTGACAGCATAAATAAAAAGCTTTAAAACCTCTGAAATCGTTAAAGTGTTCTATCTCCATGGTTTTATACAGAAAGAGCACAGGGATGGTCCAAGTTTGTTCACTGGATGCTATGAACAGAAGCAAAAACTATTAATCAGTATTTGATTGAAACAATTTGGTTACATGCGGCAGGGTATTGCCAGAAACTAACACTATATAGACATTTCAAATAATCCATATAAATAATATATAATAAAATGGATAAACAGCTATGATGCAATGGAAATGATAACAGGATTGAGAACTATAGACATGAAAAGACTGAGAGTTTTTATGGCTTCTGCAAATACATATCCACATTCAAACAGAGATGTACACATATTCATGGAAATCAAATGAAAATCAATTAAAATCGTAATATAAATGCCACGAGTCATTTGAGATGTACTTTAGTTTACTCTGTATAATTTTTACAATGATAGTATTAATCTTTTAAGTACAAAGTGGAGATTAATTTCTAAACTGCACATTTTATGATTTTTAGGTAGGAAACAGAGCCAGGTGGAATCAACATTGTCACAAGACGACAGCTGTTATCAAACAGTGGGTCTCACTTTAAGTTAATGAGAAAATCTCCCTTCCTAGCAGATGCGTAAACAGGATCTTGATTAATGGATACACTTACTGCTCTTCTTTCCTACCCACATTAACCTCTGTTTGTTCTTTAATTGGGACATGCCCTTATGAGAAAAAATCTGCTCAATATAGCATTTCTATATCTATAGCTTGTTAAAAGTATAAGACAGTTTTCTCCCTGCCCAGCGGGGACTAGGGTGAAGATGGCATCTAGTGCCACCAGCCAAATTTCCACTGTTTTGCCATCAACTTTCCTGGAAAGGCCCCAAGCAAATCTTGCTTAAGGAAAAAAAAAATTATCCTGTTCTGGTAAATTGTAGATAAAAATAGTTGTGCACAATGCAGAAAACTATATAGACAGCAGGTCTTGTTTTGAGCCAGACTCTGTGGTGTCTCTGTTTTCTTCTCATACCCGCATGCTGAATTTTTTCTGAATTTTGTCAGGACTGATGGTCTGTTGGGGCAGCAGAGACAATAGCAACACCCTTAATTGCATCCCACAAAAACAATTAATCTACTTGTTTCCTTTAAGCAATTCGGGTAGCCTAGAAATTTCTGGGTGCCACTTCCTCAGATTGAACCAAAGACAGACAGAAAACAATTGCAAAAAATTGTATTTGTATTGAAGATAAACATATTTTAGCAGCTCATTATCACCTAAAATGTGTGGTGAGAGAATTGTTTTTGCTGCACCTTTTTTTTTATCGCATTAGCTATAATGTCATGTAGAAATGATTTAACATTACAGAAAGATGTTCATAAACTATGAGCAAAAATGACAGGATTCATGTAAGGTATTTAAGTCCTACAGACTTCAGTTTCCCTGAGGCTGGTGAGTCATGGAACAAATCCCTCACAGATACGGAGCAGGCAAGGATTACTGTACAGCCAGGCACTAAGCTGTTCAAGCACAGCTATGAACGAAGCCTCCTTTGTTTTCTTCAGTTTATATTTTGATTTCTGTGTGAAAGATTCCCACCTGTATGTGCACATTGGAATAACCTAATGAGTCTTATAAACTTTGGTGCATTCGGTATACTGAAGAGCAATGAGTCTTCAGGTGGTACACTCCAGGCATGGAAAGTTGCAGAATTCATTTATTGATTTTAGCTTGAAGTCAAGGTTGAGACTCCCTCATAGCCTTCTTCTCTAGTACAAAGTTCCTCGGGATCATGGCTCAGCAAAATGGCACAACTCAAAGAAAATTAAAAATGGTAACACTCCATGAAGTCCAATGCAACCTTGAACAGTACTGTAAAGAGCTGTTTCTCACTTGCTTTCTCTGACACAGCAAAATGATGACATATTTGAGATATAACATGGGACCATGAGCTATTGGTTTCTTTGATTGTTTTCTACAATATCATTAAGACTGTTGAGGAGCAAACATCATGCCCAACAGCCTCTGTGGGCACAGTTTTATTATACCCCTTTTATTCATCCACTCCAAGCCCTAGCTTAACCAGTCACGTGCATGTATCTAATGTCAAAGTCTAATATTTATTTTTTAAGGTTGACCAATTGGCTTTAGACAACCAAATGGTGTGCTAGCACTGAAAAACACATATAAGTAGTATTGTAAGGACCCAACAGGTTATATTTAGGAATATATATGCATATACAAATATATACATGCAATCACAATAAAAACACAGAGACCATGAATTTGAAGGAGAGCAGGGAGGGATAATTCATAGGGCTATGAGTGAGAAAAGAGAAGGGAGAAAGGTAACTCAATTGGAATCTCAAAAACAAACAAACAACATGAAAAGAATGCATGTTGTTCTTTTGTAAAATTTACTTTCGAAATTTGTTTTATTTGGTTGCTTCCATCTTGGGGGTCATAGATTAAACCTAGAATATTTCCAAATAAATCTGATCTCAAACATCTTCAAACGTGTTTACACACCTACATAATTATAGCATTATGATTTACTTCACATTTTTGCTTTTCACACAGTTTAGAAAACCTTCTTTTCTCATAAGATCAGATTCCATTCTCAACAGTACTAACTGTTGCCAACATCAGTTGATTTTTCAGGTCACTCCGGAGCACAGACTGCGTATTGACAGCCCCAAACTGTCACCATTACAGTGACCTATATCCGGCACTGACTTTTCAGCTAAACATGCTGCTTTTATATTCAGCAAATAGATACTTACTTAATATAGCACTTTCTCAAAATTTTAAATGGTATGCAATTTCTGAAAAATGAAATGTCTTCGAACTGGGATAATCTCCATTTCATAATATGAACTCCCTTCATTAGTTACTTTTCAACATTATCCTTTTATTTCTTACTTTGATTTAAGCAAAGTTATTTTAAGCCACACATGAAAGGGGGTAATTATGGCTGTACTTCTGTTTGTATTTATGAAAATGGATGTATTTTGAAAATAAGTACTGAAAAATGCACCCACAGCCTAAATTTACTTAGGGAAAACAGAACAAAATAAATTAGGTTGTGAGCAGAAAAGAAATTACTGCCTTGTGCCTTTCTTACCTCAACCCTCATGGCTCAATTTTCATGGAATTCTAATTCCAAAGGAGAATTCAGAATCCATTAGCTGCAGCATAAAGAGGAATAAAAGGGGAAGGAACCATGAATATACAGAAAGCCAGAGAAAGAAATAGAAGAAATAATAAACTTTTCCCAAGGTGTCACAATTTGTAGATCCTGATTTTCTATTGACCTTAACCTATGCCTCCTGGGATCCTGTAAATTGGACACAGTGCCTGGAAATATGCAGAATGTTACATCTCTGTTAAAATACAACATTAGGACCCAAAAGAAGATATTCCCAGCCTAATAGAGAGCAGAGAAACTTCCATCAAGGCCTTACAAATTCTGATGTTATTATTCCCAAATCCCTGTTAGGAATTCTAATGCCTTTTTGGAGGCCTTGGAAAGGAAGCAAACATATTGAGAAAAACAACTGGATTTTTCCAACCTACTCTTTTTTCCCCAGACAATCCTGTTGTAACCTTTTATATAAAAAATGCTTTCTAGATATCCCTCAATGGAGGAATGGATACAGAAAGTGTGGTACATTTACACAATGGAATACCACTCAGCAATGAAAAACAAGGAAATCATGAAATTTGCAGGCAAATGGTGGAAGCTAGAAAAGATCATCCAGAGTGAGGTATCCCAGAAGCAGAAAGACACACATGGTATATACTCAATTATAAGTGGACATTAGTCATATAATATAGGATAAACATACTAAAGTCTATATTCCTAAAGAAGCTAAACACAAGGAGGACTGTAGGGAAGAGGCTTAATCCCCATTAAAAAGGGCAAAGAGGATGGACATAAGAAGTACGAGAAGACAAGGGACAGGACAGAAGCCTTCCACAGAAAACCTTTGAAAGACTCTACCCACCAGGGTATTAAAGGAGATACTGAGACTAATAACCAAACTTTGGACAGAGTGCTGTAATCTTCATGAAAGGAAAGGGATATAGAAAGACCAGGAGGGGTAGGGAACTCCACATGGAGAAAAACAGAGGCAAAATACCTGGGCCTGTGGGCGGAGGGCACTGCCGAGACCGATACCCCAACCAAGGACCATGCATGGAGAGGACCTAGATTCCCTGTTCAAAGGAAGCCTATAGGCTGCTCAGTTTCCAAGTGGGTTCCCTAGCAAGGGGTACAGGGGCTGTGTCTGACATGAACTCAGCGGCCGGCTCTTTGATCACCTCCCCCTGGACGACGCAGCCTTGCCAGGGCACAGAGGAAGATGTTGCAACCAGCCTTGATGAGACCTGATAAGCTAGGGTCAGGTAGAAGGGGAGGTCCTCCCCTATAAGAAGACTAGGGAAGGGGATAGAGGGAGAAGAGGAAGGGTAGGTGAGACTGTGAGGAAATGAGGGAGGGTGCTGCATCGGGGATAAAAAGTGAATAAATTGTAATAAACAAATATATTAATTTAATTAAAATTTTTAAATGCTTTCTGATAGCCAGTCTTGATATGCTAGTGATCTTTCTGTCATTGTTACAACAGTAAGAATATCTTCTTAGAAGGACAGACGGTTTGTTTTGATGTAGCTCATGTCATTTGCTACTGGTGTTATGAGCCTGGAATGGCACATCATGGGGGACTATATGACCCGGAGGACAGTTGACAGTGAGGAGTGGGCAAACCCTGATGTTATAGTATTTTCTCCCTCAGGCCCCAACTTTTTAAGGTTCCACCACCTGCTAGTAGTGCCACAGGCTAGGATCAAGTCTTTAATTCAAAGGTCTGGGAGGAACATCAACAGTAAATCCATGGCACTTGATAGCTGCTCTCAGCTCTTAATTGTAGACTTCATATGGCATCTCAGTCATGTTTCTTGTTTTGACAAACTATCTGACAAAGGAAAATGCAGGAAGGAAAGTATTTTTGTTGTTGTTTATTTGTTTTGTTGTTGTTTTACACATACTTAAGGTTTGAGGTTTGATGATGGTAGGGAAGGCATGGCACCAAGTTGGCTGGCCACATTCCTTCTATAGTCAAGAAGGAACAAAGAACCCCGATGTCCATGATTTCTACTTTTCCTCTTGTTAATCATTCTGTGACTCCAGCCCTTGGAGTTGTGCTACCCCCATTCAGTATGGGCTCTCCTTTCCCTTGGGAAACACCACCACAGACATACTCAGGAATATCTCTCCCACAGTTGATGATGATTACACATTGCATACACCAATGATGGTAAGGCATGGATTATTCTTTTTGTCACTGAGACAGTTATTTATAGACATTTACTTACTCAAATGCTTAAAATGGACTTTTAAATTATGACTGTTTAACAACTGGAATATAAATAAAAAATACTATCCAAACATTTATAATTATTGAATCTTCATGTACACTTTACATAGTACAAAATAATATTATCAAACTATTTTTATTGAAAGCACCTAGGACTGAGAAAGCAAGGTGACTTCTTCAGTGTCACACAGTCATTAGATTTTTTTTTCCAGAGGATGATGCATTGAGTTGATGGGTGGGAAAATGGTACTAGGAAAGGTTGGTAGAACAGGGGAGGAGACACCGTGAGGAAAGGACAAAGGAAGTGAAAGAATAAGTGTGGTAGCTTAAGGACAGGGAAGTTATGTGTGGTAGAGCATTTGTCTAGAGTACTCAAGGTCTTTGGGTTGTTCTGCTCCTGGCTTTTTCACTTTACATTCAGATCACAGCCCTCCCCTCTTCTCTTCCCAGTCCCACCCTCCCATTTTCTCCCCCCTTTCCTCTTCTCTTCAAAAAGGGGGACCCCACATCCCCACCTCTACCACCCTGTCTCAGTACATCAAGTTGCATCAGGACTAAGCACATCTCTTCCACTGAGGCCAGACAAAGCATCCCAACTAGAGGAACATGATCCAAAATCAGGCAACAGGGTATATGTCAGAAACAGCTCCTGCTCCACTTGCTAGAGACCCACATAAAGACCAAGCTGCTCAACATTTACTTATGTGTCCGGGGCCTAGGTCCAGTCCATGCATCCTCTTTGGCTGGTGCTTCAGTCTTTGTAAGCTTATGGGCCTACGTTTGTTGACTCAGGTGCCATTCTTGTCCCCTCCTTGTCAGTTCGTCATTCTCCCTACTCTTCCATGAAACTCTCCAATCTCTGCCTAATATTTGGCTGTGGGTCTCAGCATCCATTTTAATCTGCTACTGGGTAGAACCTCTCAGAGGACAGTTATGTTAGGCACTTGTCTGCAATCATAGCAGACTATCATTACTAGTGTCAGGGGGTGGCTCTCTCCTATGGGTTGGGTCTCAGGTTGGACCAGTTATTGTGTGGCCATTCCCTCAATCTCTGCTCTATCTTTATCCCTGCACATCTTGTAGGCAGGATAAATTTGGCTGAAATGTTTTGTGGGTGGATTAGTGTCACTTTTCCTCCACTGGAAGCTCTGCCTACTAAGAGGTGGACACTTTAGTTTCTATGTCCCCCACTTCTAGGAGACTCAGCTAGAGTCACCCCCATATCCTTCCAGGAGCTTATCCTGTCTCAGGTCTGCAGCTTGTCCCAAAGATGCCGTTTCTCCTTGGTCTACATTCTCTCTCCAAGACCTTGCACTTCTCACCCTCCCACCCTGCTCTTCCCACATATGACCCCCATCCTCATTTCTCTCCCTGCATCCTCTCCAACCCAGTTACCTCACTTCATCCACTTATGGTGTCTACTCTATTTCCCCTACTGAGTGGGATTCAAGCATCCTCCATTGGGCCCTCAACAAGAGAATCTCTTTTGGCAGAGAAATACATAAAGAAATGCTCAGCATCCTTAGTCATCAGGGAAATTGCAATCAAGGAATCTGAGAGTCCCTCTTATACCCATTAGAATGGCTAAGATCAAAAACTCAAGTGAAAGTGCATGCTAGCAAGGATTGCTAATGGGAGTGCAAACTTGTACAATCACTTTGAAATCAATCTGGCACTTTCTCAGAAAACTGGAAATAGTGCGACCTCAAGACCCAGCTATAGTACTCCTGAGTTTATACCAAAAGGAAGCTTCACCATACCACAAGGACATTTGTTCAACTATGTTTATAGAAGCTTTATTTATATTAGCCAAAAACTGGAAACAACCCAGATGTCCTTCAACCAAGGAATGGATAAAGGAACTTCCGTACATTTACACAACAGAATACTATTCAGCTTTTAAAAACAAGGAAATCATGCGATTTTCAGGCAAATGGATGGAACTAGAAAATATGATCCTGAATGAGGTATCCCAGGGCCAGAAAAATATGCATGGTATGTACTCACTTATAAGTGGATATTAGCTACAGGATAACCGTACTACAAGCCACAGATACTTCTCTTTTTAAAATGATCTCTCTGCTTTACTATTTTGCCTGTATGCCACACCCTTTTAAAAAACTTTCAATTTACAGAGCACTTTGAACAATAATAAGGAGTAATGAGTCTTACTTGAATACACATCTTATTCTAGAAGCGTGGGGGGGGCGGGTTACCTCAAGCTTAGAGAACAGAAGTGCTAAGGGTTTTACCTACACGGGTACTCTGGTTCAGTTCTCACAACTCTTTTCTTAAGGAAGTGATGCAGATATTACCTCTTACTTGGCAGATGAGAATTCTCAGGTTTAAGGTTAAGAGATTTGCCAGAAGGGCTTCTAATTCTAGAGACAGAATCCAGTAAGGTGTGAATTTTGGTTTGAAAAAGTTGAGGAAAGTTTTGTAGAAAGTTCAAGCACTCTTATTTCAGCCTCTTAGCCTGGAATTACCTATGTCATCTGCATTCATATTGCATCTCAGTCCAAAATTTCTGGGTCCTCCATTTCATCTCTAAGCTTTAGGGAGATTAGAATACTTGTATTAAATTATTTAACATATGTACACATATACACATATTCATCTCTTTAAACATATACAGGGATGTAAAACATACCATTGAAGTATGCCTGTTTATATGTAAGTGTGAAATTATTAATACAGAATATATGTATATATGCACATGTATGTATAGAAGTATATATATATATATATATATACATATTTCTTCTCCATGACCTTTCACTGACAGAATGCTTTGTCTTCTGTTGTGTCCTTTCTATCAGGAAACCTTACAAAGCCAACTCCACATTCATATGAGTACAAGAAGTCAAAGGCTCAGCTCAAAACTCGAATCCTTCTGCAAGTTATAAAAGAACGATCTGGTTTGCGTAGTCTTATCCATCAGCCTTGGAAGAAAGAAAGCACTAGAAATACAGAGGTGGCTCTCAAAAATGTAGTGTACGTGTCAGCAGCCAGCACACAAGCACGTAGAAACTGGAGGGCCAAGCACAAGAAGTCAGTTCTGTTTCTCTCATGACAAAGCTGTGCCTGGAAATGGGTGCAGGTTTGGAAAAACAAGAATAACCAAGAGTTTTCCTGTCTTATATAAAGGAAATTAAGAAAACATGTAATAAGTAATCATTCCATGCATGAGCTAGCTTAAGTTGTTCTTTGCAGCTGAACTAATTATACCACTTAATTGTCAACTGTCATTGTAGGACTGTTTTGTGCAAACAGAATTGTACATGTATAGACTAACCCATAACAGCCATACTGAAATTTGTTTCATAATTCCAAAAATGAGAGTGATTTATTTTTACTTAAATTTTTACTTTGCATAATGTGTGCCACTCATGGCCTGAAGAACTTAAGTCACTGATGAACAAGATAGATGTTTTCATTATGACAGGAGGAATTCCAGGACCTTCAAATACAGCCCATGCTCCTGCATTACTTCCTTAGTGTTTCCTTACTGATTGTGTTTACAATTGCTGTTGAGTTAGGTTCTAAACAGAAACCTTCAGTTATACAAACATAAGAAACCAATTCTGCTTAGTTTCGTAAATGAGTGAGAGTCAGCACCCCACCGTAGTAGATGGTTGCTTTGTTGTTAGTGGTTTTTCCTTCCATCCCTTAGCTCCCAGAATAATGACTCATGAGACTCATTAAACATTATACAAATACCTAAGCCATATAGCCAGCTCTTTACTGACTAGTTAGTAACTTAAAATAACCCATTATACGAATTTACGTTATACTAATTTACATCTCTACCACATGGCTGGTTACCTGAGCCCAGGCACCATGTATCAGTGATCCCCACATCTTATTGGGTGACTCACACACCTGACTATATTTCAGAATCCTCCCTCCTGATTGCTGGATGTCTCACCTAGGTCTTGCCTAAGCTATAGGCCATAAATTTTTTAATTGACAAGTGTTACTTCCATACAATATACAAGAGATTCCTTCTACACCCTGCAACCTAACCAAAACCTTGACTATAGTCTATGAAGGCCTGAGTATAGCACCCACCTAAGCCATGGCTGAACCCCCTTCCACAGAAGCTTGGAAATGATCAACAAATGTTGATTTAAACCCCCGAGTTGGTAGCGCTTTGATACACAGCACTAAAAAAAAAAAAAAAAAAAAACTCAAGCCTCAGAATTCTTCTTTTCTTTTGTAATTCACTATCCCTTCATGTTTGAAATTGTCTTTCTCTTCTTCCATGAGAAAGGTGTCAGCAAGGTGAACAGAAAAGAGAAGCACTAAAGGAAAGGGAAGAAACATGTAAGCTTATCAAAGCATATGCTAGACAAAGGAAATGGAGTTGTAACCTCATTTTTCCCTTGTCTGATGAGCTGTGTGCATGATGATCAGATGATCAATAACATGAGCCTAACACCATCAGCTAAAAAAAAAAAAAGCACAAAATCTAGGAGGAACAGATAAGGCCATCAGAAACACCAGTCCCCAAAAGGAATGAATCCCCAAAATAAATGAAATAACCACCTTTTAAGACAGTTTATAGGAGAACCTGACCATCACAGGTAGAATCCCCCAGGCAAAGGGGAACTTGGGCAGCAGAAAGAACACTTTCTTCATCTCCAGAAAGAGGTTTGGCAATGACACACACGTTCACATGGGAAAGTAATTGGCTCTAAGTGTAAGAAGCAATTTTCACTTGGAGCGTTGAAAGGTTCTTTTCTCACCGCAATTGCACTTTTGTCTTGGAAGCTCACACAATGCAGACTTCAGCTGCCTTTGCACTGAGATTTTCATTAAAACACACATGCTGCATGCAGTATTTTGATCTTGGAGATACTTCATATGTTAATAGTCTTGCTTTCTATTTGCAGACTTGGCATCTCTCTTATTTGGTGGGCGTGATGAAGGGGGGGGGAAGGTTGAGTGGTGGGAGGGCAGAATGCCCTTCAGTGAACAAAGCCGACTGTTTCTAAACAGGCTATTATCGGCTCACTCAGCCATGGTCAGTGATCCTATATATATAAGAGTTATAGTCGACTTCAGGGAGAGTGATCTTCTATTAAAAAACTCACTTGGCAAATTTTTTTTGGTTGCTTACAAAAATTTGCAGTCCTCAGAAGGAGACTGTGAACTGCTTTTGACTTAAGCTCTCTATGACAGAAACACACAACACCTAAATAAAAAGGGGATTGAAACTACTGCTGTGATGATCATTTTGCTGCTAATCTCTGATCCCCAGGCTGCTGTGAAATAAATCCTCTGTTGAGTAGATATCTGTTGCCACCAAGTCTCTTTGAACACTGATAAGAGCAATCCCAAAGACAATCCAAGTCAGAAAAACATTAGCCACCCCACATCAAGCCTGACATAAGTACAATTAATAAAATTGTGTGATGTCAACATCATTAAAATTATGAAGAATATTTGCTCATGTGTGTTGGATTTTAAGCGTATTGAACATCCTATGAAAAAAGCAGAGAGAGAGAGGTGACTAAATCAAAGAATGAGTAAATAAGATGTTTTAAAATAAACAAATTATCCTCAAGATAAGCCTTTACTGTATAAATAATTAAACTAATGTTATGCCCAATAAAATGAAAATGAAATCCTTAGGAACAAAATGCAAGAAAAATTACCTTTTTTTTCTTTTCTTTTTTTCTTTTTTTCTTTTTCCTTTTGGAGTGAACTTTACATAGACATTGTCTCTTGTTTTCTTGTTTTGAAGAATATTTAGGATTCTGTTGTTTTCAAGTTTTCTGGTTTGTCCCTTTAGTTATTTAGACATTTATTAGTTATTTAGACATTCATCCAAGGAATAAATGCACAACCCACTGCCCAGAGTCAAGAAAGGACCACTCCTTTAAAAAGGGGCACTCTTTCAAATAAGATGTTTCTAGTTTCTTGCCTTTTAGGGTGTGGATGTCATGGTCAGCTGACACAGACAAAAAGAGAAACATTGATAGCTGTATCTGATAAATGTTACACTGATTTTTTTTTTAAAGAAAAAAAAAAAAACTACAGTACTTTACCCCGTTGCAGGCTTCCTGATGCAAGTGCTGGAAACAACCTGGGTCTTCCACACAAGCACTACATGGTCTTATCCACTGGACTCTCTTTAGCCCCAGCATTGTGATTTTAGGGAAAGAGATTAAACTAGATTTCAAATGATTAAATAACTGTCAAAATCAACACTGTATCAAATATCATATTTAAAGATTTTAAAAAATATTTTATATTTTTTGAAGGCATATAAAATAGGTTTCTACCCTTTCTCTGCCCTTCTCTTTCTACCACCTTCCACTTAAATCTTACCCCACATTAGTTTCCTTTCCCGTTTATACCACCTGGATTTAGATATTTCTTCTATTTAATCCTTGCAGACTTATGCTTAGTTTTAGGATAGAAGGACAAGGAGGAAACAGGAGTTCTACAAGGAGACCAACAAAGCCAAAAATCTGGGGCCATGGGGGCCTGCAAAGACTAATGAATCAACCAAGGACCTGCTCAGATGAAGCCTATGGGCAGCTCAGTCTCCATGAGGTTTCCCTAGTATGAGGAGCAGGGGCTGTCTCTGGCATGAACTCAGTTGCCTGTTCTTTGATCACCTCCTCCTGGGGGGTGGCCTTAGTAGAACACAGAGAAAGAGGATGCAGACAGTCCTGATGAAACCTGATAGGCTAGGATCAGATAGTAAGGGACGACTCCCCAAAGAGATTGCAAACCCTTTCTCAACTTGCATAACTGTAGTACAATGTTAAATCAGGAAATTTAAATTGCCGCTGTCGGATGACCTCATTTCTATCTGGTTTTGCCAGTTACATTCCGTGTGTGTGTGTGTATGTGTGTATGTGTGTGTGTGTACACTTTTACTAACTGTATAATTTGTGTGGGCACTTAAAGACACAGAAAACATAACTCCTCGTGTGTGTGTTCATAGTCTGTTCTTTGGATAGTATTTATTGGGTACTTACTTCTTAGTTTTTGACAATAAGCAGTTCTGTTCACTAGTTTATTTAACTATTTTCCATGGGATGGTTGGTAGAAGCCATCATTGTTCATGGAAACATTTTTCAGGTACCAATATCTGATATCCATTAATTTGTCCTCCATCAGTGGTCTCTCTGACTCCCAAACTGTGATTGAACAATCAATACTTTTGTTTTGCCCAGCTAATAAATACACAACTCAGAACCATTAAAATGCTTATAGGTGGTTTTGAGTCTCTCCTTTTCTTTTAATAAGTTCCTCATGTTGTGGTGTCCCCAACTATTAAACGATTTTTATTGCTACTTCGTAACTGTAGTTTTTCCACTGTTATGAACTTAATGTAAATGTCTGTGCTTTCTGATGGTCTCAGGCACCAGATGACCTGTGAAAAGGTCATTTGACCCCCAAAGAGGTTGTGATTCACAAACTGAGAACTGCTGTAATAGATAAAGACACCCCAGCCGCCATCTTGATGTTTCATGGAAACTGACTGTGACACTGTGGGAAATAGTAGTTTGAAAATGCTGCAAAACACTGTTTAAACGCTAAAATCTAGACTGAGCCAGGTTTGCATTTATTTATGTCATAATGCTATTTTTATGGTAGATTAAACTTATAACAGTACGATACACAGACATGGTTATTCCATACACATCTACAAGTGAGATGCAGAGACCTTAATTTACTTTAAGAAAACAGAAAGCAGCTCTCTCTCCCCCCTCCATCTCTGAATGTGTGTTTGTATGTAACAATAACAACTAAAGAAAAGGAGGTCCCCATACAAGCCGGGGAGTGACAGACTGGCTAGATCCCAGGGGAGGACATTGCAGCCAGTCCTGAGGAGACAGGATGAGCTGGGGTTGGATGGAAGGGAAGGAGGTCCTCCCCTGTTGGTGGACTTGGAGGGGGCGGGGAGGAGGGAGATGAGGGAGGGAGTGGGAGGGTAGGAGGGACTGAGGGAGGGGGCTACTCCTGGGATTCAAAGTACCTAACCTGTGATTGAGATAAAAATAAATAAATTAAAAAAAAAAAGAAAAGGAGGTCATGATTTTGGAAAGGAAACAGGTAGAAATACATAGAAGGGGTTGCAAGGAGGAAAGGAAAGATGTAAATAATAGAATTATATTTTAATTTTAAAACCAAATGATACCTGTATTTTAAAAAGTTATTTAAGTGTATTTTTTCTCAATAGAAGATTTTTTTATTTATTTTATTTTATTTTATTTTATTTTTGGTTTAAGGATTGATCTCAATATTGTCTGCTACAAGCTGTACATTAATATAAAAAAATCATCCTTACAATTTGGTAATGTTTTCAACATTTACAAAATCATGATCCAAAGTGGAGAATGAGAGACCAAAAGATTAAAAATCAGTGGATATTAAAGTTTAAGGTCTAAAGTAGTTGGGTTGAGGGGGAAAAAGCTCACCTCCTTGCATTCTTTATCCTGCTCAGTGGAGATACAATTGCTAGGAAAATGGCCCATGCCCCTAGGGAGGGATACTAGTTTATTAGCAGGTTTAGGGACCTCCCTATAGCAAATCAATTCAAAATGTAGCATTTGCTTGCCCAGCAGGGAACGCCCCCTGCCCTGGGCATGCTGGGAAGGACGGAATCTTTAAGTTAGCAAGCTACCCTGAACAAGGGTTTTTGGTTCACAACGGTTGGGAACCCAAGCTGCAGCTTGTTAACTTATTAGTAAATGAAAACCTCATGTATTTATAGCAGAGTCTATGGTTCCTGGTCTTTTGGGGTTTGTGCACCAGGCATAACAGAGAACATGTGCAATTTGCTAATCTGGTTGATTTGTTGGGGACATATATTGTATTAATATTTATTATATTCTGTGTTATTGTTGCAATTATTTATATTGCTTTGAGCACAAAGCATTGTGCTGTGTGTTAATTCTATCCCATTGTTTGATTTTGTAAATATACGTTTTGGAACATTAAACAAAAATTAAAAAGCAGTGGCATTCCCTAATTGGGAGGGGATCATGTAGTCCTATAGCTGCTACCTGAGAATGTAAGAAGTTAATAGTTGCTGGGCAAGAAAGAGATGTATTCATCATTGTTGCAGCCTCTAATAAGGCTCCAATGACCTCTAAAAATCTCACCCATGCTCTATATGCAATCCTGGTAAAACACCCTGGGTCTCTTCTCTTTCTTTTGTTCTCTCTTTTTCTTTCTCTCTCTCCCCAACTCTCTCTCTATATATATAGACAGATACACACATGCATACATATCCACATACATACACAGACACACACTCACCAACACTTGAACACTCTCTCTGGCACACACATGCAAATATGCACACACATGTAATAATACAAAAAGTGAAGGGGGAATAGTTGGAGGAGGAGGAAGATCAGGAAGCATGAGGAAGGGGACAAGAAATGATAATGGGAGTGAATATGATCAAAATATATGTGAAGGCATAACATATATTTAAACAGTTGTGTATAATTAATGTATGCTAATAAAATATCTTTGAAAGGCTTATATAGAAGCAAGTGGAAGATAGAGGCATCAAAGAAAGGATGAGAGCATGGTGTAATGTGAGACTGTCTTCAATGAACTGAGTGGGTACCTTATGCCAGCTAGGTGGGTCAGTCAGAGAAGAGCGCATGGAACACTCATTTAACAGGTTCCGCAGCACATGAACTTCCTGCCTTCAGCCATAGAGATGCAGACTCCTTGAGCAACATGGCATTATAAAGTGCAGATTTCAACATTTCCTAATTAACTACCCTATTGGTTTTCTGTCTTAGTGCTAATATGAAGGTCTTCCATTTTATGGTACTACAACTTTATATACTTTCCAAATTAAAAAATAGACAAAACAACAAGAACACAAAATTGATGCTGCTAAGTTATTCAAATGTTTAGGAATTATGTTTTCAAGTCACCTATTTCAATATGAAATGTAGAAGATCTTAGATGCTCTCTATCTCAGGTCATCTCTAGAATTGCTGCAAATGTAATTATGCAACTGCTAATAATTATATTCTCAGTTATTTAGCTGAGAGCCATACAAATTTTATAAGGCAATAAATCTTATTAAATGCTCCCTGGAGTATCAGTTGATTCATTAACTTGTAATAAATGCTTTTAAAATGCAAATTAAATAATAGCTAGAAACACCTCAGTTAAATGCCACCAGGATATCTATTAGCCACTTTTATAAGAAATCTGTGTTCTTTTTTCATCTTTAAAACTAGCTTGGTAACCATACAACCGGTAAGATATTAATTATAGTGGGAGGGTGGGAAGAGTTGTGAAAGTGTGAATGCAGAAACACAATCTTAGTAAACCAAATTTTAGCTGAGATTGATCAATTTTAAGTCTTTCAATCTTTCAATCTGAGATTTTTTTTGTAAATAACTCTGCAAAACCACTCTTAAAATCTACCTGAAAATTCACCAGTCATATCCTGTTCTAAAACTAAAGAAATAACCAGAAGTCCAGCAGTATAAAGATAATCACTGTAGGAATATTCTGAATGTGCAATTTGTAGTTGAATTTCATTGGATGAGATATTATCCTGAAAAGACCGATGGTTTGTTTAAAGATGCTTTATTATGGGCCTTTAGAAAGGGCTCAGTGATTAAGAACATGTACTGCTCTTGCAGAGAACTCAAGTTATGTTCTCTTTACCTGTGTGGTGGCTCATAGCTGCCTGTGTACCTCTGTTATCAGGGGATGTAGGGCCCTTTTTTGGATTCTACTGGTGCTTGCACTCATGTGGTACTCATAAACCACATAAAATCATGCAAACACACACTAAGGCCATGCAAAACCAGTGACTCTTGTTTTAACATTATTTTTTCAAGATGGAAAACCATATTTTCAGCTTCATTTCAGTTTTATGTATGCACATATCTCTATCAAAATGAATCAAAGGGTAATTGTTAAAATATGTTTTAATGGTGTATAAAACTTATATGATTTTATTTTGTTATCTTCTGGGAAATGTGACAATACTAAGAGTAATTTTAAATTCTCAGAAACACACAAACACAATTTTTATTCCAGTTTGAACATTAAGGGAAAGTGAGGCATCTGTTATTCTGAATCTCACATATTTCACATTTTTGAGTATTTCATGTTTTAAAGGAAACTCTATACATATTTTCATAATGGCTGCACAAATTTAAACTCCCACAGAAATGAATAGAGCTTTCCTCATGTTCCCACAAGAGTGAAAAAAAATTTAAATGTCACATCCTGTTGCATTTTTCTAACAGCTAAGGATTTCGAGTACTCTTCTGAGTATTTATTGTCAATATGCATTTCTTCTCTTGAAAAAACTGTCTATTCAGTTAGGTTGCCAATTTACTGATAGAATTTTTGACGTTCAATTTTTGTAGTTCTGTATACATCCTAGGTATTAACTTCATATTTCATCTGTACTTAGCTAAGATATTTTTCTCTTTCTGTAGTCTGTCTTCATGGTCTGATGATTGCTTCTTTTGCTGGGCAGGGACACTTTGACTTCATATAATGTCATTTTTTTCATACTTTGCTCTTGGAGCCCATTACAGAAAGCTCCTGCATATGCCTATATCTTGAAGTATCTATCTCTAGAAATTTCAAATTTTCAGGTATTATGATTAAAGTCCTTGATTCATTTTGAAATCTTTTTTTTGAGTGTGTGGAGCATGATAGACACTGATTATATATATATATATATATATATATATATATATGTATGTATGTATGTATGTGTGTATCTATATACACATATAATATACACATATATTGTTTCTCCTGTGTGAAGACATCTAAGTTTTCCACTATTATTTCTCAAAAAAGGCTCTCCTTTCTCCCGAGTAAGTTTTTTTTGAGATTATTGTTTAAAATTACATGTATGTAACTATATGGGTTTATTGGTGATTAATTGCTTCTATAACATTGGTGTCTATGTCTATTTGGGGGCCAGGACCATGCTATTTTTGTTACTATACCTCTGTAATATAATTTAATATAAGGTATTGTGATATCTTCAGAAATTTTTTTGAATCATGAATACCGACAGTAATGGAATATTAGCTTTTTCACTGCTGATAACTGGCAATAGGGATTAAGAGAGAAATTAATGCCAAAATGAATCAGTTTTCATGCTTTGTGTTTGAAAATTTTATTCATAATTTTAATTACTGCTACCATCCTTCTCTTTTCTAATCTAATACAAAAGGCGATGGCCAGGTAAGAGTCTATGCAAGCAATGTCTCATTGAATTGTCTATTTGATTCCAAATCAGTGGCTAGCTTCGCTTCGGAAACAGGGTCATTATGAATAATCAGGAAGTCCAGTTATTGGTAATAGTCATTTGTAAGGTCAAAACTGGTGGGCGAGAGCAGTGTTACTGTGCTATGGAAACAGCTGCCGTTGTCTGGGAGCCTATAGGGGAATGAAAATCCACACAGGTACTGCTCACATTTATACATACAGATGTTTATGTTAGTTTGCTTTTAAGAAATCAATATTTATTTGGAATATTCATTCATTCAGCAACCAGATACTGAGTTAAAAGTATTTCCTTGGATTCCATAATAAATAAAATGGAGCTTCTTTCAAGGTGTCTTGTTTCTAAATCAGAAATTTTAAGCACATTTCTCACCTTTCTGAAACAAGACACAATTAGCCATTAATGTTATTTTAATTTACTTATATTCATGAGTTTTATTTATGTATTTATTTATATTAATCACAGGTTATGTACTTTGTATCCCAGCTATAGCCTCCTCCTTCATTCCCTCCCAATCTCCCCATCCCTCCCTCATCTCCTCCCTGCCATTTTCCAAGTTCACTGATAGGGGAGGACCTCCTCCCTTTCCATCTGACCCTAGCTTATTAGATTTCTTCAGGACTGGCTGCAACGTCCTCTTCTGTGGCCTAGCAAGGGAGGGCAGGGGGAGGGTCGAAGAGCCAGCCATTGAGTTCATGTCAGAAATAGTCCCTGTTCCTCTTACTAAGGTACCCACTTGGATACCAAGCTACCATGCACTATATCCGAGCAGGGGTTCTAGGTTATATTCATGTATGGTTCTTGATTAGAGAAACAGTCTCATAAAGACCCTTGTGCACTGATATATTTGGTCCTTGTGGAGCTCCTGTCCTCTCCAGGTCTTACTAACTCCCCCTTCTTTTATATAATTCTTTTATAACAGATGAGACATGGTAGGCAAAAACAAATAAAATAACCCTAATTAGGACTTACCCCATCCTTTAGACTTTTCCTCCCATTTTACATTTGCTTTTCTAATTTTCTCATTCTAGTCACACACATATCTACACATATATACATATTTCACATATGCATATAGATGTATATACATACATATCTGTTAAGTTCACTGCTCCATCTAATCCATGATATAGATTAACTTTGCAGCTTCTCTATGGATTTTT
Organism: Pachyuromys duprasi; assembly: GCA_028658305.1. Classification (NCBI taxonomy): domain Eukaryota; kingdom Metazoa; phylum Chordata; class Mammalia; order Rodentia; family Muridae; genus Pachyuromys; species Pachyuromys duprasi. Next base: position 38,298,968 of record CM053761.1, read on the forward strand.
AGTGTGAATGGTTTATAAAAGATGCCAGAGTTGAGGACATTTTCTAGTTAATTAGTTGGTTTTATGAAATTAGAATTCCTGCTGTTTAGTGTATGCGTACTAAGAACCATTATATCTTCTTGTTAAACTGTTTCCTTTATACTTTTGTTATTTTATTATTAATTTTTATTTTACAAGTATGGCAGTGTGTCTGCATGTGCATCTGTGTACCACATGCATCCGGGTGCCTGCAGAGACCAGAGGATGATGTCAGATCTTCTGGAGCTGGAGTTTCAGAAGGTCATTAAGATCTCTAGAGGTCCTGGGAATTGAGCTGGTTCTCTGGAGGAGCAGCCAGTATTCTTTACACAGTTGTCACCCCACACCTCCTTTCTTTTAGATTTTTTAAATGTACACTTTAATTTTTCTATCTTTTCTGACTAACTTTGATTTGAAGTGTAATTTATCAAATATCAAAATAGCTACACTTAAATCTGGAGAGGTGGATTAGCAGTTAAAGAGCACTTGTTGCTCTTGCAAAGGACCTGTATTTAGTTCCCAACACCAACACGGTGGCTTATAACTGTTCTGTTTCTCTGATGTCCCACCTGGACTTCACGGCCGCTGCATGCACATGGTATAAACTACAGACACACGTATAAACTACAGACAAAACACACATACATATAAAATTTGAAAAAAAGCTTTTTACAGACATTTTATAATTCATTTTATTGTATGTGTATAAATACTTTGTGCATAAAAATGCATCATGGAAGTCAGAGGAAGGCATTCAACTCCCTGGAACTGGAGTTATACCTTGTACATCCTGGGAACTGAACCTTGGCACTCTGTAAAGGCAACACATGTTCTACACCACTGAGCAAAGCTTCCAGACACAAGAAATATTCTATTTCTTAAAAATAGCTACACAAGATTGTTTCTATGTTCCAGCTGCAATACAGACCAACTTGTAGCCTTGGACTCTTCATTTTAAAATGCTTTTTTATGACACAAAATTTTTAGAGATTATAGATAGTTTTATGCTATATAATCCAGTCTGCTAATTGTCATCCTTTCATTGGTGAGTTGAGAAAATTGTCACATATGGTTGTTATTTAAGATGTCTATTAGTTCATATAAATTTATTGGTTGTTTTTATTTTCAGTTGATAATTATGTGCTCTTTTATTTCTTTCCTAGTAGTATTAAGGTTTTGCTTATATTGGAAATTACTGCTGACTTTCTTTCCTCACAACTCAATAGTCAAAGGAAACTGGAGATGAGCTGAGGTATATGTTACTTGGGGAAGAAGGGCCTCTATCTTAACTCTTGCAAATTAAGTGAGTCTACTTCTGTTTACTTACATAATAAAAACCAACTGACTGGCTGACAATCTATAGTTTCCAACAAGGTAAGACTGTTTTTACAAATGCATTATCTTAATATTGTTTCTCTATGTGCTCATTTTTACCTCTGCATTTAATATTTTCTTATAGCTTTTCCACCAAACATAAAATGATTAATGGAGTAATAAATAGAAAAAGGGAAATGTAAATTTTAATTAAGGACAAAATGACAGATCTAAAAATGTGTAAACCAATATTGAATCAACTTAAAGTATTATCAACAGATGGAATAGTTTATCACTTCTATGCCTTTACTTTGAATAAAAAGAGATTCATAATTAAGTAAGATATATGACAGTGACTCACAATAATCAATAAATGTCTCAGTCTGGATATCCTCATTCATATGAGCACCTGTGAAATACCAGATAATCTTGCCAATGACAGGCACCTAAATTAAATGTATATAATCTTAAAAGATCTAAATATTAGACATTTAACATCATTTTAAGTTCAATTGGGATGCCCTAGACAGAACAATATGTCTTCAGCATTAAGTTATCACTGACAATGACTGTCATGCTGAAAACTCATGGAGGGAATTCAAATATTCTGAGGGTCCCTTAAGATCCAATCTTTCTGCCCCTTTAATTCTAGCACTCATCACTCTCATTCTTTCCCCCCAAACTTCTGGAGTTATCTTCCATCTCTTGAGTCAGCAAAGCTTACTGGAACTTCGAGACTCTGCATTTCTTGTTTCCTCTATCTGGATGGCCAGTCCCTTGAATTTTCATGAGCCTGCATATCTTGGCATATCTCTGAATCAGTTCAAGTCATTGACCCTCAGGGAGATCAGACCCATCCTTTGTAGCCATTTACTTTAAATCTTGGTATCTTGTTAACCTTAATCATTGTCTTATAAAAGATAAGAGGCTGAACTTTCAAGTTGCTTATGGTTATTGCCTTTCTTGCTCTGTAAGAAAGTTCAAGAAGGTATGACTTTTGTCAGGTTCATTTATTTCTATATCATTAAAGATGAGGCCGTTAATGCGGCCTAGGAAAGGACTTTGAAATATTACAGAAAAAGTGGTAAATAAAGAATGAGTAACTTCTTACCATTTTATTCTATCACACACAAAAAAATCTTTATGTGTTCTGAGAAAGTAATGGATTAGATAATATTCCCAAGATGAAAGCACACTGAAAATACAGTTTGTTCTTAAATTTCTGTAAAATTCATTTGTCCGTCTTTATTTTCTTGGTTTTGGGTAAAAATTAGACATTGTTGAAAGGCAATTCCAACACTGCTTTTCTCCTTCATGAAGTTGGTACTCTTTCCCAGAACATTTCTTTGGCAATGCTGCTCCACAATAAATCCATTTACAAGAGAGTGAATAGCTGTCTTCCAGGCAACCACACGCATGTGTGGGCGCACCTGCGCGCGCACACACACACACATACACACACATGCACCTACATACTATTACAAGCAATAAAAAATAAATAAAACTTGGAGATCCAATAAAACTTGGCTGCCACGAGAGGACACTGTGGCTGAGGACTAGGACAGTAGTGACAGTGCATCGACCAGGAGACTGAAATCTGGGACTTAAAATACCAGCATTTGTGATTGCCAGGTGAGCAAAATTCCTATGGTGAGGAAATCAAGTGGGAAAATCCTAGGGACATCCAGTTATTCCCCGGAAAAATTCCGGGTAACCAGCTGCACACAGCCCTGATCTGAAGGAGCAGCTGCCAAGGATGCCAACAGCCGCCATACCAGACTGGGTCACACAGTCTCCAAGCCAGACTGAGAGGGCCCCTGGGACCATTCCAGACAGGCCTGCATCCGGCTGGCACACATCCTGCGGGCGCACACCATCCACCAGCAACCACCCCAGACCATGTGTTTGGCCACGGGCCAGACTGAGAGAGCCCCAGATTCCATTCCCCAGACAAGGCTGCATCAGGCGGGCACACTCGCCTTGGTGGCTCTAGCCATCATCCCGGACCAGGATATATAGTATCAGGTCCAGACTGAGGTGCTCCCAAATACCATCTCAGACTGTGGTGCACAGCCCTTGGCCTAGAAGTAGGCTTGAAGACTCCAGACCAAAGGGGAGCCCTTAACAGCAAGCCCAGGTCAGAACATGGAGCCTACAGACCAGAGCGGTGCCCCCAGCTGCCATCTCAAACCAGGACACTCAGCCTCTGGTACAGAGTGAGGAGCCAAGCCTCCAGACCAGAGGGGTGACCAGCCTGTGGTGCTCACAGCTTTTAGCACAGAACACAAGGCCAGGCACACAGATCCCGTAACAGAGTTCAATTGAGGTAACATCACACACTACCAAATCACTGGAACTTCCTGATCTTCTTGAAGAATATTCCAGACACAAGAGATTGACAGTTCCAGTCTGAAGTTCAGCCTCAAAGCACAAACAGCCCCTTGATTATATATAAACAAATGGCCAAAGGTAGATGTAAGAACTCACCCAACAAAAATCAAGACACCATGACCCCACCAGAAACCACCAAAAGCAATGGAGATTTTAATTCAGTGGAGACACAGGAAAATTATATTAAAGCTATGATTATGCAGATATTAGAGGAACAAAAAGAAGAAATGAACAAGGCCCTCAAAGAAATTCAGAAGAAAATAACTGCCACATAGAGGAACAATTAAAGATATACAAAGAGGAAACAAACAAAAAAAATAGGAGCCACAGTCAATCAGATGACAGAAACGATACAAAGCATGAAAACAGAATTAGAATATATAAAGAAAACCAAAACAGAGAAAAACCTGGAACTGGAGAACTTAGAGAAAAGATCAGGAACCACAAAGGTAAGCATCACCAATAGAATACAAGAGATGGAAGAGAGAATCATGGGAGCTGAAGATACGCTGGCTGCAATGGATTCCTCACTCAAGGAAAAAATAAAATCGGAAAAGTCTCAAACACAAAACATTCAAGGACAGCATGAAAAGACAAAACCTAAGAATAATTGGAATAGATAAAAAAGAAGACTCCAGGCTCAAAGGACCGGGAAATATTTTTAAGAAAATCATAGAAGAAAATTTTCCGAACTTAAAGAAAGAAATGTCCATAAACATAGAAGAAGCCTACAGGACACCAAATAGACTAGACTAGAAAAGAAATACCTCTTGTCACATCATAGTCAAAACACTAAATCTACAAAACAAAGAAAAATATTAAAGGCAGCAAGGGAAAAGGGTCAAGTAACATATGAAGGTAGACTGATCAGAATCACACCAGACTTCTCATCAGAAACTATGAAAGCCAGAAGAGCCTGCGCAGAAGTCATGCAGTCTTGAAGGGAACACAGATGCCAATCAAGACTACTATACCCAGCAAAGCTTTCAATCAACATAGATGGAGAACACAAAAATTTTCCAAGACAAAACAAAATTTAGGCAATATCTACACAACAACCCAGGCCTACAGAACATACTAGAAGGACAATTCCAATCCAAGGCAAACAACTACACTAAAGAAAATATAGGATACAGACAATCTCCCAGCAAAAATTAAAGGAGAAAAAAAAGTACTGAATCATAGTAAGACCACCAACTGCACAATAAAAGGAACTAATAGTCATTGGTCACTAGTATCCATCAATATCAATGGACTCAACTCTCCAATAAAAAGACACGGACTAACAGAATGTTTGCAGAAACAGGATCCAACATTCTGCTGCATTCAAGAAACACACCTATGCAGTAAAGATAAACACTACCTCAGAGTAAAGGGCTGGGTAAATGTGTTTCAAGCAAGTGGACCCAGAAAACAAGCTGGGGTAGTGATCCTTGTATCTAATGAAATAGACTTTCAACCAAAACTAATCAAAAAAGATGAGAAGGACCACTTCCTTCTCATCAAAGGAAAATCCCAACAGGTAGACATCTCAATTTTGAACATCTATGCCCCAAATACAAGACCAGATACATTTGTAAATTAAAAATTATTAAAGTTGAAATCACAAGTAGATCATAACACCTTAACAGTGGGAGACTTCAACACTCCACTCTCATCAAGAGATAGATCATCCAGTCAGAAGCAAAACAGGGAAACAAGTACACTCACAGAGACCCTAACTCAAATATATTTAATAGATGTCTACAGAACTTTTTATCCAATATCAAAAGTGGACACCTCCTTTTCAGCACCTAATGGAACCTTCTCCAAAATAGACCATATAGTTGCTCACAAAGCAAACCTCAGCAGATATAAGAAGATTGAAATAATCCCTTGTATCCTATCTGACCATCACGGTCTAAAGCTGGACCTCAACAACAACAGAAACAGCAAAAAGCCTGCACACACATGGAAACTGAACAAATTGCTACTCAAGGACAACTTGGTTAGGGAAGAAATTAAAGACTTCCTAGAATTCAATGAAAATGAAAACACAACATACCCAAACCAATGGGACACAATGAAGGCAGTGTTAAGAGGAAAGTTCATAGCATTAACTGCCTTCAAGAAGAATTTTGAAACATCTCATACAAGGAACATAATGTCCCAACTGAAAGCCATTGAAAAAAAAGAGAAGCAGATACACGCAAGAGGAGCAGACAGTTGGAAATAATCAAATTCAGGGCTGAAATCAATCAATTAGAAACAAATAAAACCATTCAAAGAATCAATGAAACCAAGAGCTGGTTCTTTGAGAAAATCAACAAGATAGACAAGCCCCTAGCCAAACTAACAAAAGGGCAGAGAGAAACTGTCCAAATCAGCGAAATCAGAAATGAAAAGGGAGACATAACTACAGACACTGAGGAAATCCAAAAAATCATTAGGTCTTACTACAAAACCCTATCAGCCACAAAACTTGAAAATCTAAATGAAATGGACGATTTTCTTGATAGATTCCATCGACCTAAATTAAGTCAAGATCAGATTGAAAAATTGAAGAGACCTATATCCCCCAAGGAAATAGAAGCAGTCATCAACAGTCTCCCTACCAAAAGAGCCCTGGGCCAGATGGATTCAGTGCAGAATTCTACAAGACCTTCAAAGAAGTGCTAACGGCAATTCTTTCTAAACTATTCCACAAAATATAAACAGTAGGAACATTACCAAACTCATTCTATGAAGCCACAGTCACTTTGATACCTAAAACAAACAAAGATCCAACAAAAAAGGGAGAACTTCAGACTTATCTCTCTTATGGACACTGAGGCAAAAATACTCAATAAAATACTTGCAAACCGAATCCAAGAACACATAAAAGATATTATCCACCATGACCAAGGAGGCTTCATCCCAGGCATGCAGGGGTGATTCAATATACGGAAATCCATCAATGTGATCCATCATATAAACAAACTGAAGGAGAAAAACCACATGATCATCTCCTTAGATGCCAAAAAAGCTTTCGACAAAGTCCACCATCCATTCATGTTTAAAATCCTGGAGAGATCAGAGATACAAGGCACATACCTAAATATAGTAAAGGCAATATACAGCAAGCCTATAGCCAACATCAAACTCAATGGAGAGAAGCACAAATCAATCCCACTGAAATCAGGGACAAGGCAAGGCTGCCCACTGTCTCCATATCTCTTCAACATAGTACTTGAAGTCCTAGCTAGAGCAATAAGACAACTAAAGGAGATCAAGGGGATACAAATCAGAAAGGAAGAGGTCAAAGTATCCCTATTTGCAGATGATATGTTAGTATACATGAGTGACCCCAAAAAGTCAACCAGAGAACTCCTTCAACTGATAAACACCTTCAGCAAAGTGGCTGGATAAAAAATCAACTCAAAAAAATCAGAAGCCCTCCTATACATTAAAGACGAAAGGGCCGAGAAAAAATTAGGGAAACAATACCCTTCATAATAGCCACTAATAACATAAAGAACCTTGGGGTGACTCTAACCAAGCAAGTGAAAGATCTCTTTGAGAAAAACTTCAAGTCTCTGAAAAAAGAAATTGAAGAAGATATCAAAAGATGGAAATATCTCCCATGCTCATGGATCAGTAGGATTAACATAATGAAAATGGCTATTCTGCCAAAAGCAATCTACAGTTCAATGCAATGCCCATCAAACTACCAACACAATCCTTTACAGACCTTGAAAGAAAAATTATCAACTTCATATGGAGAAACAGAAAAACCCAGAATTTCCAAAACGATCCTGTACAACAACAGATCATCTGGAGGTTTTACCACCCCAGATCTCAAGCTGTACTACAGAGCAATCCTTATAAAAACTGCATGGTATTGGCATGGAAACAGAAAAGTGGATCAATGGAACCGAATAGAAGACCCAGAAATAAACCCACAAACCTATGGAAACTTGATTTTTGATAAAGAAGCAAAATTCATCCAATGGAAAAAATACAGCTTCTTCAACAAATGGTGCTGGACCAACTGGATGTCTATATACAGAAAAATGAAAACAGATCCATATTTATCACCCTGCACAAAACTAAAGTCCAAGTGGATCAAAGACCTCAACATAACACCAGACACATTAAATTGGTTAAAAGAAAAAATGGGAAAGAACCTAGATCTCATTGGCACAGGAGATTATTTCCTGAACAGGATACCAACAGCACAGGCTCTAAGATAAACAATCAATAAATGGGATCTCATGAAACTGAAAAGCTTCCGCAAAGCAAAAGAGACTGTCATTAAATCCAAAAGATAGCCTTCAGACTGGGAAAGGATCATCACCAACCCTATATCTGACAGAGGGCTAATACCCAGTATATATAAAGAACTCAAAAAGTTAAAAAGCAAAAAATCAAGTAATACAATTAAAAAATGGGGTATGGAGCTAAACAGAGAACTCTATGTAGAGAACTGTAGAATGGCAGAAAAACACTTAAAGAGCTGTGCAATGTCCTTAGCAACTAAGGAAATGCAAATCAAAACAACCCTGAGATTTCACCTTACACCTGTCAGAATTGCTATGTTCAAAAACTCAAGTGACAACACATCCTAAAGAGGATGTGGAGAAAAAGGAACCCTCCTCCATTGCTGGTGGGAATGTAGGCTGGTACAACCACTCTGGAAATCAATTTGGCCTTTTCTTAGATAATTAAGATTAGTAATTCCTCAAGATCCAGCTATACCACTCCTAGGCATATATCCAAAAGATGTTCAAGTTCACAACAAGGACATTTGCTCAACTATGTTTGTAGCAGCTTTATTCGTAATAGCCAGAACCTGGAAACAATCCAGATATCCCTCAGTTGAGGAATGGATACAAAAATTGTGGTACTTTTACACAATGAAATACTACTCAGCAATTAAAAAAGATGAAATCATGAAATTTGCAGGCACATGATGGGACCTGGAAATGATCATTCTGAGTGAGGTATCCCAAAAGTAGAAAGATGCACATGGTATATACTCACTTATATAGACCTATAAGATAGGATAAAAATAGATAAATCTATACACCTAAAGAAGTTAAACAAGAAAGAGGACCTGGGGTAAGAGGATTAATAATCACTTAGAAAGTCAAATGGGATGGGCATAGGATGTAGGAGAAAACAAGTAGCAGGAAAAGCGCCTGCCACAGAGGGCCTCAAAAACACTCTTCTTAGCAGTGTATCAAAGCAAATATTAAGAAACATAACCAACCCTTTGGCAGAGTGCAGGGAATCATATGAAAGAAGGGGCAGTTAGTATGACCTGGAGAGGTCAGGAGCTCCGCAAGAAACAAATAGATAATGGCACAGGAGTCTTTTATGAGACTGTCTCTCCAACCAAGGACCATGTATGGTTATAACCTAGAACCCCTGCTTGTATGTAGCAAATGGTAGCTCAATTCCCAAGTGGGTATACTAATAAGGGGAACATAAACTATTTTGGACATGAACTCAATGGCTGGCTCTTCGACCTCCCCAACCCCTGAGGGAGGAGTAGCCTTGCTAGACCACAGAAGAAGACATTGTAGCCATTTCCAAAGAGACCTGATAAGCTACAGTTAGATGGAAGGGCAGGAGGTCCTCCCCTATCATTGGACTTAAAAAGGTGCAGGGAGGAGATGAGGGAGGGAAAGGGGGATAGGAACGGAATGCGGGAGGGGGCCAGCTTGTGTATCAAGCTATATCTTATAGTATTTAATAGCCTCTCTCCCCATTTTAACTTGTCAGAAATGTCTGAATCAAGTGTAAAATGTGGTCTAAAAAGTGATCCAGTATAAATGTTTGAGATATACTAGAGCTCCAGATACGTGCACATTGCAATATGATTTTTCATGGTGATCCTTGAATATACTTTGAAATTTTAACAACAACAACAACAAAAACAATCCCATGTGCTCAAAGTATTAGAAGTATTTGTTCTGAGTTATAGAAAAGTCTCTGTCCCAAAAGGGTATATTAGGGAAAAGTTAGTTAGTTGGTCTCTTTCTCTGAAAATAGTGGTTTAGAATTGATCATGATGATATTTTGTAAAGGATTCAAATTTCTCTGTATTTCTTCACAATGATCTTTTCTAGAAGTCTCTATCAGTCTTCATATTCTAGTCTTAGAAGGCTGGTCCAACACCAGTCAGCATGAGAGGGTAAAGAAAAGACTAAATGCTGACTATTTTCCAGTGTTGTTTTGTGGTCAAATAGAATCAGACAGATGTACATGAAAAGAAAACAACATATTCCTTTGTGTGGATGTTCATATGATAACCTCATATTTAAAGACTGCAGTCTTTAACAAAGACAAGGTAACAAGACATTTGGAGCACAATTGTAGTTTCTATCATATGAATCAAGAGACAGCATAGAAAACTCACATTCAGTGTAATAGTTAAAACTTGCAAACTCAGAGGATTGCGGAAGGGAGATTGTGAGTTCCAGGTAAGTCTGATGATCGATGCTCATTTTGAGTTGAGCCTGTACTACACAATGATACTATATCTGTCTGTCAATCAACCGTCCATTTTCAAAAATATGTATATGTGTATAAATTAGGAAACATATATTATTGAGTAGTGAAGAATTGAAATTATATTCTGTAATCAGGCTGCCAAATTTAAAGTTTGTGTCCATGACTTATTTGGATCTTAAAATTCTAAGACTGTTTCATGTGCCCAAATAAAGTAATAATAATAATATTATGCTATTGAAATAATCAAATTAAATAATAAACATAAGGAAATGAGTATAGAGCCTGCCTGACATTAAGTAATCCAAGTGTGGCAGGGGGAGATAGAAATGATAGCGGCACTGACTAACAGGTAAAAGAAATAACATAGCTCTTAAGAGTATCAAAAGGCTAACATAGTAACATATGGCAATAATTCTAGCATAAAGGAGGGTGAGGCAAGAAAAATCACAGATTCCGGGGGGGGGGGGTGTTGGCTGAATAGCAAAGCTCTTTCTAAACAAACACGTAAACACAGTGTTACCATAACATTGTAATTATTATGATTAGTGCTACAAGATGCTTGGAAGGATTCAAGGACGAATGACTACTTGGGCAGTCTACTATGGTGGATGTGTAAATTATAAGATAAGATTTGAAAACGAAATCCAAGCTGAGAATAATACATAATCACCAATTACAACAATATTAAGCAATACATTAAATCAAATGCTACTTTTTGCTCATATCTACACACATGTATATATATACATATATATATATATCAACCTTATTTTCAAACTTTGAATAATTTTGAGTATACCTTAAACTGCTCTAATTTATTTAACTTGCCTGAAACACTAAAAGGTTCACTTGAGTGTGAATTCTTCATTTTCCCATCACTGGAAATTAGTTGAAAAATTCTATCATCATTAGAAAGCCTAATGTAAAATAAATATGGATACAGTTTTTCTCATTTTTAAATATGCAACAGTAACGCTTTCTCAGTGATGAAGAACTGAACAGTGGTGTGCAATGCCATTTACTTGAATTTAATAAGTCAGTTTTTTTCTTCTATCTTCTTGCTTCCTTCAAGCTGTCACTCAAATAATTACAGGCAAGCCATGGAAAACAAATGAATGTTTCTGAAAAGGTCTAGTCTCAGAGGCAGACTCTCTTCCATTTTCAATTTAGTTTACTCAATGTATGTGTTGTAACTATTATTATTTTTTGTTTCAACTTTTGTTGTATATTACATAAGTTTCTTTGTCTCATTGAATTCCCCACAAGAAAATCACAGGGTAAACATGATTATTGTACCTGTTTCAGAGTTCAGAAAACTGAGTACAGAGTAGCAACTTTGGTTACTGTCAAGTAAGTAACTAGTAAAAGGTAGACTACAACTCACCATATCTTTGTATATATACTTTGCACTAATTATTCTGATACTTCAGTCATGTTTTTAGAGCCTGTGTCAGTTCCTTTCCCTGTGATTTTCCGTAGTCACACCTAGTCACATTTTATATGCCACAAAAAGAAAAGGACAGTTAATGCATACGTGACACTGCTCAGCCTTTTCTTTTTATTGGTGTTGGGAATGCACAAATCTCTGTCCAAGATATGTTACTGACACAGATAAGATGCACTATAGTTTTTCTTTTGCTGAGACAAAACATCATTAACAAGGCAATATTAGAAAAGATAATTTATTTGGGCTTATGGTTCCAGAGGTCTAAGAATCCACCATCATTACAAGGGAAGTGGTAGGTATGTCAACAGTCATGGAAGCTGGAGCAGCAAGTTGAAAGCTCATATCTTAAACACCAAGTATAAATAAGAGATGGAGAATTAGGAATGTTGTGTATAAGCCTAACCCCAGGTTCATACTTCCCCAATCAAGGCCAAACCTCCCAAATCTACCCAGACAATGGCCCTAACTGGGAACCAAATATTCAAACATCTAAGCCAATGGGGGCCATTCTCATTGAAATAATCACAGATAGATCTTCCAACATTAAGTAACATAATCAAGATAATCCCTCATTGAATTATCAGGATCCCTTCTTCCCGGGGATCCTAGTTACTGTCAAGTTGATAATGAAAAACATCACAGAGCTCCTTTTATGCTACTTCAGGAATAATAGTCTTGGCTGCTTTATCTAGAAGTTATGCTGTAAAACTTTATTTCCACAATGATAATTCGATGTCACTGCACCTGTAAGTACATCTCTGCATTTATCAAGTAAATGGCTGAAAGGATTCTGTAGTTGTGTTATTAAAAACAAATTCTGGTAAGCTTGCATTTATATTATAGAAGTCTGTGATATTCAGAATAAAGGACCACATAATATGATTGATTCTCCCACAAAAGAATCTGCTGCACTCTCTACTCAACTGTCTCTGGCAGAATAAACTATTTTTAAAGGAATAATACTGGCCATGGGACAATAAAAATTGCTTAATGTGTGCTTGTAGCTAGCTGGCTTTTTACACAATAAAAGTTCTATCTGATAAACAGGTACCACATATACACGCAAGCACCTAGCAGAATACATGGATAGATTCTTAATAATTCCTTGTTTTAACAAACATACATTATCATAGCCCCTTTTGAAAACCAAACAATGCTACCACCAAGTTGTCATGATAAAACATAAACTCAAATGAATGCAAATGGGAAAACCCACTTAAACGATTTAGGATGAATGAACATATACCAGTGTAAACCAGATAGAAAACAAATTTTAAGTCAATTAAATTTCCTTTAAGAAGGAGGAAATGAAGGTAATTTAAAGGGACAGACATTTTATCATAGGAAAAACATGTGCACAAACATAAAGTTTAGATCATGAATTCATTATCTTACTCTACCCTGTAAAATTATTCAGTTACTCCAGTAACCTGCATGGGGCTTGCTGTAAAGGAGTGTGGAAGGTATGATCTCAAAGATCAAGTATTGGCTATATACTGAGGAGAGGAACAACTGGGTCTTCAGGTAAAGTTATTTCCAGTTTTGTAAGAGAGTGACAGATTGATTTCCAAAGTGGTTGTACAAGTTTATACTCTCACCAGCAATGGAAGAAGGTTCTCCTTTCTCCACACCCTCACCAGCATGTGCTGTCACTTGAGATTCTGATCTTAGCCATTCTGATGGGTGTAAGATGGAATCTAAGAGTCATTTTGATTTGCATTTCACTGGTGACTAAGGAAGTTGACCATTTCTTTAAGTGTTTCTCAGCCATTTGAGATTCCTCTGTTGAGAATTCTCTGTTCAGTTCTGTGCCCCATTTTTTAATTGGGTTATTTTGTTTATGGGTGTTGGATGTCTTGAGTTCATTATATATTTTAGATATTGGCCTTTTGTCAGATGTAGGATTGGTGAAAATCTTTTCCCAATCTGTAGGTTGTCTTTTCATTCTATTGACAGTGCCTTTTGCCTTACAGAAGCTTTTCAGTTTCAAGAGACTCCATTTATTAATTGTTGATCTTAGAGCCTGAGCTGTTGGTGTTCTGTTCAGGAAGTTGTCTCCTGTGCAAATGAGTTTGAGGCTCTTCTCCACTTTCTCCTTTAATAGATTTAATGTATCTGGTATCATATTGAGGTCTTTGATCCAGTTGTATCTAACACCTAAAAGGCACTCTGTCATACAACAAGGACACTTGCTTAACTATGTTCATAGCAGCTTTATTAGTATTAGCCAGAATATAGAAACAACCTAGATGTTCCTCAACCAAAGAATGGATAAACTGTGGCATATTTACATAATGGGATACCACTCAGCTATTAAAAACAAAGAAATCATGAACTTGCAGACAAATGAATGGAACTAGGAAAGATCATCTTGAATGATATAACCCAGATCCAGAAAGACACACATGGTATGTACTCACTTATAAGTGGATTTTAGCCATATAGTACAAGATAAGCATACTGCAACATAGACCCGAAGACTGTGAGTAATAAGGAGAAGCCAAGTGAAGATACATAAATCTCACTCAGAGGTGGAGATAGAACAGACAGAAACAATGGCAGAAGAGAGGAAACAAGGTAGGAGAGGGGTCTAGACCAGACCTGAGGAGAACAAGGGCAAGAGGCTAGAAAGCCTGTTGAGAAAAGAGAAATTGAGGGTGGAGACATCTTTATGACATGCTGGAGACCTAAGCCAGTGTCACACAAACACATTTACTATTCAGACAAATATGATGATGAGGAGTTCAAGTACTGGCACGTCATATTGCCCAAGGACATAGCCAACCAAGCTGGTCCCTAATACCCAGTCGGTGTCTGAATCTGAATGGAGAAACCTTAGCATGCAATAGTCAGAGATGGGCCCATTACCATTAACCAGAGCCTCACTGTTCCAGAGGCCACTACCCAAAAAGACAAAGAAATGAAGCTGACAAACCAGCTTTCAGCCACACGTGTTGCACATCATGTTGTAATCACGTGTTGTTAACATGTGATCATGTTGCTTTCTTATTTTCCACTTTGATAGTTAAAGGATGTTTGTTTGATGCACTGTTTGAATGTGTGTTACTTCTTGAGTTGAGCCACCAATGCCACGGCCCTGTCAGATGAGTGTTACCTCAAAGCCCTAGTGTTCTCTGTATCAGCAGGCCATAGCTGCCATTTCTCAGAAGCTTGTGAAAATCAGATCATGGCTGTTGCAGGGATGGTGTGAATTTGCTGTTGTGGTTTTGACTATTGGATTTGGTATTTATGGTGATGTATGGATTTATGTCTCCATGTTTTGGAAACTTTCCATTTTATCTAACAGATCTCTTTTGTGTTACAAGCCTTGATTAAAGGACACTTTTACAGTCTAAAAAAAAAAAAACCCAAAAACCCCACAGCTACAACAATTTTAAAATTTTTTACATACATTTCTACCAAATGTTTTATAAAAATATATGTATATCAACATATACATATTTAAATGAAGTTATGCCTCTTTGGTTGACAACACAGTAACAAATTTTAGTATCATGCATTAGAAAACCTCCATCAAGTTGTTATTTGGAGACCTAAGAGAGTCTCAAAACAATACAGGCTCTTTTTGTTGTCCTTGGTTGCCTCCCACAGGTTGAACGTAAGTCCCTAATGCTAAAGAGCTAAACAAGCAATACACTCTGGATACAAGACATCTCCATGAGTTGGATCTGACCTGAAAGCTTTCTCCCCAAGAAGCTGCCAACAGAGGGAAGCGGCCAGTAGTACTACCCATCTATAATGCCCACGAAACATAGCAATGCATGAGAAAATGTCACTATGGGTACAGTGACGACAATCATATCTTTGCAATAACCAATATCTGACTCAAGGCCTACTCAACAGGAAAGAAAACTTGCTTGATACTGGAAACATAGCCAACAACCTGAGACAAATGAGGTCATGGATCTTAGAAGAGAACCTACTACTAAGCCAAGATAATTTATAGTCATATTTTCATACTTATTTTGATACCCACAGATAAGTGTAGTTTCTATACACCATTGAAGAGTCTTTTCCTTGCAACCAGATGGTGACCAGCACAGAAAACCCACAAGTGGTCAAAATGCAGAGAGTAAATGATTATATGGTACTCACACCAATGGCTACATCTACAATACAACTTCTGCACATAAGACCGAAGGTTGCAGAAGAGGGGGTGGGGAAGAATGTAAAAAGCGAGAGGACTAGGAAATCCTCTGTGAAACTGTGTCTCCTAAAATTGACAGAAGTTTACCTATGATATTTCAACAATATACGGTTGCTTAAACAAGACCTGAACAAGGAAACCACCAACAGATATATGCTAACTCAAAACTGGGGAAACTTCCACCTTGGGCTTCCACCTTGGATAAAGAGCTGTTTGAAACTGGAGTTTGTCAACAGCTGGAGATGCATTTAGTCCCAGGAATGAATCCCTTAACTGGTTACCAAATACTAAGTTTTTAGTCCTGAAATCATACACATACATGTGACACTATTCATACTCAGAGGTTTTGTTCATATAATTATGTCCATATATTTAACAATAACCAAGAAAGAAAAGTCATGAATTTGAGAGGGAACAAGGAGTTAGTACGTAAGAGTTGGAGGAAGAAAAGGGAAGGAAAAAACAATATTATTACCTTTTAAATTAAAATTTTTAAATGTTCCTGTAACAATGTGCATGTGTGAGAGAGAGACAAAGAGACAGAGACAGAGAGTGAGAAAGAGAGATGTTCATTTCATCACTATTTTCTTATTACTTCTCTTTGGGGGTAAGAAAAAATAAACTTATTTCCGGGGGAAATTTGGTAGCATCTACAATAAGATGTAATTAGTGTTAAACTTGGAATTGTATAAAAATACAGCCGCATAATTGCTTGACCTTATTTCATTATTTCTTTTTTTTTAAATATATTTGAATTTATTGTGTTAAACCCATCAGCCAGAAATCCTAGTGGTGAATCTAGATCATAGGCAGCTCATGGCAGGAGAAACAGCATGTATTAATTTAGGAACTGATAAAGACACAGGCAGTTAGATGTACATTGTAAGTATACGTTCAAGCTCTAGGAAATGGTTACTTTCTCTCCTGTCTTTAAAAACTGTTTTCTCTTGGAAACCGTATAGAAGGCTTATAGTAATGACTAAATTCATTCCTTTATAAAGTCTGAAGACTTCGTATTTCAAAAAAATTCTACCTTAGTTAATATCTCACGTGAATTATTAAAAAAAAACAACACTGTTTTCTTTCTTTACTTCATGCAATTCTGAAGTACTTATCTGCCTAAAAGAAATACAGATATTTGGAAAGCACAGTGTTTATTTTTCAGGTCTGAAAAATGACAGTTACTATGTTACATAATGTGGATGCTACAAAATAGGACAGAAATGGAAGAATGTTTGTGTCACATAGGTCTGGTTTGCCATATGCTAATAACTAAGAGGTTTTATTTATCTTGTAATAATTCTGTGTCAGTTTGTGACTACCATTACACAGAGCTCATTTAAGGGCTTGTGCCCTCTAGTAATATTTTCACCTAAAGTGGCAATTTGGCCTTATTGAGCTCTGAATAATTCAACCCAAAAGAAAGCATATTGATAGCTCAATTTATTAAGAATGGAATCACTAAGATTTTCAAACATGCCTTTGTCTTAACTATAACATGTTAGTATATTTTCTATACACCCCAAAAAGCAAAAAAACAGGGTTTTGATAAACGTTTTTTAATTATAAAATTTTCTACCAAATAAAGACTGTCTATAGTCTAATATTGGTCTCTTTTGTTTGCTATATGTTCTCTATTCTGTTTAAACTTTGATTCTAACCTTCTCTTTTTACTCCTTTATGAAATCTGCTCATTTGAACTTTTAATTTATATTTGTGTGTTTGAGCGCATATATATATATATATATATATATATATATATATGTGTGTGTGTGTGTGTGTGTGTGTGTGTGTGTGTGTGTGTTTGTGTGTGTGTATGTGTGTGTGTATCACACTTAATATATATTCAAATTTTCTCTGGAAACATACTGGCTTGAGGGTTTTCCCATAGATAAGACAACAGTCTATTTGCTTTGTTTTTTAAAGGCTGAACTTAATGACCTTTCAGCCAGTGATGTTTTATATGCATTCTTTTATTTGGGTAGGAGCTGGCCATGATGTTGGACTTTGACAAGGCAGGACTGCTGTCTACAGAGCATCCTTTTTGATCTGATTTGAAGAAAAGAAAGTTGATTAAAAGTCACCACACTGCAGCTGGCTAAAATAACTCCTGACAATCCATATTGTGAATGACATTAATCCATCATGATGTACTTAAAGCTCTAATGTTTTGTGTAGAATAAATGTCTAGCCATGTGGTCAGCCTCTGATAACCAGTAATTTCTTTGTTGTCTTGGAGAGTAAGCAAATGGATTAGCCTTGCTCTACACACATTTGGTTTAATTAAACAATCAATTGCTCATGAAGTGGCTACTTTTGGGTATCTCTGTGCTAGGTTCTTTGGGGGAAAAATGCAATGCCTTAATCCTGAGGCATCTATCTGTACTATATGAGGACAGAAAGAAAAAGATATGAACATTTAAATATGAGTGGAGGTTATAGGAATCATGAGGGGTTCCAGACAGAGTGGAACTGAGAAAATGACTATGCTAGGCAGGACTGATGGGGAGATAATTTTGAAAGAGCACAGTATGAAAATATCTAGAATCCTAGGTTTTTATGAGCATACAATAGAGGTACAATGAAACTGTCCTTTCTGTGAAATGGTATGGAAAAAAAGTATAGCATATTAGTGACTTAAGATATGGTTGTATCTTTACATATGACAAAGAAAGTTGTCAGCTTTGAAATAGCAGAAGACATTTTACATTTTATTTTCATGTTTTTTATTTGCAGTTTAATGACTTTAAAGATTGCAAGGAGAATAAATTTAATTCTGGACCCACAAATTCTTTCTAATTAAGTATGGGCCGATCTTAGTAATCAACTTCTAAATAAAATAAATACAAATGATTTATTCTCTTAGAGAGAACCATGTGTATTTGTGTACCACAGTACAACATAGCCATGTTGAATGTGGTACTTTAAGGCTGTGAGTGTCATGTGCACTGATTATTTTATTGCATTCACTTGACAGCTCTGTTATTACTACTATTATTATTACTGTGATCCAATGCAGCATTTTATTTCCTATATTTCTTCTGTTTTTACAAATAGCATTCATCAGTAAAAAAGTTGTTGCTTTTTCATTTATTTATTCTACCAACCATTTATTTCTATAAGAATGATCAGTAGATATCATTTCTACTTTTCAGGCCACATTACCTACCATTATTTTCTAATTGATATGATATTTATTTTACTACATGTTTAGGTATGAGAAGGTTGTTAAGCTGACAGTTACATCATTTATCTTTCAACCTTTCCCTTCCTTTTCAGCTTGTCCTTGCCCTGTTCTCTCTCTCTCTCTCTCTCTCTCTCTCTCTCTCTCTCTCTCTCTCTCTCTCTCTCTCTCTTTCTCTCTCTCTGCTTCTCTTTCAGTGCTTTCTCATTTGGGGTCATTGTGAGAAAACCCAAAACACATCTTGTATTTACTTCCCTTGCTTTTGGGTTGGAATGAATCATTTCTGCAAAGAAATTCATTTCTGTTATTAGAAGACTATGTTTGGAAGACAGGATCTAGGCTGTGAGAGTATGGGGTGTCAGTGGGGTGAACTTAAATAAACAGCAATAAATGAGCAAAGGAGAAGGCTATTCAATGCTTGAAACCATAATGGAGTGCTTTCTGCCTGTGTTTTGGCTGAGATCCAAGGCAGAGAGGTCAAGGGAAATCTGCATTACAAAAGAATGGAAAGACCTTCCCGGTCTCTGAGGCTTTTGGCAAGGGGAAACTGTAGGAAGGTGTGCTGGAAACACTAGTCTATGGATCAGGGGAAAGGTGAGTATTTGATTTCTTCTTTTGTGTGTGTGTGTGTGTTTTCTTCTTTTTTTTTCTTTTAAATGTAATTTATTTATTTTTATATCAATCACAGGTTAGGTACTTTGCATCCCAGGCGTAGCCCCCTCCCTCATTCCCTCGCACCCTCCCCAACCCTCCCTCATCTCCTCCCCACCCCCTCCAAGTCCACCAACGGGGAAAATGACCGAACTCTTTCTATGAAGCCACAGTCACCTTGATACCTAAACCACACAAAGATCCAACAAAAAAAGAGAACTTCAGACCTATCTCTCTTATGAACATTGATGCAAAAATACTCAATAAAATACTTGCAAACCGAATCCAAGAGCACATAAAAGATATCATCCACCATTACCAAGTAGGCTTTATCCCAGGCATGCGAGGGTGGTTTAATATATGCAAATCCATCAATGTGATTTCTTCTAATTGGTATTTTATTAGAAATAGGATAGAAACTGGTATTCCTCAAGTATTGGCCTTTGAGGCTGCTTGTTACTAGCATTTGCTCATGAATTCAGGTACTCTTTGCAAGAGAGAAACCTGTTCTATATGCACTACATAAAAATGGTGGGACCTAGAAAAGATCATCCTGAGTGAGGTATCCCAGAAGCAGAAAGACACACATGGTATATACTCCCTTATAAGTGGATAATAGACCTATAATATAAGACAGCATAAACATACTAAAATCTGTACACCTAAAGAAGCTAAACAAGGAGGACCAGAGTAAGAGGATCAATCCTTACTTAGAAAGAGAAATAGTATGGACGTTGGAAGTAGGAGAAAATGAGAAGCAGGATAGAAGTCTACCATAGAGGGCCTCTGAAAGACTCTACATTGAAGTGTATCAAAACAGATGCTGAGACTCATAACCAAACTTTTGGCAGAGTGCAGGTAATCATATGCAAGAAGAGAGAGTTAGTAAGACCTGTAGAAAATAGGAACTCCACAAGGACCAAATATATCTGGGCACAGGGGCTTGTCTGAGACTGATTCTACAACAAGGGACCATGCATGGATACAACTTACAACCCCTGCTCAGACATAGCCCATGGCAGCTCAGTATCCTAGTGGCTTCCCTAGTAAGGGAAACAGGGACTGTCTCTGGAATGAATTCTATGGCTAGCTCTTTGATCTTCTGAGACCCAGGTGGGAGGACCAGCCTAGCTAGGCCACAGAGGAGGACATTGCAGCCAGTCCTGGTGAGACCTTATAAGCTAGGGTCAGAGGGAAGGGGAGGAGGACCTTCCCTATAAGTGGACTTAGAGAGTGGCAAGGAGGAGATAAGAGAGGGAGGGTGGGATTGGGAGGGATTGTTAGAGGGGGCTATAGCTGGGACACAAAGTAAATAAACTGGAATTAGTATAAAAAATAAAAACTTTTATCAAAAAAAAAAAAAGAAGAAAGTCTGTCTTCTAGTCACTGGTCTGTCTGTCTGAGCAGTTACTGTGAGGCTGGTATCCTCTGCTGGCTGCTGCACATAGTAAGACAACTTTATGCCCTGTGCTGGGTTAAACTACTTCCAATTGTATTTTCAAACTGCCCCTGCTTCTAAGACATCCACAGAAACAGAGGCATGTTTATATTGACTCTTCTATGCCTTCATACTTACATTTGTTTCTCTTTGTTCTTAACTCTAAAACACCAACAGCCTTCAATTCTAATTAAACACTAGAATTTACATTTGAGAACTTGCCTTTTAATTTTTTTATATCTGCTTGTTCACAAGCCAAGAATTTATACTCTTACTTACGTCCTATATCTCTATTTGGTAGACTCCATTATTCCCATAAATACATTTTATGATTTCAAAGATTTATTTTTGGTAGGGACAAATCTTCAGTCGTTTTCAGTGCTCATGAATAGAATAGGATATTTCCTCTTGTCTTTAGCCTCAAACATTGACCCACACGACTGTTCTCAGAAAAAGTGTTTGCATAAAAGGGTTTACTGCTTCTAGGGAGAATAGGCTATTTATTTCTATTACAATCACATTTATGTCTTCAATGTTTACCTTCTCTTGTGTTACTCAGACACTGGTAGTAGTTGTTTTTAATATGAGAATGATAAAATTAACTCTTTCAGGTTTGTATATAAACAAGTCTGACAATAGTCTTCTGATCTCACAATAACTCACACTCAATTCTATGACTCAGCTGTCAAGGGCATTGTTTTTTATAGCTAACACTTTTCTAAATCTGAAATGTAGATTAAATGACAGTTACTCCAATCCCAATCATTTTTTAAAATTTTAACATTTTTATTTTATATTAATCACAGGTTATGTATTTTGCATCCCAGCCGTAGCCCCCTCCCGCATTCCCTCCCTATCCTCCCCTTCCTCCCTCATCTCTTCCCTGCCCCTTTCGAAGTCCACTGATAGGGGAGGACCTCCTCCCCTTCCAACTAACTCTAGCTTATCAGGTCTCTTCAGAAATGGCTGCAATGTCTTCTTCTGTGGCCTAGCAAGGCTGCTCATCCCTCGGGGGATGTGGAGGGCAAAGAGCCAGCCATTGAGTTCATGTCCAAAATAGTCCCTGTTCCCCTTACTAAGGTACCCACTTGGATATTGAGCTACCATTTGCTACATACAAGTAGGGGTTTTAGGTTATATCCATACATGGTACTTCGTTGGAGAAACAGTCTCATAAAAGACCCCTGTGCCCTGATATATTTGGTTCTTGCAAAGATCCTGTCTTCTCCAGGTCATACTAACCCCCCCCCCTTCTTCCATATGATTCTCTGCACTCTGCCAAAGGGTTTGTTATGTGTCTTAATATTTGCTTTGATACCTGCTAGGTAGAGTCTTTCCAAGGCCCTCTGTGGTAAGCTCATATCCTGCTACTTGTTTATTCCTACATCCAATGTCCATCCCATTTGACTTTCTAAGTGAGGATTAATCCTCTTACCCCAGGTCCTCTTTATTGTTTATCTTCTTTAGGTGTGTAGATTTCAGTATGTTTATGTTATCTTATAGGTCTATATAAGTGAGTATATATCATATGTGTCTTTCTGCTTTTGGGATACCCCACTCAGGATGATCTTTTTTAGATCCCACCATTTGCCTGTAAATTTCATGATTTCCATTGTGTAGAAGTACCACAATGTGTAGTATTCCATTATGTAAAAGTACCACAATTTCTGTATCCATTTCTCAACTGAGGGACATCTGGGTTGTTTCCAGGTTCTGGCTACTACGAATAAAGCTGCTATGAACATAGCTGAGCAAATGTCCTTGTTGTGTACTTGAACATCTTTTGGATATATGCCTAGGAGTGGTATAGCTGGACCTTGAAGAATCACTATTCTTAATTGTCTAATGAAGCTCCAAATTGATTTCCAGAGTGGTTGTACAAGTTTACATTCCCACCAGCAATGGAGGAGGGCTCCTCTTTCTCCACAACCTCCCCAGCACTTGAGTTTTTGATCTTAGCCATTCTGACAGCTTTAAGGTAAAATCTCAGGGTCGTTTTGATTTTCATCTCCCTGATGGCTAAGGATTTTGAACATTTCCTTCAGTGTTTTCTGCCATTCTACAGTTCTCTACAGAGAGTTCTCTGTTTAGCTCCATACCCCATTTTTTAATTAGATTACTTGATTTGTTGCTTTTTAACATCTTGAGTTCTTTATATATATATTGGATATTAGCCCTCTGTCAGATATAGGGTTGGTGAAGATCGTTCCCCAGTCTGTAGGCTGTCTTTGGTTTTGATGACAGTGTCTTTTGCTTTATAGAAGCTTATCGGTGAAGCGAAGATGGCTGCCAGGAGAGGACACCATGTCTGAGGAGTAGGACAGCAGAAACAACGCAGCGACCAGGAGACTGTACTCTGGGACCTAAAACACCAGCATTTGTGATTGCCAGGTGAGTGGAACTCCTACGGCGGGAAATCAAGTGGGAAAATCCTAGGGACACCCAGTTATTCCCCGGAAAAATCTCCGGGTGACCAGTGGTGCACAGCTCTGATCTGAATGAGCAGCCACGCTGGGCGTCCACAGCCCCAATACCAGACTGGGTCTCAAAGCCTCTGGGCCAGACAGAGGAGGAACCTGATACCGTTTTGACTGACCTGCACACTGCGGGTCCGCCAAAAACCACCTCAGTCTGTGTGTGAGTCAACGGGCGAGTCAGAGAAAGACCCGGCGGGCATACACCAGGCACACACCAATCGCTTCCTCTGGAAACCACCTCAGTCCCTGTGTGTGCCTGTGGGTACACGAAGCAGACTGAGAGGGCCTAGGAGACCTTTTTGACTGGCCTGCACACTGCGGGGCACACACTGCTCAGGCCCGCCAGCGACCACCTCAGTCGGTGTGTGTGTGTGTGTGTGTGTCCACAGGCAGTTCTGCTTCTACCAGCGTGCATTCAGCAGGTGCACACCAATCGCGTCCAACGGAAACACCTCAGACTAGGAGGGCCTAGGAGACAGTTTTAACCAGCCTGCATGCACAGGTCCGCCAGCGACCACCTCAGTCCATGTGTGTGTCCACGGGCCGGTCTAAGAAGGCCTTGGGCACCATTTCAGATAGGCCTGCATACAGGGGATGCATACTGCTTGGCAACACCTGCAACCAATCCAGAACCACTGTGTGTGCCCCAAATATCATCTCAGATCCTGGTGCACAGCCCCTGGCCCAGAAGGGGATGCCAAGTCTAGTCCAGGGGAGAGCCCTTAGTAGCAAGCCCAAGGCAGAACGCAGAGCTCCCAGCTGACATCTCAAAACGGAACACTCAGCATCTAGCACAGAGAGAGGAGCAAAGCCTTCAGACCAGAAGGGTGACCAGCCTGCAGTGTTCACAGCTTCTAGCACAGAGCAAGAAGCTGGGCACACAGAGCCCACAAGAGAGTTCAACTGAGACAACACACACACTAACAAACCACCAGAACTCCCTGATCTTCTTGAAGAATACTCCTGACACAAGAGATTAACAGTTCCAGTCTGAAGTTCAGCCTTAAAGCACAAATAGCTCCTTGATTATATATAAACAAATGCCCAGAAATCGACGAAAGAACTCACCCAACAAAAATCAGGAACCATATCCCCACCAGAAACACCCATAAGCAGTAGAGATTTTAATTCAGCGGAGACACAGGAAAATTATCTTAAAGCTATGATTATGCAGATATTGGAGGAACAAAAAGAGGAAATTCACAAGGCCCTCAAAGAAATGGAGAAGAATTTAACTGCCCACATAGAGGAACAATTAAAGATAAACAGAGAGGAAACAACCAATATAGGAGACACAGTCAATCAGTTGAAGGAAATGGTACAAAGCATGAAAACGGAATTAGAAACTA
>CM053761.1:38324381-38372252 GCA_028658305.1 Pachyuromys duprasi
GCTGACTCTTTGACCCTCCCCCATACAAGCTGGGGAGTGACAAACTGGCTAGATCCCAGTGGAGGACATTGCAGCCAGCCCTGAAGAGGCAGGATGAGCTGGGGTTGGATGGAAGGGGAGGAGATCCTCCCCTGTTGGTTGACTTGGAGGGGGCGGGGAGGAGATGAGGGAGGGTTGGGGAGGGTGGTAGGGATGGGGCTACGCATGGGATGCAAAAAACCTAACCTGTGATTGATATAAAAATAAATAAATTTATTTAAAAAAAAGAAGCTTATCAGTTTCATGAGGTCCCATTTATTGATTGTTGTTCTTAGAGCCTGTGCTGTTGGTGTTCTGTTCAGGAAGTAGTCTCCTGTGCCTATGAGTTCTAGGGTCTTTCGCTCTTTTTCTTCTAACTGATTTAATGTGTCTGGTGTTATGTTGAGATCTTTGATCCACTTGAACTTTAGTTTTGTGCAGGGTGATAAATATGGAGCTGGTTTCATTTTTTTGCACATAGACATCCAGTTGGTTCAGCACCATTTGTTGAAGATGCTGTCTTTTTTCCATTGGATGGATTTGGCTCCTTTATCAAAAATCAAGTTTCCATAGGTGTGTGGGTTTATTTCTGGGTCTTCTATTCGGTTCCATTGACCCACTATTCTGTGTCTATGCCAATACCATACAGTTTTTATAACTATTGCTCTGTAGTACAACTTGAGATCAGGGATGGCGATATCTCCAGCTGATCTGTTGTTGTACAGGATCGTTTTGGAAATTCTGGATTATTTTGTTTCTCCATATGAAGTTGAGAATTTTTCTTCCAAGGTCTGTGAAGTATTGTGAAGGTATTTTGATGGGAATTGCATTGAATCTGTAGATTGCGTTTGGCAGAATAGCCATTTTCACTGTGTTAATCCTACCAATCCGTGAGACGGGAGATCTTTCCATCTTTTGATATCTTCTTCAATTTCTTTTTTCAGAGACTTGAAGTTTTTCTCAAACAGATCTTTCACTTTCTTGGTTAGAGTCATCCCAAGGTACTTTATGTTATTAGTGGCTATTGTGAAGGGGATTGTTTCCCTAATTTCTTTCTTGGCCCTTTTGTCTTTAGTATACAGGAGAACTTCTGATTTTTTTGAGTTGATTTTTGTATCCAGCCACTTTACTGAAGCTGTTTATGAGTTAAAGGAGTTCTCTGGTTGAATTTTTGGAGTCGCTCATGTATACTAACATATCATCTGCAAATAGGGATACTTTGACATCTTCCTTTCTGATGTCTTTTAGTTGTCTTATTGCTCTAACTAGGACTGTAAGTACTATGTTGAAGAGATATGGAGAGAGTGGGCAGCCTTGCCTAGTCCCTGATTTCAGTGGGATTGATTTAAGTTTCTCTCCATTGAGTTTGATGCCGACTATAAGCTTGCTGTATATTGCCTTTACTATGTTCAGGTGTGTGCCTTGTATCCCTGTTCTTTCCAAGACTTTAAACATGAATGGATGTTGGCCTTTGTCAAAAGCTTTTTTGGCATCTAAGGAGATGATCATGTGGTTTTTCTCCTTCAGTTTGTTTATATGGTGGATCACATTGATGGATTTGCGTATATTGAACCACCCTTGCATGCCTGGGATGAAGCCTACTTGGTCATGGTGGATGATATCTTTTATATGTTCTTGGATTCGGTTTGCAAGTATTTTATTGAGTATTTTTGCATCAATGTTCATAAGAGAGATAGGTCTGAAGTTCTTTTTTTTGTTGGATCTTTGTGTGGTTTAGGTATCAAGGTGACTGTGGCTTCATAGAATGAATTTGGTAATGTTCCTACTGTCTATTTTGTGGAATATTTTAGAGAAAACTGGAGTTAGCATTTCTTTGAAGGGCTGGAAGAATTCTGCAATGATTCCATCTAGCCCAGGGCTTTTTTTTTTTTTTTTTGAAAGGGAGACTGTTGATGACTGCTTCTTTTTCCTTGGGGGACATATGTCTATTCAATTTTTCTACCTGATCTTGACTTAATTTATGTAGATGGAATCTATCAAGAAAACTGCCCGTTTCATTTAGATTTTCAAATTTTGTGGCATGTAAGATTTTGTAGTAAGACCTAATGATCAATTTCCTCAGTGTCTGTTGTTATGTCCCCCTTCTCATTTCTGATTTTGCTGATTTGGATTGCTTTTTTTTCTGCCTTTTTGTTAGTTTGGCTAAGGGCTTGTCTATTTTGTTGATTTTCTCAAAGAAGTAGCTCTTGGTTCCATTAATTCTTTGAATAGTTTTATTCATTTCTAATTGATTGACTTCTGCCCTGAGTTTGATTATTTCGAGCCATCTGCTCCTCTTTGGTGTATCTGCTTCTTTTTTTTCAAGGGCTTTCAGTTGGGGCATTGAGTTGCTTGTATGAGATGTTTCAAATTTCTTCTTGAATGCACTTAGTGCTATGAACTTTCCTCTTAAC
The DNA here is from genome assembly GCA_028658305.1 of Pachyuromys duprasi. Taxonomy (NCBI): domain Eukaryota; kingdom Metazoa; phylum Chordata; class Mammalia; order Rodentia; family Muridae; genus Pachyuromys; species Pachyuromys duprasi. Next base: position 38,326,814 of record CM053761.1, read on the forward strand.
ACTGCCTTCATTATGTCCCATAGGTTTCAATATGTTGTGTTTTCATTTTCATTGAATTCTAGGAAGTCTTTAATTTTTTCTTTATTTCATCCATAACCAATCTGTCATTGAGTAGCAAGTTGTTCATTTTCCATTTATGTGCAGGCTTTTTGCTGTTTCTGTTGTTTTTGACGTCCAGCTTTAGACCATGATGGTCAGATAGTATACAAGGGATTATTTCAACCTTCTTTTATCTGCTGAGGTTTGCTTTGTGACCAAGTATATGGTCTATTTTGGAGAAGGTTCCATGTGGTGCTGAAAAGAAGATATACTCTTGATTTTGGATTAAAAGTTCTGTAGACATGTATTAGATCCATTTGATTTAGGGTCTCTGTAAATGCCCTTGTTTCCCTGTTTTGCTTCTGACTGGGATGATCTGTCCCTTGGTGAGAGTGGAGTGTTGAAGTCCCCCACTATTAGGGTGTTGGGATCAATGTGTGATTTCAGTTTTAATATTGTTTGATTTACATATGTAGGTGGTCTTGTATTTGGTGCACAGATGTTCAAAATTGTGTTGTCCTCCTTTGGAATTTTCCTTTGATAAGAAGGAAGTGCCCCTCCTCATCTTTCTTGATTAGTTTTGGTTGAAAGTCTATTTTATTAGATACTAGGATCACTACCCCAGCTTGTTTTCTGGGTCCATTTCCTTAAAACACATTTTTCTAGCCCTTTACTCTGATGTAGAGTTTATCTTTGTTGAATAGGTGTGTTTCCTTTTTTTGAAATGTATTATATTTATTTTTACATTAATCACAGGCTATATACTTTGTATCCCAGTCGTAGCCTGCTCCCTCATTCCCTCTCACTCTTCCCATCCCTCCCTCATCTCCTCTCTGTTCCCTCCAGGACCACTGATGGGGGAGGACCTCCTCTCCTTCCATCCAACCCTAGCTTATCATGTCTTTTCAGGGCTGGCTGTAATGTCCTATTCTGGGATGTAGCTAGGCTGTTCCTCCTGGGGTGTGGGGGGTTCGAAGAGCCAGCCATTGAGTTCATGACAGAAATAGTTCCTGTTCCCCTTACTAGGGTACCCAGTTGGATACTGTGCTACCATGGGCCATCCGAGAAGGGGTTCTAGTTTATATCCATACATGGTTCTTGTTTGAAGAAACAGTCCTAAAAGACCCCTGTGCCCTGATCTATGTGGTTTTTGTGGAGCTCTTGTCCCCACCAAGTCTTACTAACTCCCCCTTCTTTCATACGATTCCCTGCACTCTGCCGAAGGCTTGGTTGTGAGTCTTAATATCTTTTTTGATACATTGCTATGTAGAGTCTTTCAGAGGCCCTCTTTGGTAGGTTCCTGTCCTGCTGCTTGTTTTCGCCTACATTCAATGTCCATCCCATTTGTCCATCTAGGCAAGAATTGATCATACCAACCTGGCTCCTCCTTCTTGTTTATCTTCCCTAGGCATATAGATTTCAGCATGACTATATAGACTATAGGTCTATATAGTGAGCATATATAGGTATGTTTCTTGAATGCAGCAGAATGTTGGATCCTGTTTCCGCAACCATTCTGTTAGTCTGTGTCTTTTTATTGGAGAGTTGATTCCATTGATGTTGTTAGATAATAGTGACCAATGACTGTTAGTTCCTTTTTATTGTGGAGTTGATGGTCTTACTATGATTCATTGCTTTTTTTTTTTTTTTTAGTTTTTGCTGGGAGATTGTCTGTATCCTATATTTTCTCTGGTGTAGTTGTTTTCCTTGGATTGGAATTTTCCTTCTAGTATCTTCTTTAGGGCTGGGTTGCTGTGTAGTTATTGCTTAAATTTTGTTTTGTCATGGAATATTTTGTTTTCTCCATCTATGTTGATTGAAAGCTTTGCTGGGTATAGTAGTCTTGGTTGGCATCTGTGTTCCCTTAAAGACTGCATGACCTCTGCCCAGGCCCTTCTGGCTTTCATAGTTTCTGATGAGAAGTCTGGTGTGATTCTGATTGGTCTCCCTTCATATGTTACTTGACCTTTTCCCCTTGCTGCCTTTAATATTTTTTCTTTGTTTTGTAGGTTTGACTATGATGTGAAGAGAGATATTTCTTTTCTGGTCTAGTCTATTTGTTGTTCTGTAGGCTTCTTGTATGTTTATGGACATCTCTTTCTTTTACTTAGGGAAATTTTCTTATATGATTTCCTTACAAATATTTTCCTGACTTTGGAGCCTGGAGTCTTCTTTTTCATCTATTCCTATTATTCTTAGGTTTCATCTTTTTATGGCATCCTTGATTTCTTGAATGTTTTGTGTTTGAGACTTCTCTGATTTTAGTTTTTCTTTGAGTGAGGAATCAATTTCAGCAAGTGTATCTTCAGCTCCAGAGATTCTCTCTTCCCTCTCTTGTATTCTGTTGGTGATGCTTACCTTTGTGGTTCCTGATCTTTTCTCTAAGTTCTCCAGTTCCAGGTTTTTCTCAGTTTGTGTTTTCTTTATAGATTCTCATTCTGTTTTCATGCTTTGCACCATTTCTTTCATCTGATTGAAGGTGGCTCCTATTTTTGTACTTGTTTCCTCTCTATATGTTTCTAATTGTTCCTCTATGTGGGCCATTATGTTCTTTTGAATTTCTTTGAGAGCTCTGTTCGTTTCCTCTTTTTGTTCCTGAATTAACTGGATAATCATATCTTTAAATTCATTTTCCTGAGTTTCTGCTGAATTAAAATATCCACTAGTTTTTGGTGTTTCTGATGGTGCCATGGTGTCCTGATTTTTGTTGGGTGAGTTCTTATGTCTACCTTGGTCATTGTTTATATATAATCTTCGCTGTTTCTTCCTCCTGGCACCGCCATCTTTCCTGCCATGCTCAAACATTTTTTTTTTTTTGCTGGAAATTTTGTTATTTATTACTCGCAAACTTATTTGTTAATGAATATATTTTTTGAAAATCATTATAATGGCGGTGCCAGGAGGATGTTGTTTCTGAGCTGCAGAACAACATTTTCAGTAAAGCCACTAAGGGACTGAACTGTGGCCCCTAAAACAACAGAGATCCTGTTTCCCAGGAACAACTAAAGCAACAACACACACTCTCAAACCTCTGGTCCCCAATGATCTTCCTGAAGAATTATACAGATACCAGAATAAGACAATTCCAGTCCAAAGTAAATATTTTCTAAATCAATTGAAATACAGAAAAAATTAGACTATGTTAGATATAAAACATCAAGAAAGATTATTGAAATATATGTTTTAGTCATACATTATTTATCTAAGAGGTTTACATTTATTTGGCAAAATCACTAACATCATGTATTTATTATTTCTGTTTTAATACAACAGGATTTAAAACAGTTATAAAACTGAGTTATAGCATTTAAAGAGACTTGAATAATTAACACTTTAACAAGAATAACTGCATTCTTGCAGTATTATTTTGGTTTCTTTTCCTCCCTAACACATACCACCTTTAAAATCAATGTATAATATCCCCTATGATTCAATAATTGTGATTTTATCATCTTAATCTCAACAGACATCTGTTAGTTATTTTTCAGTGCAGAAGTAACACCTGAGATTGAGAAACCAAAATTCTTATGCCATCGCTCTACAGGCAGTCACCTATTTAAATTCCTAGTCTAGCTCTGTTGCCTTAGAGATTTTATTTTACCTCTTTGAACATTCTTTTAGTATTTTTTTAGAGAGAGAGGTTCATATTACTGACACAGAACAGGGATATTCCACCACCATTAAACTAATTACTATAATCTTTCATAAGCATCTTCAAGGTAATTCTAGAGATTCTCCTGCTAACAGCTGAGACTAACCATCATACTAGCTTACTTATAGTACCTAATAAAATGGATAGTGTGTAAGTATGTAATTCAAGTCATTTTGTAGACTATGTAAACTCTCACTGTACTACAGAGCTTAGATAATAATGATAATGGAAGGATCTATATATGCTCAACACAAATGTCACCATCGTAAAGGCCTGTCTACATTTTGACAACCAATTGGTTTAATCTGCACATGCTGAAGGAATATGGAGGATCAGTGTGATATTCAAATCCAAATGTCCAAGTGTCAATAATCTCTCAGTTTAAATCTTGTCTTCTCACTGTTGATGCAGGATTAGCAAAATTTCTCAGTTGTTTACCAGGTAGATAGTAGGGCTTATACTTTCCACTGTAATGGATTATATCTCTTGTTAAGGTCAAAGCAGCCCACCTCCAAAAGACAGCCTTGGCAGTATGAGCCCTAATAGACTTTTCACAGAGCAGCCTAGTCTGGTTATTCCTCTCTGCCCTTCCTCATATCTATAAAATCTGTGATGCCAATGCCTTCTGCAGTTAGTTGCATCCGCAAGAGAAATGTTGGAAAGAGTTTATGTGTCTGGTATCCCTCATTACTTAGTGTCTTCATTCTCCTATGCATTCAGTTATAATATGCTTCTCAGAATCATTACAACTTTTAATAAATATTCAGTATGAATTGTCATGTTTCTTAAAACTTTACAGAAAGCCACCCAATATATTGAACACAGTGACAATGGGGTCATTCAAAGAGGTGGAAATTAACAAAAATAACAACTATGAAAGCAAGATGGTGCAACTGAGATACAATTAGTGGCCAGATTGGATGCTGTATAAGAAAAAAAAATATCAAAGAGAAGCCACACTTCACACTAATCGTGAAGGATGGATACACCTTTATTTGGAATGTTTGCACAAAGGTTTTAAGACCATTCATAAAAGAGTATATTCAAAAAGTTTTATATTATCATTACATGTTTCTGAACTTTCTGTGGCCCAATCTTCAAGGAAACAGACTCCACTAACAGTAAGAAGTAATTCTGATTTTTAATTGTGTGTTTCAAAGAACATCAAAGGATATGCAACTTAAATCATACTTCTGCCATTGCTTTCATTCTGCATTTTTTTACCCCCTCCTGTTTCCCCTGAAGCCTCCCTTCATGTCTCTCCTTCTCTACACAACATCAAAATACACTTCATCCCAAGGGATCCTTCCTTTTCCAATTCTTTTGCTGAGTTTCCTTTTTATTTTTCTCCATGCTTGATATGAGTAACTCTTGACATATTCAAATTCCCTATTCTAATTCCCCTCCCCTGAATACCATGATCTGCATAATAATACCCAAGAACTATGGCAGGAGTTCTTAATCCTGGGTGTGGGGAACAGCACTGTATTTCAATATAATTGCTTTATCTTACTAGTACAGGTGGTTTATTTTGTGTATTTATAAACTCTATACTGAGAAGAAACCCATAAGTTTCTTTAGATTGTCAAAGAATCCCATGATATGAAATACATTTTGAAGAAATTCTGAAAGTAAGAAAAAGGAAGGGAGGTGGTTGAACATGTTCGCTACTAGTTATTCATTTATTCTTTTTACGTTCTTTGTTTCTGAACCACCTGAAAGTACTTGTGTAAGTGTTTAAAACTGTGAGCAGTCTATGTGGTAAAACAGAATGATGACAGGAAATGTTGAGAATGGAACACTGATTTTAAATAAACAGAAAGAGCGAAATGCCACCATCCTATATATACAGATACACCCTCTCCATAAAGATGGAAAGGGCTCATTCTTCTATTTTTATTCCGTTGTTACTTAGATTATCTTGCTATTCTTCTAATTAATTTTCTGCAAATTCTCTACAGTCCAAAACTAGTGAAGAAACATTCAAACTTTCTCAAGACTTCCTAATTCAAAGCAGTTTAGTTCCTACACCAAATAAAAGGGAGATCAACTGTCATAGTTCAAATGTTTCACAGCAGGTACCCAGCCACCTATTTCCCTTCCTGTCTCTGCCTTCTCCCCACCTCCTTTGCTCACCTCTTCTATTACCTGAACTAGAAATTTTGAAGGGAGTAGATTTCTGAAAGACGTGTCTGGCACCTTTTAGTATTGCTGAAAAAAAAAATCAACCACCTGCCACCAGCTGTGTGACAATTTATAGAGTGTTGCTAGGCCCATGATAGTTCAGAATATTTGCAAATATATTATTTTTGACAAGTTCCTCTTCCAATTAGGACCACACAAAACTCTCCATTCACAGTTAAAATTCTGAGCAGTGTTATCCCTTGACTTGCTAAGGAGTTTTACAGATAGGAGACAGAGAAGTCTGTAGGCTTGGGGCAGATCTGGGCAGGGAAAGAAATCACTCTATGGCTCATTTTCTTTTTAAATATTAGTGAGTCATCTTCAGGAGCAGCACAGACTACCAATTTGCTGAATGTTAAGTCACCTTCTGCTATCAGCTATTAGCTATCTAATGATAGCAAGATTATCCCATGATTCCAAAAGTTTCACTCTTGTTAAGCAGCGGAACCAAAATTATTCTCATAAATAAAAGATTCAAGACAAACTAAGCCACATTTGACCTTTTCACAGAGAAAGGACTGAGTATGGCAACTCTTTTCACCCATACTCCACTTATCAAATCAAGGCATTCTATGCAAGCACACGAACACCACAAATAGCAAATACCTTTAAATGGGCATTAATCATATACAGCTACAGACCAAAAACAAATTCTATTTCTTTAGTATCATCTTCTAAAAACTCGAAAAATTATGAATATTAAGACTGACCAGTAGTTTCACCAGCTAGCATCTGTTAAATTGTAAATAATAAGATTCAAAACGAGAACTGAAGGATTTCATGTATATTAAATGCTTCATAGAGATATTAACTCATTTAATTTTGCCTCTGATCTCTAACTTATACACAAAGAGATTTTCTATGTTAAAGACATGAACAAATATGGCTTAGTTACTTGCTGGAAGTAAGGTTAACATAGTCTGCATTCAAGACTGTTGAATTCAGTGTTCACTCTCTCTCTATCTTGTTAGGTAGAACATCACACAAAAACAGGCGTCACATTTCAGTCAATGCTCCTGCTGTTGTTTTAAAGCTATTCATATATCTTAAATAAGAATTCTTTTATTTTGCACCTGGCTCTAAAAACCATGTATCCAATTGTGCCTTCACATTTAATCTGTAGGTGGCATTGGTCTTCTTTTACTACCCAAACAACCCATAGACAGTTCCACAAACTCTTTCTCCTTCATCATTTCTGAGTTATCAGTCCCAGCCAGCACTGAAATCTGCTTCTCATTAGAAGCCATTTCTCTGTAGCTCTCTTGTGATCACTAGCTCACTAACCCTTAAGGTCTGACGGACCTTAGGGGTTGGAAAGTGTATTAGTTTCTTTTCTCATTACTGTAACCCAACAGCTCATAAGAAGTAACTTAGCAATAGAAGAATTTAGTTTGGAGTACAGTTTGAGGAGACAGCCCTTATGTGAGGGAAGCCAAGATGGCAGGAAACTGAGGCACGAGTCATACTGCACAGGTGGTTATTAAAAAGAAATGCCAGTTAGCAGAGCCACAAGCTTCAGGGCTCACCCAGGGTCACTCAATTTTTAGATTCATTTCTTCCTTCTAAAAATTTTACAATCATCCAAAGCAATGCTGCTAGTTGGGGACTAAGTGTCAAACACATGCGTCTATACAGATAGTGAGCACTCAAAACACAACTCATTTTGAAGCCCAGTAAGCCTTTCACTGACTCCTGAGGAGTACTTCTTCCAAGGCTAGTCTTCAACCCCTGCTTCATCCAGCTGACCTTGTTTAGCCCTTTAGTTATTGTCCATTCACCTTCCTGAATCCTTGGTACCAGTTTAAAGGCTTGTCAGCAGATCAGAACCTTTGATTTTACACAGAAAATGCCCCTCAGTAGTTCAACTTTAATATTCTGAGCAATGTTATTTCAAGAGCTGTGCCTGGGACTTCGTAGAGTGACTACCACATCTCTCAAGTCATTGATTCTTGTCTTACATGGGTACCATGGTCTTGACTTCAGTGGAACTAATGATTTGCTTCATTTTCATCCTTGTCTGTGTTGGTGTCTCCCATCCTTTTTATTTATTTTTTTTTAACTTCCCCATTACTAAGTTAAGGATACCATGACAACTAAGAAACTCAGCACAGCAAAAAACACAATTTTAAAAAAGTAAAGAAACCACTTGTAAAATGGGAGAAAACATATAAACTATTTCTATGACGAAGGATAAACATTTACCAAATATAAGGAATTAATAATCCTCAACAATTTGAAGTCAAATAATCCAACTGAAAATGTCAAATAATCTCCATAGACATTTCTTAATAGATTATATGAAAAATATTCACCTGAAATGAATTATCAGGGAAATATCACTCAAACCATGATGAGATGCCATCCCAATGCACTGACACTCTTACAAATACCAACATTCTCATGTATGTCTATTTTTTTATCAAACATCTAACCAAAGCATTCTGTGAACCTGAATTGTGAACCAAACATTATACGATATAGACCATGTATTAGTTACTTTTCTGTTGCTATGATTATAACACCATGACCAAGACGAATTACAGAAAAAAGGATTTATTTGGTCTTTCAATAACAGACAGATAAGAGTCCATCACAATCATTGTGGGAAAGTGTGACAGCAGGCAGGGATAGTGACTGTCAGCAGTAATCTGAGAGCTCACATCCTAAAAGACAAGTAGAAAGCAGAGAGAGTGATAAAGAGTAAAGTTGGAATAACTTGAAGCTTTCAGATCTTAAAGCACACCCCCAGTGATGTTCTTTCTCCAATAAGGCCACAGCTCCTAGACTTCTCCAAAGTGTGCCACCAGTTGGAAAATACATAGCCAAATACCAGAGCCTATTAGGCAAAATCTTCAAACCACCTATATAAACAACTTTGGATCACTACATATTCATGATTTAAGTTTCCAATAGGTTCTTAGCCTTGCCAAGCAACTGTGAAGAATTTATTTTAAATATGATTGCAATGAGGTACAGATTCAATGAGACATTGTATGAGACATGAATTTTGAATAAGTGACTGATGTAAGACTGACCAGACCATGAGAGGTAGGTGGGCGAAAATAGGGAACAGCTTGGCTTCCACTGAGTTCTAGCCATCAATCATAGAGTAGAAGAGTCGGAAATATACACAGCACCCTAACAGTGGGGCACTGTAAATAAGGACAAGATTTCAGAGCTCTTTACCTCTTCCTTATCACTTGCCAGTGTCTTGGGGCTTTGTAACTTGCAGTCTATTTCTCAGCAAAGGTCTGCTTAAGCTGTTGTACATTTTTAAAGGAATGCAGTAAACACTGTTTAAAAGCTTGTCTGTCTGCCTCTAACATAACCATCTGCCATTCCCACACTCAATTAACATGCATTAGTCAATTCTGTATGACTGTTAACCCAGTTTCTCAGATAGTCAACATATAAAGATTAAAGGTTCATTTTAACTTATAGTTTTGGAGATTTTAGTGAATGATCCAATGACTAATTGCTTCTGGTCTATAGCAAGATAGTCTATCATAGCAAAAGTCTGTGGTGGAAAGAACAAGAGGCCGAGAAAGAGCAAAGACTCATCTTCATTAAGGGGAGGTCTCCCAATGATCCCAATATCTTTCTCAGTAGGCCCCACACCTTAAAGTCTTCACATCTTTCAAGTGTATCACATTGGTGATTTTAGCAAGTAAGGAAAGGGGAAGGGATAGTTTAGACAAAAACTATATCACCTTGTTAGTTTTCCTTGCCATATTTTTCTTGCCACATGCTCTCTTAGAATAGTTTTCTTCATAGAACTTCTTAGTGTATGTGTTTGTGTGTTTGTGTGTGTGTATGTGTGGTGTGTGTGTGTGTGTAATATCTAGCTTCTCAAGAAAACTATACATTACGTAAGAATAGGTGAAGGTTTGTTTGTTTGCTTTTTGACCGTCTATGCTTGTTTAACTTAGAACCGTTGTGGGAGTCAAGAAAGTTCTGAGTGTGTGTGCACTCTTGCCATAAGCCTGCCATGTTGAAGGCCAAAGCTTGAGACCCAGGGGGAAAATGCCAAAGCCTTTCCTGTGGGTGAGGCAGAATGGGATGAATGTGTAAGCTTTCCCCTGGTCTGTATGTAGATGTTAAGAGTATATGTAGAAAATGTCTACTAAAACTTTCATCTCTGAATATTTATAGCCTGGTTATCAACAAGGATTGCTCTTACCATGATTAACTAAATCTCTCCTCTCGATTCAACCATATACCATAAACCCTGTCTCCTTACTTAACTGAATGCAATCATGCCATCTCCCTGTTCAACTGTTGATAGCAAGTATGCTGAGCTTCTGGAGTATGCAATGTCTCATTAGAGAGCCCAGTCCACTGGCTCTCATTTTTTCCCATCTATTTCTTTATTCCCTTATTGTCCAAGTTGAATCTAACTCTGGGACTGTGCTGAATACAGAAAACATGGTTACATTTAAGTCACCATAAGAATGAATATACTAAAATAGTTATTGCTTCTATAAGATCTACTGTTCTCTAGAAATTATAATATATTAGTTTAAATTAAAACGTTAAACTGTACAGAAACAACCTAATTATTGTTGATGTCTGCTCACTATAAAGAAGTGTCCTGAGTTCACCTGTCTACCAGCACCAAAATTTAGCCAACTATTTTGGCTTTATAATGTTTTCTCTATACCACACTGCACCACCTTTCAAATGAGATCAATCAAGGACAAAAATAGCAAGAATAAGAAGAGAGCTGAGGAAGGAAAAACACAGAATATATGCAGACTTGCAGATAAATAATCTATCTTTTGTTCAGTCAGGACTTTTGAAAAATGAGCTGTAAATGAACCTTTGTTTAATCAGGACACAAACTGGTATATATATATATATATATATATATATATGCATTTTCCTGCTTCAATTTTGTGGCTTTGTTATATTGGGCTGTAAAGACCAAATATATGTAGTGGCCATCCCCAAATACTCTGAATGAAGAGGCTCAGAAAATCCAATTTTGCTATCTCTGGAAGTCACCTCCTACTGCATTTATATATACATATATTTTAGTGGATACAGTTATATCAAGCCTGTCTATAGACCAACTGTGAACACAGAAAAAAAACAAAACAATAAAGACAGCACTGTGATGTTGGAAGCTGAGAGGCTCTTGAGAACAGAAAAAAATAAACCTCCTGAAACAATCAGATCTCTGAAAATCCATAACCTAAAGTCTGAAAGAAACTTGAAGGTCGTTCAGGTCAAACACCTGAGCGGCATATGTCCTTTATGTTTTTTCTGTTTTATGAAGATCCCACAAATGAGCTTATCATTATTACTTTTAATGTTCACTTTTTAAATTGAAAGCAGATGAATTTAGTATCTTCTGGTCACTTAGAAACTAAGATGGATCAGGTTGCTTCATCATCTGTTGTAGACTAATGATCCAAGATATCTCGTCATAATTAGAATGTAGGTTGAACCTCCTTGTGTGTGAGAACATTTTGCTCAGTTTATGGTAATTTTGGTGACTTATGCATAAAACAGAGGGAAACAGCCTGTTGTCGATTTCTAAGGCACAGTGTGGGCAGCCCTGTGTGTGCACAAATCCAGTTATTTGTTAACAGGTTTTGTCCACATACCTTCTGCTCAGTCAGCCCAATGCCTTGAAATATTGCAGCTGCTTTTCATTTCCTCTTAAATTTAATTGGCAGCAATGTCTACACTAGAGTTCAGCTCACAAACACCAGGCACAACTCCAGGCAAGAACACACAGGTGGCAAAAACTGTGATTACTGCCATAGGGAAGCAAGATACTGTGGGGAATTCGGTTATTGTGCTAGATCCAGTCTTAAAGTAAAACATTTCATCTTCAGTTGGATATTGGCTTATAATGGTGACTGTCCAGTACCACTTATTATCTAGGGTTGATTTTGCTTCCTGTGGGATGTTTGGCAGTGTCTGGGGACATCTGTAGCTGTCACAAGAGGGTGGTGCTTTTCACCGAGTAGGTGGGTGATGGGCTTTCTGTGAAAAACTCTAGAATGGATCAGGAAACTCCTCAAATGAAACAATTGTCAAGTAAAATAATTCAAATAGTACTGAGTTTGAGAGTTAGCTCCAAGACACTCCAAACCAACTAGACAAAGTCATATGACCTTTGTTCTTCATTATGAATTAAGATGCAGCCCACAACACCTGTTGAAGAACAAATCACTGACACGCATGGCAACCAATTCAGTATCAGATTTCAGTGTGGTTGACATTTATAAAAACATCTTTTACATATTATGAACAGGTAAAAAGAAATACCCTCCTAAATGTAGAGTCTTAGGAATGTTTCTGCTGGAAGGGATTTTTATAGTCAACATGTTAATTCTGTTTCCTAACGTTGTCAACTCAGCGAGATGCATGGGGTCCCATAACTTGAGTCCAAAGTCCTGGTGAGATGCTGACTTAAATTGACTGAAATATTTGAGGCCTGGGGGAACATTTGCTGAAACTGAAAATGCTCAGAGCAATCTGGCTCTTCAAGAGGTAATGAAAGCAAGACAGAAAAATGTAGAACTCATTAGAACATAAAACCTTTTGCTTCCATAATACTGGTTAATATTATCTTAGTGAAACTGACCAGTGAAAAGTCTATGTTGAGAGCTAAGAAGCATGGACAAAAGCCAAAGCTATTTACTTAGGTTTTATCACCAAGTAGAAACAAGAAAGGACCACACCAAGGCACCCCAAAGTCATCTTTCCCAAACACATTGCTTATTTTTTAATAGCTGCAAGGTTTAAAGGATGAGTTAACCAAATTGTTATACAATAGAATAATATGTAGTGTTTGCTATAAAATATTTTAATATTTATTTTTATGTGTGTATAGCATAGGTGTGCATGCATCAATGTGTATCTCTCTCTCTCTTTCTCTCTCTGTGTGTAAAACATGTGAAAATGCTCACACAGGGCAGAAGTGTTCATATTCTCTTCGTAGGCAGTTATAAGTGATTGTAAACTACCTATCCTGAAGGACAGGAACTAAACTCCATTCCTTTGGAAGAGAAAACAATGTCTCTCCAGCCCAAATATGACTTTTGACTGATCTTTTTCAAATCTGTTCTGTAATTTAATTCTCACAATGCATACAAAGTCACAATTTTCTCTATCTTCCTCTTCATCATTTGCTCTTCCATATTCATTAATAGCATTTTAAAACACAAACGTAAGCACTAATTTTCGTGATCAGAGTCATGGCTTTTTTACTCCAATGTCTAAAACAAAGTCTGTATCAATTTGGAGTGACTCAGTGACTGTGACTGTTAAAGTCTCAGAAAGAGACTAGAAAGAAATCTCAGCCACACAGACTTGAAGAAAGACCTCAGTTTGATCTATAACACTCATATAAAAACCTGAGTATGATGCTATAAGCACACAGGCGGAACCATCAGCTTTCCTGACCAACCACTCTGGCCTTATCAGTGTTTCAGGTCAATGAAAAAGTTGTCTCAAAATACAAGATATATCACTCCGAGGAATGACCTCAGAGGTAGGCTGTCAATCACTCAAAAGCAAACACACGTGCATGTGCTTCTATACACATACATTGACACTGTACCACAATCATGTGTACACAAACACACACACACAGAGGCATGATTGTGTTATAAATACAAACAGGACAAACAGGACAACTTGAAGATTGAAATAAACATTAATCATTTTAAAGACCATCTACTATGGTGAGTTTTTCCCCATGTATAGTTTTATTAGCCTAATGAAAACGTTATAGCAATGGTAAACAAAATAGAACTGGAAAAGAGGAGCAAAAAGCACACAATCGCTAGCTATACATCTAACAGAAACTGCAGAATGGGTGAAAGGGAAGTGCAGCAATCTCGTTTGCATTGCTTTTTGCATTCTCAGATGAGCAGCACACAGAGACTGGCGGGGCTGACGTTGCATGCTAGCACATTAGCTCACATTTATTTGATATCATGCAAAAGGCCAGCAATTTTGCTGAATAAAATTTCTCAGTGAGTCTACAAGAAGAGACACAAGCACAAACAATGAACTTTTCAGGACAATTCAGTTAAACCACGCAGAGTTAAACACTTCAACACTTGGCACTTTATCTGTATTTTTATTTCTAATGGTCATGGAATCCACCCATGTGGATGTCTAACTCATGTCTAACTCATGATTCTCAAAAGTGAGAAGTAATTCACTAGAACAGATTTTCTGTGCTAGGTCTCAAACTTGTGTCACTGTTTAACAGATTACCGTGCTGCAGGTGATGGACAGTTTGCCTCTTCTGACTCAGAGTTGGGGATGGTTGAAAACAAGCCCCAGATTTATTACAGATAATCATTGTACAGAAGCACATCTCATCCGTGAAGAATACTCAGCATTAGGATATGTTAGCAACTTAACAGTGGCAAACATGAAAGGGCAGATAAAATTAGCATCTAATTAGCTCCTTTTGGATCTAGAATTCATGTTTTAACGTCTGAGCACAGAAAATCGTTTATAAAGTCTTAAATGACCTCAAAGAACATAAGAAGACAAGCTGAAGTATCCCTAATGATATGTCAGATCTTTAACGAGTTCATATATCTAGCATTTATTCATAAGCCATGGTGGATAGATTACATAGACACCAGATCCAATGCTGTGTAATTTAACAGAAAGGGGTTGCGATGTCAAAAAGTTCATGTAATAAAAGAGTGAGGGTTAGATATTCTCAAACAGCACAATTCAAGTGCATAAAGCAGGGTAACATGGATATTCATTGATGGATTGTCATATAAATAAAAATTTGGAGGGGACATACATTTTCATAAACAGAGAAATGACTCAAATAACATAAATAATTCATAATATGGAATAGCAAAGCAGCAAAAGGTATATAAAATAACAATAATACCTAGAATTTGAATGAATAAAGCAAGTTGCTAAGTAAGTATAACCATATAAATATTATAAATTTATAGGCCTGTAGCTTGTATAGAAATGTTTAGGGAAAATTCCTAGACATATATAAATAAAATGAGAAAAGAGGTTCCCTCTGGGCAAGATACAGGGACTAAAGAGATGCCTATGAAAAAACTACACTTCTACCTGTGGTGTGCAAGTATAAAAATTAGAATATATTAATGCATTATTTATAAAATGAATGTATATAAGGAAATAAGATATATAGATGTATATCTACATTATCAACACCACAGGGAAGAATATGTAAAGTGATAAGGAATTTTGAATGACTCAAATGATTTCTTCTGAGAGAATCCATACCTTAATATTTATATAAACAATAGAAATACACAAAGTAGAAGAGGGAATATGGAATTAACTATAAACCTGCTGCATCACAACAAAATAGATAAAGATAACTCTGTTTTACAAAGTAGTAAATGGATGGAATTGGAGAGATTTTATTTAACCTATTCTAAAGTATATTTTCTTTTATAATATAATTTTTATTTATTCCAATTTATTCACTTTGTATCCCAGCTGTAGCCCCACCCTCATTATTTCTCGTTCCTCCCCTTCCTCCCTCCCTCATCTCCTCCCATACCCTTTCCCAGTCCAGTGATAGTGGAGGACCTCCTCCCCTTCCATTTGACCTAGGATATCAGGTCTCATCAGGACTATCTTTCATAGTCTTTCCCTGTGACCTGGTCAGGGTGCTCCCCCCTCAGGAGGAATTGATCAAAGAGCCAGCCACTGAGTTGAGATTTTTAAAATGATGAAACTGTCCAACACAGAATATCAAAGATATGACACGTTGCAATGTACCAAAGCAGATATTAAGACTCATAACCAAACCTTTGGCAGAGTGCAGGGAATCATATGAAAGAAGGGGGAGTTAGTATGACCTGGAGAGGACAGGAGCTCCACAGGGACCAATTATATCTAGGCACAGGGGTCTTTTATGAGACTGTTTCTCCAACCAAGTACCATGTATGGATATAATCTAGAACCTCTGCTCGGGCATAGCCCATGGTAGTTCAGTATCCAAATGGAGAGCCTATTAATGGGAACAGGGACTATTTCTGACATGAACTCGATAGCGGGCTCTTTGACCTCCCCCCTTCCCCAGGGAGGAGCAACCCTGCCAGGCCACAGAGCACTTTGCAGCCAGCCCTGAAGATACTTGATAAACCAGGGTCAGATGAAAGGGGAGGAGGTCCTCCCCTATCAGTGGACTCAGAAAGGGGCAGGGAGGAGATGAGGGAGGGTGGGATTGGTAGGGAATGAGGGAGCTGGATACAGCTGGGATATAAAGTTAATAAACTGTAACTAATATTTAAAAAAAAGACATTGTGTGTTTCCCCAAACTCCTTGAAATGCACAAAGAATCCTAATATATACTGTGTATTGTATTAGGAATGAAGTATCAATACCAGCACACTTAAGTGCACCACATTAATAACAAATATTAATATTGGAGAAACTATTTGCATATGAGTAAGAGGTATGGGGTTTCTGATTGTTCTATATACCTAAAAGTATTTCTTAAAAACCTATTTTTTTTACTCAAAATATCACAACAGAAAAATTGTTAAAAGAGACTAACATAATGAACTAATAATTTATGCATATACTAAAAGACAATGTGTGGCCATAAGATGTGTGTATGACATGAACTAGTCTGGTGTCCTACTGTTTGCAACATAACAATACTCAAAAATTCTTAGCATGAGTCCTTCTGTCTCTTTTAATCTGTGCTTTATTTATATTTTTCTTATGTCTTAAGAAATTAAAATTATGACAGAAAGGTAAGGAGTGGAAAGATATTCCAAGCAGAGTGAATAGTTGGATCAATGACATGGGTGGAAGACAAAAATACCTTGCTAAGGCGGGAGTAAGGCACTGGGTGGGTGAAGGCCACATTCATGTCAAGCACACTGTAGATGAAACCTGAATATTAAATTGAGATCAGATTTCAGTTGTCTCGAATGCCCTGCCAAGGAGTTTGGACAAAATCATATAATCTTAGGGACTTGAGTGGTGGAGTTATGACAAAAGATTTTTTTTGAGTGTTTCAGGGGGAAGAATGGAAAAAGAAAAAAGATTTGAGAGAGGTCAAGGAAGAGACAGGTACAATCAGGGAAAGGGATTCAACAACAGCCCTTACTTGAGAACAAATATCAGGAAGTTCAAACTCTGGTTCTCATATTTGCTAGAAGTGCAGGTAAACCCAGGTCACAAATTCCAAAAGTTTTTACCTACCTTATAAAACATTACAAAAATGCATTTTACTTTAAGATTTTTGGTAGTTATCCCTCAGGCTCATTAAGTGACTTAATTCTCAGACTTTTCACAGATTCTAGGAATAGGCAAGTCCATTGTGTAAAACCGTGTAGTACTTGCTCAGAACATATTCACACTCTTCTACACACTGTAATTTGTCTCCAGATTGGTTATAACATCTAATGTGATTCATAAGAACATACAAGCATAAAGTGTTTACACATTTTAATACAAATCCAGTTTTTATATTTGCCAGTTATTGTTTCTATGTGTTGATATTCAACCTAGGGATATTGCAGGACCTAGTGAAGACACGATTAAGTACTTCCTACTAAACTGATACATAACAATTAAGCTAAGTAAGGAACTATTGGTATTACGGTGCTCCATACACTGTTTGCATTAATGCCCTAAGAATAGATGGAAATCAGAAGATAACGATAATGGGCTAGAAAAGACACAAAAATGTATGTCGGGACTCAGTTTGAATTCCATGCAAGAATTGTGGTGATAAGGACAAACATACAAGGAAAGGGAGCTTAAGAAGCTTGGCCAAAAACCAAAAATGAGCACAGACTTAAAGATACGTAGAACCAAGGTGGGATAATAGAGTTATGTGAAGAAAACTTTGGAGGCTGAAGTGGAAATTTCCGGTTTCTTTCTGAATTTTGTCATGTTATATTCTTCTGCAAGCTGGGCACGGATGTTTTGCTGTCATCCCTCACTCACATGCGAGGGGCGTGACTTTGACTAGCTGAGGACAGCTCTGGGTGGACTTTGAGGAACGGACATATATAGAGGCTGAGGCAGAGCTAGACTCAGCTTTTTGGATCAACATCACTGCACTGATCTTCATACTTCCACAGTCGACCACCCAGAGAGAAATGTTCCAGAGAGCTTCTCCGGGTAATCCAACTTGGCTTTCCCTGACTTCATGTTGCTAGTCCATGTTGACCTTTGGACTAGACTGTTGGTATACTGACGACCGAGTCTGGTAATCCCATAATGACCCATGACCCTGATCAACAGGAAGTAGACAAAAGAGAACTAGAACCCTGTAAACTATCAGTCTTCAGCAAGGTTGTGGGGAGCGGGTGTTGAAGGGGAGGTAAAGGTGCATAAGAACCCTAAGTAAAGTAAGTTTGGTGGAAAATTTAAGCCTACAGGAAGTAATATTTGCAATGATGCCATTTTATAACGGTTCACATAAGAAAAGGCTAACATGGGGCAGAGGGGTGATGCAGGGCAAGGGTTGTAATTAAGCAGAGGTCATAAAGGCATATAAAAGGAACCGCTTACAACCTAGACCCTGAAGAGAATGAACAGAAACATAGTGTGGGTTCTTGAGGTCCCTGAAGAACTGTCTGAAAATCTGTGAGTTTAGCCTTGCTACTTACTAACGTATATCTCATGTCACTGTTGAGCTTAGCACATGGTCTCTAATGGCCCCACATATAAGTGTAGCCAGCTGAAACATGCAGTCATGTATTTGAAAGGTTCTTCATAATGTAACAAAGTAATTTACTGTAGCAATGAAAATGAAAGACCACTGAGAATGTTCTGAATTCATCAAGTGTGCTGGCATGCACACACAGACACACACACACACACACACACACACACACACACACACCTAATTATTTGCTCCAAAATCATGTTGGAGAAACTTTTGCTTAAAATCCATCACAATTGCATTTTGAATTCTCATTTGTGTACTAGTTTTTAAAATTCACAAATCCCTAGAATCAATTAATTAAAAAAATTTCTTTATAGTCAGGAGTTACTTCATTTTTGGGATAAACACAGATTTCAATGTGATAGATTATAAAGGTTTTTTATGATTTTGAGAAGATTGGACTAACATACTGAAAGAAATAAAATTTGCTGAAAGTTGATACTTCTATATTTAGTTAATTTCTTTCTTTCATTACAAAACATCCACTAGTTTTTATCACATCAATCATTTTGGTACCAATCTTTCAATTGTTCTTTCAGTTAAAGAATAATACCTATGTAGTTCTTCATAGTTCATTTGGTTACTGGCTTAATGTAAACATAATATTTTACTGCACCTACAGAAAGAATAGCTTGAATTGCTAATGTACAAGCTTTTCTTCCTATTATTTTCTAATTGTAACATGATTCATTATTTTACTAATTGTATTAGCAACTATGTTCATGGCAAGGGTGCAGATTACTAAGGCACACATATTTCTATGCTCTGAAATTTTAAACAGTTCATTCTTTTGACCCAATATCATTGTTTCCCCATGAGACACAAATTGTGTGATCTGGTTTTATCTAGTGACTAATTAATGTCATCTTCTAGAACAAATCTCTGACAGTACTAAGAATGAAAGCCTAATTTGAATACAAAAACAGCCAATGAGGTGGTCATAGTGACTGGCTTTTACTCCAAAGTCAATGTCAGCTAATTACAATATTTAAGAAGTTGCTCTAGAGAGCAATACTGACTTTCTCTCTCTCTCTCTCTCTCTCTCTCTCTCTCTCTCTCTCTCTCTCTCTCTCTCTCTCTCTCTCTTCCTATCTCTTTAATGACCCAAATGACCACTCAAATTACTGCCTTCCACTGCCCCAAAGAAAACATTTCAAATAACAGAAATACTATGAAAGAAGACCATAAATGGATGACACAATATCAGACAAAGATAATTCAGAAGGCCCACAAATGCTTATTCATCGTAACAAACATTATTTTAACACCTTGAAAAGTACCATAGTTACAAGTTAGAATAATATGCAATCTAAAACCTTAAATTAATTTCAACATGTAATGAACCTTCTATGCAAATAAATAAATGAAAAACTCTTATTTGAGTTTCCAGAGAGTGCCAAATGCCTAATAGCTATTAATGGAATGAACATAAAAATAAATGTTTTTTCAGAGGACGATGCTATATAGAACAGATAAGGGATATACACTGCAGGGATCTCCTTATCACTCTTTCTTATGGCCATGTTATGCTCTTCTAATTTGAGTAAACTGAGCCCAGACGGCTAATGAAGAGACAAAATGCATACTCAACAAAGACTCAAGAAGTACAAAATTCAAAGCAGTCTTATAAAGTAAAAATATATATTATATAACATGTAGGAAATATGCACAATCATGACTTATTTTACTTTACATCTCAAATACGTATCTGAAACATTTTAGAGTATGATATGATATTGCCCTAAGAAAACCCACACCTTCTGTGTAAAGTTATATACTTACATTAAAACCAGAATATTAACTATTACTTAAATTCTATATGTTTTCATAAACATATAAAAATGTTTCACATTTTCATAAGTTTAGTAAAAAACAACTCAACAATACATTTAGGATCTAATATCACATTTTAGATTTCATGTCTTCAATAAGGTCATTCTTTGTTCTTCTTTCACTCTACCTACCCTAGCTATTTAAATTTTTATATTTTTATGTATAACTACTTTAAGCTTCTAGAATCATTAAGAGTAAACTTGTACATTACCCTGAGAGAGGAAATATAGTTTTAAACATATAGCACACAGGTCTGTTGAGTGGAGTCTTAAGAGTACATTTACTACATTTGTTTGTTTACTGTGAATGTGGACATGCATTTCTGTGGCATGTGGTGTGCGGAGGTTTTAAAACAACTTGCAAAATTGGGTTCTTTTTCTACTATGTGTTTCCCAAGCCTTGAATTCAGGCTCTCGGGATTGGAAGTGAGTACCTTTACCCACTGATGAGTAACTTTACCACCCATCTTGATGAAACTGATTAACATCTGAGACCTGAGGGTAAGATTTGTTTCAAAGTTTTAAATAATGTGTTATTATCTATCTATCTATCTATCTATCTATCTATCTATCTATCTATCTATCTAGTATATATATATTATATAGAATATAGTAAACATACTATATAGAGTATAAATATACTATCTATATGTAGTATATAATATATATTACATATATACTAAGGAAAGAGCATGGTAAAGGAATGAATACCAGGGTTGAAAAAAACATTAAAGGAAGACCTTTTGAAAGAGTCATAAAGTCATATGAAAACCTACTACTGTGGAAGCACGCACGCACACACACACACACACATATACACACAAGGATTTATGACTTGTTCCACAAGTTGAATAAAAGAATCTGGCATCATCAGATCCAAACTTGTTTACAGACAAGTTCTAGGCCCTAGGAGATAACTTATTAGTATCAAATTGCTAAATGGACATAGTATTAAACTATTAATAACATATCATTAACCCATAGATTAATGTTTAATGCAGTTTTCAACAGAGAAGCTTTTACTTGCAATAGGTGGAGATTAACACAGCTATATACAACTGGTCAGAAAATATAAGACTGCAGAATTCTGAATTGCAAATAGAACACATACATCAAATCTTCTCCTGTGTCTCAGGAATCACTGTGGAAGGAAGGGAGGAAGAAGTTTAAGAGCCGTAGGAGGCGGATGACTACAAGGTAAAAGTGTCTTCTAGATGCCACGGAGCAACTCAAAAATGTACTCACAGTCGTATTGTAACAGTGTTAATCAGATGCACACAAGTACAAGTAAGACAAAAATCTAGAATGAAGAGGAGAGAAGGGAGTTAGACACTACACACTACACATAGATGAGGAGCTATTGGAAACTGTTAACTCTTGGGAAAAGGAAACCCAGTTTGACCTAAGAGTAACCTAACCATGTTCTATTGTGGAAGTTCACATATTTAAGACTATTTAGGCAGAGCAAACTGGTTTGATGGGCTTAAAAAATAACATAAGGTAGGTGAGTGTGGAAGGGATAGTGGATCTGGGAAGTGTTGAGGGAAAAAGATAAATATGATCAAAACGTGTTGCACGAAATCTCAAAGAACTAATAAAATACTTTTAAAACGTCTGTTTGAAATTTCTATGAATTCAGCATCATGTAAGCAAAATCAACTTGAGTTCTTTTCCTCATTTATAAATAAAATGGAATTAAATTTGAGTTTGTAGACTTTTGGTTTACATAGTAAATGTAAATGTAAAACTTATGACTTTTGGTAAATGTCATAAGTTGAAGAATCAGTGATGACCTGAATCCTTTATAAGAATAACTTCATCTCCCCATGTTTAATAATGTCTTATATCGATTTTAATTAACAGATAAAATTATATATGTTTATACATATAATATCCTAATATATGTATACATTGTGGAATGGTTAAGTCAAGCAAATTAATGCATTCATCCACATATGTCTTCATGGTCAATTACTTTTGACAGAAATACACAATGGGAAAAGACAGAGTCCCATTAGTAAATGCTATCATAAACTCCAAACATGTACACACAGAAGAATGAAATTAATATCTACCATCACAAATATTAACTAAGTTCAGAACTTAGATGTGATGCTTAAAACTGAAAAATACTGCTTTGTAATGTCAAGGGAAACTTGCTTCCATTCATTTGAGCAGAGATTAAAATACTTCAAACCTCCTGAATTGGAAAAACAGCAAATGAGATTAAAAGTCAGTTGAAAGAATGAGAAAAATATTTGTAAACTGATTATCTTATAATTACTGAGCACCTAGAATATCTAAGGAATAAGTTTAGCAGAAGCATGAGTAACTCGATTTCAACATCACATATAATTTTTAGAGAAAAAATAAATATTATCAGTGATTTTTTCACTTTGTTTGAAGATAATCAATGAAGATAATGATAATGAAGAAAATGAGACCATTTCATTTCAAATATTCTTTTCAGAAATGCTATTGGCCTCCATTTGGGACTACCTCAAAAGTCTCTCCCTTTTACACAGGATTAAACAAAGAAGAACTAATGTTTTCTATCTTCCAATATGACAATTAGATATGCATTAATGAATGTATTTAAAGGTCTTTGTTCAATGAATGAATCTACACAAGAAGTAGAGAAGAAATTCAACGGTACTACCTGATTGTTTATGAAATGACAGCAATTTTGGACATTTATAGGAGTTTATTTATTAATATTTCTAGTCCAGAATGTAAGATAAAAATGAGATTACACCCAATTAAACAAACCATTTTATGTACCACTGATACTTGCTTTAATGCATTTTAAGTATCTTTATAAATTATTAGAGAATTTCATACAATGTATTTTAATCAAATAACTCCTCATTTTAGGTTTGTAATACATTTAAAAGATTTTAAAATTAAAAAGGACAATATATTTTATATCTCATTGTATCCTGCTGCATTTTAAGAATAATTTGATACATGGTGTATTGAGTAAACTGTAAGAGTAGGAAATGGTCTTACTTCATGATTAATTTCTCAGCCATCTAAGTCATCTTCCTCCCTTCCTTCCTACCACCTTGCTTTACCTCTTTTCTCTCAGAAACTCTGAAGTCATGATTATTATAACTTCATATTAAATTGTGCAATGAACTATTGTTCAGCAAGACAGAAAACACTGACAAAGCACACAGAGTTTGTTTTACTCCCATAATTTTCTTTTTTCTTTTTCTTTCTTTCAAAACAAGGTTTTTCTGTAAAGCATAGGCTGCCCTGAACTCAATTTGTAGACCAGGCTAGCCTTGAATTAATGGAGATCCGCCTGCCTCTGCCTCCCTGAGTGCTGGGATTACAGGCGTGAGCCACTGGGCCAGGCTTACTCTCAGAATTTTCAACTTTATTTTGGATGTCCTCGTCTCTTTGGCATTTCATTCAGTCAGATTATAAATGTATCAGAATGATACTGACTTTCAGTCCTTGAACATAGTATATTTCTGCATTTATTTAGCTTTTAAATCCTTGTATTAATGATCTATCATTTACTAGATAAACTACACATTTATGGGATGATACCTATTATTTAGGCACTTGCTCTGCTGGAAAAATGATATCAATTTTAAAGTAGCTACCTCCCTCCTCCCTGTCCCACATGAACCCTGAGCTGCATATCTGTTCCATCTCTGTAGGTAGCCTAGGCTCAGTCTATGAATGTTCCATGGCTGGTACTTCAGTCTCTGCAAGCCCCTTTGGGCCCTGGTTAGTTGGCTCTGTGGGTCTTCTGGAGCTCCTGTCACTTCCAGGTCCTTCTATCCTTCCCCCAACTTTTTCAGAAGCCTCCCCATGGTTAGCTCAATATTTGGCTGTGAGTCTCAGCATCTGTTTCTATCTGCTGCTGGGTAGAGCCTCTCAGAGGGTTGTCATACTAAGCTCTTGTCTGTGAGCAGAGCAGAATATTGTTAACAGTGTCAGGGGTTAGTCCTCTCCCAAAATTTGTCTTGGGGACTAGATGTTCAGGGATAAAGATAAAGCAGAGATTGAGAGAATGTCCAACCAATCCCTGACCCAACCCATGGGAGAGAATCAACTTCAATTTACTTTGTAAGCTTTCCTACTAGTGTCCAGCTCTGTCTTCTGAGGTTAGCAAATGTAGAAACTGTCTCCCTGTCCTCTTACCATTCCTAGACTTTGGGTCAGGGAAGCCCTCTGCCCCTGATTTTCAAAACAGTTGCAGATTTAAAGTTATTCTGATTGTTGTTGTTGTTTAAAGTGTAAGTGTAATACACCTTCCAACATTCTACAGCCCATAATAGAACACAGTGTGATTAATTCAAGTACATTTTCTCAAAAACAGAATAATTCCATCACTGCCTATTTCTACACTTAGTATCCATGATAAAATATCAAACATTTGATTTTCACAGGTGATAAAGATGTGAAATACCTCTACACAGGTAATAGCATTATATTTGGGCATAGTTTTCACAGAATGAAATCTCAATCCTGAAGGAAGCAATGAGAATAGGATACAAAAATTACACACTTAATTAATAATTAAAATTGATCTATGATATATTACATTTTCGCTTAACCATATGAGAAAATTTTTATTACATAAATGAAAGAGAGAAAAACATAATCAGTGAACATAGCTTACAGTAAGATGCAGTTAGTCATGAAGAAATGAAGTAGAGATGCGGAACCAAGTAAAATTGGAACAAAGAGCCACCTACCTTCATCTACCATTTGACACGTGGGGGTAGCAAACTCCATGGGGAACATTCTGCCACTGTTTAAAATAGTGACCCATGTGAGTTGCTTTTATATATCTGACATTTAACTGCATTATAACATACTGTTAGAAAAATGTTTCTTTGCAGTCAGACACATCAGGCTCCAATTACTGCTTTCAAATTCAGAAGTTAGCCAAAGTTGACTTCTAGAATTCAATAGACTTCTAAAAAAATAGCTTCATACTAAAATAATTCATCATTATTTCCAGATAGTATGTAGATTAACTTTCAGCTGCCAAAAGATCTTGGCAAAGAAAACCCACTATGATCATACGTTTGCTGTTAATTTTCCTCAAACTTGGAAGTAGAGCAGTTTTTATTTTTTATCATGATACCTTTGATTAATAAAAATAATTACAATATTAGCTAGGCATAGATGAGTTCTAAGTACAGCCATGTATTAGTGAGAAAAATATCTAACAAAATGACCTCTAGGTACCTCTGCAACCAAAGAATGAGAGTTTTAAACACTTACCTTTCCAAATAGCTACAAACAATTCACATAAATACCTGTCTATCACTTCCATCATTACCATCTTCACATTTAACATCATTCGATTTGAGAGTATGGGATCCAAGATGCAATCACAGATCTGTTTTCAAATCCGTGCCCATACTAAGAAGAAATATTATAGTTTTTAATGAGTTTCCATATTAAATGCCACAATAAAGATATCCTTAGTTCTTTATATTATCTGAAATTTTCAGTGGTGTTCATGATTCATTTCTGACTTCAATTATTGATTTGCTTTCTTATCTCTCAAAGGAAAGCTTAGAGATTTATTTAAGAAAAAGTATTAGTCTATTTTCATAATGAGGGTGGAACAACAATTCAGCTTAAGTTCACCCTCGGTACCAGTTAAACACCACAGTCTTGTCAGACTTTATAACAAATAACTGAATGGGAATCATTCTTAATCAATGATCGTTTCTATGGATTTTGTGTAATACTTTCTGCCATGGCACTTTTAACATGTCTTACAGTTGAACCACATATATATATATATATATATGAAAAGCTGTTTGCATTATATATAATGCATATATATAGTATAATATATAATATATATAATATATAATGCAAACAGCTTTTATATATAATACATATATATAGTAATATATATATATATATATAATGCAAACAGCTTTTCATTTTATCGGAAAAGTTTTCTGCTCTGTGAGAAATTTTTTTTTAAATTGCCAGATGTTGACTTAAAAATATAGTAACTTGAGGCTATAGAGATGACTCAGTGGTTAAGATTACTGGCTGTTCTTCCAAGAAACCCAAGTTTGATTCTCAGCATACACAGGGCAGCTCAGAATTCTAGTTTTAGGAGATACAATGCCCTCTTTTGCCCCCTGCAGTCATTAGGCACACACATGGTGCATGGACATACAAGCAGGGAAACTACCCATACAAGGAAAATAAAAGAATAAAAAGTTAAAAATACAAAAACTTATGGAAAAAACAGTCAAAGTATATTCAATTTCGTGTATATACAAATAAAATACCAAGAAATATTACCAATTGACTTTTCTTAATCCTTGTGTTTCAGTATCATTCAGAGGAAAACCCAATTATGCATTTCCTATACAGTTTTATAACCATCGTAAAAGACCGTATGCTTAATTCCATCAGCCACTGGCCTTTTCCAAATCCTTTAGTTCCTACATGTACACTGCTGTGTAGCATCCAAACTCCCATTCATTGTTTAATCCATTTAATTTATTGATTATCAGATTTTTGTAAAGACCCTGATAATGTTGAGGAGAAATCTAAAACCAGTACAGTAAAATTGATGGCTTTACACTCCACATGAGACAAGGGATCTATCTGCCTCTCTGCTTAGGAGTATACCCTTTGCTTCCAGAGATCTAAATTCAGATCTTTTCTCAGCTATACACCAGCTGTGAACTATTTGTATTTCATCCTAATGGCTTAACTGTCAATCGGAAGCAATATAATCTACTTTTGGGTGTTGTAAGATACTAAAGTGACACTACTGTGACCACTTGTTGCCCTTAGGAATACTGACTTTCAAAATTACTCAGATGTCTAGAACACCTTCAAAAATAAACGCTAAGAAAATTCTCCTCTCATTAAGTTGTGGCTAACATTTATGTGTAAAGTAGTAACTGCTTTGTTGACCTAAATAAAATACAATACAGAACTAACAGTCTGCCATCTTTCTAAACATTCTGAAAATAACTCTGTGCAGATGACCCCGGGAGGCACTTGAGATGCTTCTGAGAATGATAGCTGTCTTCAAATGCACAGACACAGCATGTGTGAGTGCTGAAATGTATTTTGAGTGCTTCCAGACTGCTGAACTGAGACCCAAAGGTGCAAGCTGTGAGAGGTAAATGACAGCTCAATATAAAGAACATTTTGAAAATAGACCTACCTTTTCAGAGAAAAGACTGATATGGCTGTCCCCAAGCAGATCTAAAGAGCAAAACATACACAGAATCCATGCCCCAAGAAACCTGTTATTATTCCAAATATTTTAAATACCATGCTACTCTGGTCCCTTTGTGTAGAAACCTGTTTTTTCCTTACTGATCCTGGTTCTCAGGCAAAGCCGATATTGAAGAGACCTGTAAGCCATAAACACAGGATAGGCACACATTTCCCCTAACTTTTTAAATCTCTCTGAGCTCTGTTATTTTAATCCAATACCTCTTCATGACCTATATTTTCTGTCTGTATAAAATACCGCTATCCTCTGGACACGGAGCCATCCCCAGACCTTCTCACTGCTTAAATAACCCTATAGGTACTTTTTCCATTTTTGTGTTTATTCTGAATGGGAGGAACAATAGAATTGTTTCCTCAAGATGAAAACGATCACCATACGGATAGAGGCATTTCTGATTCTGCCAAATCTGTAAATCTGCCTCAAAGAAGCTCTTTGGATCAGTCTTACCATCAGAAGCCTGTGATATTTTTTCCTTTCCCAGGAACATAATTTTCTGGACAGCAGTATAAAATATGGTGGAAATTAAGTGGATGATTCCGTGAGGAAAAGAGATATGCAAGGATTTATGTAAACAAAACCATACCTTCCATGACAGGACGAGTGTGCTGTTTAACAAATGCAACAGGTATATTTAATTGCTCAGTGGACAGGATTGGTACTTTTGATTTGGACTAACTCAAAGACAGGCTTACCAGATAAAGAAATAAGCAGAACCTGATTTTAATGTTGGTGCCGTTTCATATTTTATATTAGTGACCCTACATAACAAAGATACAGAGTCTGGTGCCATTGAAATGGCACTCTGTCTTAAATCAGGTTGCTAATATAAAATGACAAAGTTTGAGGGGAAGAATAACATTCACATCTCATAATTTTAGAGATCAGAGAATGCATTATCAAGGTTCCAGCAGACTTGGTTCTTGGTGAAAGCCTTCTTTGTGGTTTGCAGCTCCTCACACAGTGCATAGATTAGATCTCATCTCTTTCTTGTCTTATTGAAACACTAATTAACACTCTTAGGAGTCCCATAAGAACACCGAGCTACACAACCAGAACATATATACAGAGGACCTAGTGGGAGTGGGTGCTGTCTCTGACCCTTTTGCTGCTTTTGGGTCCCTTTCTTCCTACTGCATTGCCTTCTCCATCCTTAATATAAGGGAATGGGCCTGGTCTTACTGTAACTTGTTAGGCCTTGTTTGGTTGATGGTTCTGGAAGGCCTGACCTATCCTGAAGGTAAATGGAGGAGGAGTGAATCTGGGGTAGATGGGGTGTGGGCAGGGAGTAACAGGAGAAGGAAAAAAAGGAAACTGTGGTTAAGGTGTAGTATATGAGAGAAAAATAAATAAATAAGAAAAAGCTCCACTAATTCCCTTGTGCTCCTTCACCAACATCTGTATTTTAACATAATCACCTCTCTAAACTACTAACTGCAAATACATGTTAGGGAATATAAATTTAAGTGGCAGACACAGAAGTTCATTTTATAACAGACTGTCATTTTTTGGCCAACAAGAGATACAGCTGCTTCATAAAGTGTTGAGCTTCCATCATTTTTTTTCATGGTATACACATAGCACATCTACCAAGTAGAAGGTAGTATGCATTCTATGCCAAGATTCCTCTAGAGAGGAGCATGGGAAAATGTCTCTCTGAGGGTGGTACAGAAGTTTCTTTCACTTAGTAGGACATTGCCAAGTCTAAATTTGTATGGTTTTATATATGACTGGTTTTCTTTCCTCCTGCTATCACATTGTTGAAAATGACTGTTTCCTCATCAACAAACTAAAAGTCTTCCTGTGTTCTATGAAACATAATATTCAGTACTTATTCACACCTGGTAAATGAATGCTGGATGAACAACTATTATGACTTTTATGAAATAGAGGTTAAAAATTAGCATCCAAATTAACTAAACATAGGTGTAGGGCATTTCAGAAAATCAGTATGATTTAAATTCTACTTTATATACAAAATGATAATTCATCTCAAGGCACCAGGATTTCACTTTCTAATGATTACTTCCCTCCTTCTCTGAATTATTTTTCAGAGCAGAAAGACAGGACTCTATCTTTCCTTTAGTCTCTTCAATTTTGATATTGCTGAAAATTGAAAATGACTGGAACTGACTAAGATTTCTAGAATGACAAAAAAGATGAGATTTTGAAAACAATGTGGGATAAGGACATTATTTTTTTGGTTCATATTATTGCTTGGTTTTCTCGTTTTTTTTGTTGTTGTTGTTGTTGTTGTTTGTAGGGGAAGGTGGTAGTCTACAGACTAATGTAATTTTCTACTTCTTATTGTTCCTTAAAAAGTTCCAAACTTTAATTTGGAAAATTTAAATATGAAATGAAATATGACACTAAAGTTCTTCGTATAATTTACCTTCTGGATTTTTATTTACATGCCCCCTCCTCCTACCCTTTATCAACCGGTGAGCTTTGGGAATGTTCACAGTCATGCATTGTTTACCCTGGCAAAGTGAAAAGGGAATTCAGTGTGACGGAGTAAGCATTAGAAGAACCCTTACTATTGTTAGCAAGTAGCTCCAACAATGTTACCAAAGCTGTCTCTGACTTTGTTTTGGTTTTTTGTCTTCCTGCTGTGTACTCTGAACATCTTTAAGCTTGTCATGCATTTTTATCCATTGTTTCAACCAGATAACATTTCTTTTCGCCATCAAAACATGCAGAATGAATCTTAGTAGGTTGGTGTTAGGCACCTAGATGCCTTTGCTTACTCTTGGGGACTGAGGCTCAGAAGACGGTAGGTTTAGTAGCAGTAAAACCCAGCAGAGACACCTGGACTGAGTGGAGTAGTGAATGTTCTCCCAAAAGGAAGCAAGAAACTAATAGCAGATTCATTATAAAACGTGTGTGTGTGTGTGTGTGTGTGTGTGTTTGTGTTATATTCTGTTTGATAGTATAATTTAGGACTGATTTCTAAATTAACATCAGACAGACACTATAGGTTTTCATAGACTTAATCAGTTAGACTCCTAACTGTCATCATTAGTAGTACAAAGGTAAGTGAACTGAGCAGAAAAATTTTAGTTTATATAAAAGTAACAGAAGATAACTAGACAAATTTTAAAACAAAAGCAATGATGCCAAATATCCTTCATAATTATGACTTTTTTCCTGCTGAACTTCACATCCTATTGAATTCTCCTCTTGAAAGGATTTATACTTTAAATATAGTTTAACACAAATTTAATATGATTTATTTCAGCCAATCTATGCATTTTCCTTTTAAAATAAATTTTTAAAAAATCTGTTTTCTGCCAATCACTAAATTAAAGCATCAAATTTAGACATACTTTTTTGCCATATCTAAGTATTTTAGCACTGTTTTTAAAATTATGAAAATATTTGACTACTCTGGGTCATACTGGCACCTACAGCCTGCATAAAGTGAGAGGGCAGGTGTGTGGGGAACCCTCAAAAGCACCCAATTTGTGGCTCCCATCCCCAACCTCTGGATGGGCCATAGAAGGCATCAGAGTCTGAGAGAGACTGGAGGCTCTTGCAGAACATCCCTGCCCCAATCTAGTGGAGGAAGGCCAAGCCCCTCCCAGGGGTGTTTAAACCTGTACACTACAATGCGGTAGTTAGGTACTTGGACAGGGGTCGATGACATGCAAGGAGTATGGGTCCTGTAGCTACGACCCCTTGTACCAACTACAGGACACCCCGTTGGCTTGGTAGAAAGAACCTTGGTGGTGGTGGTAGTGGTGATAGTGGTGATGGTGGTTGTGGCAGTGGTAGCCCTACATATCTCTCAACAAAAGAATTCGTAAAGAAAAATGTGGCACATTGTCACTACGAAGTATTACTCAAATGTTTAAAAAATAACATCATGAAAGTTTCAGGCAAATAGATGCATTTTTTAAATATCTTCCTGGGTGGGGTGACCCAGACCCATAAAGATAAATATGGTGTTTATTCACTTATATGCAGATAATAGCTATTAACTAAATGATAACCAGCCTACAATCTGTAGACCTAGAGTGGTAGGTATAAAGGGAACTGTGGGGAGGGAACAAGAATCTTCCTAGGAGGAGAAAATAGAACATGTTTTGCAGGTGGACTGGGGATGGGTGGGGATGGGAGAGATGAGGTTGAGGAAATGAATGTTGGGAGAGAGAGCTGAACTAGAGGAGCATCTTTGACATGGAAACCTAGTACAGTGGAATTGCCCTAAATCTGTGTAGGTGATCCCAATGAGGTCTTCTAATAATGTGAGCTAGAGAGTCCCAAATGGCCATATTTTATCATCAAATAGGCTTCCAGTACCAGGACTGGGTTGCGTTCAATTGTTGACCAAGAGTGTCCCATGGAAATTCCCAAAGAACCCAGGTTATTGCTAAGACGATGAGATGTGCTCTGTAAAATGACAGGAGGGTCCACTTCTAAGAACAACACTCAGAGTGTCTCTGAAAGGCTCTGCCCTGCAGACTAGCAAAGCAGATGCTGAGACTTATGGCCAACCTTTGGGCAGAATGCAGGGAATCTTATAAAAGAAGTGGGAAATAGTAAGATATGGAGAGGACAGAAGCTCCACAAGGAGAGCAACAGATCCAAAATATCTGAGCACAGGGGTCTTCACTGAGACTGATACTCCAACCAAGTACCATGCATGGAGATAACCTAGAATCCCTGCACAGATGTAGCCCATGGCAGCTCAGTCTTCAATTGGGATCCATAGTAATGGGAACAGGGACTGTCTCTGACATGAACTGATTGGCCTGCTCTTTGATCACCTCTCACTGATGGGGGAGCAGCCTTACCAGGCCACAGAGTAAGACAATGCAGCCACTCCTGATGAGACCTAATAGACTAGGATCACAAGGAAGGAAAAGAAGATCCCCCCTATCAGTAGAGTAGGGGGAGGAAGTGAAGGATTGGAAGGGGAGGAGGGAGGGAGCTACAGGGGCGATACAAAGTGAATAAAGTGTAATTAATTAAAAAATCAGAAAAAAGAACAACACTCACACAATTAATTGAATATGGAGAAATCGAGCTGGTGCCTACATGGAGCCTTCACTGTATGTTCTTGTATCTTTGGTACAGGAAGTTACTCTGCAGGCTAGAGAAAGAGAAAAGTAAATACCAACCAGGCCACAGAAGTTTTGACTAACAATCTATCCTGCCCTCAAAATATGCTAGAGTGATGGTGACACTGAACTGATGCCCATTTGAAGAGGGAGAAAACAGGAAATAGGACAGGAACCTACCACAGAGGGCCTCTGAAAGACTCTACCCAGCAAGGTATCAAGGTAGATGCTGAGACTCATAACCAAACCTTGGGCAGAGTACAGGTAATCTTAGGACAGAAGGGGGAGATAGAAAGACCTGGAAGGTACAGGAGCTCCACAAGGAAAGCAATAGAACCAAAAAATCTGGACCCAGGGTTCTGTTCTAAAACTGATACTTCAACCAAGGACCATGCACGGGAGATAACCTAGAATCCCCGCACAGATGTAGACCATGGATGGCATCTCATTCTCCAAGAGGGTACCCTAGTAAGGGGAATAGGATCTCTGACATGAACTCAGTGGCTGGCTCTTTGATCACCTTCCCCTGTGGGGGGAGCAGCTTACCAGGTCACAGAGGAAGACAATGCAGCCAGTCCTGAACAGACCTGATAAGCTAGGGTCAGATGGAAGGGGAGGAGGTCCTCCTCTATCAGTGGACTTGGAGAGGGGCATGGAAGGAGATGAGGGAGTGAATGTGGAATTGGGAGGGAATGAGGAAGGGGCTACAGCTGGGATACAATGTGAATAAACTGTAATTAATATAAAAAAGAAAAATTAAAATTAAGAAAAAAGTGAGTTATCATTAGACAAGCATCCTCCTCTAGCAGACAGGAATAGATGTGGGAAGAGTAGAAGGAACAAAACTGTAATCAAGGTGTACTTATGGATGAAGAATTTATTTTCAATAAAAGAAAAAAAAAGAAAATTATGATTATTCTGTGGTTATTAAAAAATTATCTTAATGATTAAAAATAATGGCAATTATGCAAAAGCTGAAACCACTGATTGAAATATTCAATATTATCTCTCTGTGGGTTCATATACTTGTTATATTTTCCTTTGCATCAATGAACTTCAAGAAAATAATATAGTTACCCCTGCCATTATTTAATAATAACATTCATAATAATTTTCAAGGGACATATATATTGGTTGGAACCATATGAAATAACCTGCATTTTGCCCAAATGTCACAAAATATAAGCTATTTCATATAGCCAAAATACATACTTTAGCAAGCCAGTTGACACTTACATTTCTAAGCCATTGTCAGAGCTGCAGAGACAGCCTCAAGTACTTTTATGCATTAAATGTGCGATTCATTGCAAAATACACTTTGCTGAAGCCTAAACATTACTCTGAGAATGTGGCAGTGTTTTTTTTACTATATCTTTCTGGATGTGCTTGCTCTCAAATGCAATTATTTGCTTTTTAAAAAATATTCAAGAAGGAAAAAAAGGGACTGGAATGATAGCTCACATGGTAAAGTGCGGGACCTAGTTATTCGTGGGGTCCAAGGGGATCCAAGCCTGAAAGAAAAACGGGCGGGAAAGAAGAGAAGACTAAGCAGTTTCATTGTCAAGGTCTCCTTTAATGGGGTGAGAAGCACCAGTTTTAAAAGTGGAGAAAGGAAGGAGCAGGGAGGGGTAGGTAAAATTCCTGTGAGAGGAGTGGTTCTGCCTGGGCAGCTTGTGATCTTGAAATGTCCTTCCACCTGGGCAGCTCCTGATCTTGGAATGTCATCCCACCTGGGAGCTTCCTTATCTCTGGAATGTCCAGTTCCAACTGCATAGCTGTTGTCTTCGGGGGTCAGCAATTCTCAGCAAGGGGAGTCTTTTACTCTAAGCCATATTTGAGCACAAAGACCTGATTTCAGTGTCCAAAGCTCATGTGCAAAGCCTGGAATGGTGGTGTGTTTTAATGTTTGTGCCTGACTGTAGAGACAGGCAGTTCTACAGAAACTGTTAGTCAGCCTAGTGAGTTAAAGAGGCTGCACCTCCATATAGATCGATCGATCGATAGATAGATAGATAGATAGATAGATAGATAGATAGATAGATAGATAGATAGATAGGCAGGTAGATAATAGAAAGATGATAGGTAGATAGATATATGCATACATACATGTACAAACACATATACATCATACATACATAAATGGTAGGTAGTGTCTTAGAAATCATATTTGAGGCTTTCCTTTGACTTTAACACATACATGCACACATAAATATACCCTAATACATGAACATACCACACACACACAACATAGTAAGAAAGTAGTAGCGTTAGCCAACCATGCCTATCTTATTTTATTCACATCGTAGCTCTGTCTTATTTGTAGAATTAGGACAGCACACATCAGTAACTACAAGTATTCACTCATAATCCCATACAGGTGTCTTTCTTCCATTTCTTTCTCCTACTTCATTCTTTGTTTCCTATGACAATATCCAGATAGCTCTTAGAATATAGTACATGGAATATTTTCTTTTATTGCTGTAATGATGTCACAATATAAATCATGTACATCCTAGAGAAAAGAAATAGTCTCATTTTATACAAGCAACTGAACCCATCTGTATTATTTTGAATTGCATACTTTAAAGCAAACCAAAGGCAACATAAAAATATTATAACTCTCAACCACACTAACCTCAATCAGAAGAAGAAATTTGTGTATTTAAGGAGGAGAAACTCTTTCCAGGAATATGATTATAATCACACACAGAAGAACACATAAAGCACATCTAAAATTAGTTTGTTGTGATTCACCTTTCAGATAAATTTAGTCCCAGTTTAAATTTCCTTGGCTTGAAATGTATGAAAACAGGGAGATTCATGTTATCTCTGAGCTGCTGGTATCTTTTGCTGTTATTTCTCACAAAGGTTTAAAAAGCAGGTGGCTAAATGTTTTTAACACTCCAGGGGACCTTATAATGAGAACAAATGGCCTCCTGCTATTATTGTTGTCACCCACTCTGGTATTTGGAGTCAGGTACACTTTGTTTTTAAAACAGTTTTTTTTTGTCTTAGACTCTTGCCATGGTTGTCTGTAGACTTGCATACTTACAAAATTACACCTATAGATGCCTATAAACTGCCACAGACCAACAGCATTTCTATTAATAAAGTTGAAAATTTACCTTGAATTACCTAAAATCATAGCCAATGTACTTTTCAAAATGTTTGTAATATCACTTTTTAGTACTGGCTCTCTGATCACCTTCCCCTGTAGAGTGCGGTCTTACCAGGCCACAGAGGAAGACAATGCAACCAGTCCTGATGAGACCTGATAGGCTAGGGTCAGATAGAAGTCGACTAGGGGAAGAGCATAGCGCGAGAAGGGTGGGATTGGGAGGAGACCTGGGAAGGGGCCACAGACTGGATATAAACTGAATAATTGTAATAAATGATAATAAAAATGATAAAAAAATTTAAAAAGAGACTTCAAACAATGTATGTATACATTATTTTTTGTGTGTGCATGTGCCATCATTTCTTTTGCCCTGGTTTCCAATCTGCTTCTTTTCACTTTGTGTCTCTTAGCTTTTATGTCTGCCATTATTTTTATACTATCTAGACATAAAGTGTTTTATTTATTTGAGTTTGGAAAATAGCGCATATAACATATCCAGTTAGGGGCTAGATAAACAATTTTTCTCCTTTGTTACCTTCATGTTTTTTTTTTATTGATTTTGGAGATGTTTTTAGTTCATAAATGTTTTACTTACACCAAAACTGAGTGGAAAGCGTAGAGGAATCTCATTTCCTTTCCTCCATGCATACTTACCAAGTCATACATCTGCTACAATTCATGAGCTTGCATGCTCACACCACTTTGACTAGCATTCACAGTTCACACTGAAGTCCATTTTTGGTGTTTTAAATTATGTGGGTTTGATAAAACTTATAATGACATATGTCCACTATTATGGCATTATTGAGAAACCCTTTGTGCTGTCCCCCACTCTCCCTCTCCCTTCCTCCTTACTGCCCCCCCCTCTTACTCCCTTCCTTCCTCTTTATCTCTCCCAACTTTTCCTGAACTTTTTTTTTAAACTGTGAAAACAGTTTTGACTTTTACAGAACACCATACAGGTGGAGTCATAGAACACGTAGCCTTTGCTGACTGGCTTCTTTCACTTAGAAATGGCATTGTTTCCTTTATTTCTCTTTATTGATTGATAGGTCATTTGTATTTAGAACAGATTCATTTTTCATTGGTTGTTTTATTTTTATCACATTGATTGTTTATTGATCTCCTAAAGACATATTTCTTAGAGTTTATATAATTCAGCATCTAAATTTTAATCACTGACTGTATTGTTAATGTTTTCCGTGTCTTCTATTAAAGTACCAATACTTATTTGTGAAAACTGCCTCTTGCCACTCTCTGAAATTTATTTTTAATTTTTAATTTTTATTTTTTTATTAATTACACTTTATTCACTTTGTATCCCCCCTAAACCCTCCCTCCTCCCGTCCCAATACCACCTTCCCTCCCCTTTCTCCACGCATGCCCCTCCCCAAATCCACTGATAGGGGAGGTCTTCCTTTCCTTCCTTCTGATCCTAGTCTATCAGCTCTCATCAGGAGCACTCTCTGAAATTTATTGATCCCAATGATTCCTGTAATTTTAAGTTAATTATTTTTCTTGTTGAAACACATCTGATATGTTTAATATTATTGGGAGTTTGGATATTTTTGTATCTGAAACACTGCTGTGTCATTATTCTCCCTTCTGAATGAAGGCTGAGCTAGAGAGAGAATTCTATCTATCCATAATATTCCTCAGTGTCTTCACACAATGAGCCTAGTAGACTCCCCACAGCACACAGGGCAGTTCACATGAACCTCACGTTATTTCAGTTCTCTCCATTTCAGTTATAATCTCAGGATTTTGCTGTGCAAGTTTACATCTCCCCTTCTTGCAAATCATCATTTTTTCTTTGTTAAATTAATTTATTTTTTTATTAACTACAATTTATTCATTTTGTATCCCAGCTGTAGCCACCTCTCCAATTCCCTCCCAATCCCACCTTCCCTTCCTCTTCTCCACACATGCCCCTCCTCAAGTTCACTGACAGCGGCAGTCATAATTCCCTTCCATCTGACACTGGCCTATCATGTCTCATCAGGACTGCCTGCATTATCTTCCTCTGTGGCCTGGTAAGGCTGCTTCCCCTCTCAGAGGGAGGTGATCAAAGAGTCAGCCACTGAGATGATGTCAGAGACAGCCCCTGTTCCCCTTATTAGGGCACCCACTTGTACACTGAGCTACCATGGGCTACATCTGTGCATGGGTTCTAGGTTATCTCCATGCATGATCCTTAGTTGGAGTATCAGTCTCAGAAAAGACCTCTGTGCCCAGATATTTTTGGTACTGTTGCTCTCTTTGTTTAGCACCTGTCCCCTCCAGGTCTTTTATCTCCCCTTTTTTTTCCAGAAGATTTCCTGCACTCCACCCAAAAGTTGGCTATGAATCTCAGCATCTACTTTGATATCTTGCTGGGTAGAGTCTTTCAAAGGCTCTCTGTGGTAGGCTCCTGTCCTGTTCCTTGTTTCCTCCCTCTTCCAGTGTCCATCCCATTTGACTTTCTGAATGAGGATTGAGCATCTTTAACCAGGGTCCTCCTCCTTGCTTAGATTCTTTAGGTGTAAAGATTTTTAGTAGGTTTTTCCTTTATTATATGTCTAATATCCACTTATAAGTGAGTATATACCATATGTGTCTTTCTGCTTCTGGGAGTCCTCACTCAGGTTGAGGTTTTCTAGATCCCACCATTTGCCTGCAAATTTCATGATTTCCTTGTTTTTAATTGCTGAGTAGTATTCCATTGTATAATTGTACCACAATTTCTGCATCCATTCCTCCACTGAGGGACATCTGGGATGTTTCTGATTCTGGCTAATATGAATAAAGCTGCTATGAACATGGTTGTGCAAATGTCCTTCTTCTGTACTTGATCATATTTTTGATATATGCCTAAGAGTGGTATAGCTGCATCTTGAGGTAGCACTCTTCCTAATTTTCTGAGAAAGCACCAGACTGATTTCCAAAGTGGATGTATAAGTTTACATTCCCACCAACAGTGGAGGAGGGTTCCCCTTTCTCTACATCCTCTCCAGCATGTGTTGTCACTTGAGTTTTTGATCTAAGTCATTCTGATGCGTGTAAGGTGAAATTTTAGAGTTGTTTTGATTTACATTTCCCTGATGACTAATGATGTTGAGCATTTCTTTAAGCGTTCCTCTGCCATTGGACATTCCTCTGTTGAGAATTCTCTGTTTAGCTCTGTACCCCATTTTTTAATTGTAGTACTTGATTTGTTGCTTTTTAAGTTCTTGAGTTCTTTATATACTCTGGATATTGGCCCTCTCTCAGATATAGGGTTGGTGAAGATTCTTTCCCAGTCTGTAGGCTGTCGTTTTTTTGTTTTTTTGGTTTTTTTTTTGTTCTGAGGACATTGTCCTTTGCTTTACAAAAGCTCTTCAGTTTCATGAGGTCCCATTTGTTGATTGTTGCTCTTAGAGCCTGTGCTGTTGGTGTTCTGTTCCGGAAGTAGTCTCCTGTGCCAGTACACTCAAGGCTCTTTGCCACGTTTCCTTCTAACAGATTTACTGTATCTTGTTTTATGTTGAGGCCTTTGAGCCACTTGGACTTTAGTTTTGTGATAAATGTGGATCTTTTTCATTTTTCTGCATGTAGACATCCAGTTGGACCAGCACTATTTTTGAAGATGCTGTATTTTTTCCGTTGTATGATTTTGGTTTCTTTGTCAAAAATCAAGTATCTGTAGGTGTGTGGGTTTATTTCTGGGTCTTCTATTCAATTCCATTGATTCACCATTCTGTTTCTGTGCCAGCATCATGCAGGTTTTATTACTATTGCTCTGTAGTACAGCTTGTGATCAGGGATGGAGATACCTCCAGGTGAACTGTTACTGTATAGGATTGTTTTAGCCTTCTAAAACCTCACAAGAATCTGTTTAAGTGAAAGTACTAACCAGCATGTCAAGAAAGAATTAACCTTCTGTACTTCTTTATCTTCTACTTGTTCTGTTCTTCCCAGAGAAATTCAACTATTCATGTGTGGCATTTCATCTCCTGCCTCTACACTCTACTCTTTATTGCTGTTTTTCTTTTCTTTACACATCAAAGATGGTTGCTTTGATTTTATATTCTAATAATTACAAGTGAACTGTGTTTTCTGTTTTATTGGGTGTTTAGATGCTTGTTTAGAGGCAGGGCCCCTTTTTACCCAAGCTGGCCTTGAACTAACTCATTATATAGCATAAGATGATGTTAAAGTTCTAATCATCCTGCCTATATCATACAAGGGTTAAGATTAATATTGTGTCCACCTCACCCTGGGTTTGGAATCATACTTTTAAATTTTAACAGTTTGCCTGATAATTCTTTCTTGTCTTTCTACCTGATAATTTCTGGGTGAAATTTACTAGTGTCATTGAAAGCAGAGATAATTTAATTTTATTTATTGTCTCATTTTATAACTTCTGATGGCTAATCTTTAGTCAACTTGTCTCTATTTAGAATTACCATAGAAACAGACCTCTGGCTGTGAAGGCATGTTGAGAAAGAGTGAAATAAGATGGGAAGACACATCTTGAATGTGGGTGGCTCAATTCCATGGGTTATGGCCCAGCACATAATAAAACAGAGAGAGTAAGTGAACACCAGCAGCCACCTCCCTTTGTTCTCTGCACCAGATGAAATGTGATCAGCCTTGTCACTCTCTTCCTGTCATGACTGCCTTATTCTCTCCACATGTACGGCAAATTAATACTTTATATCTTACACTCTACATAGAATTATTTGTTTGTTTTTTGAGATTTTATTTTATTTGTTGTTGATATTGTTGTTGTTGGAGTTGCTAATTCTTATTTGTTTTTATTAGGCCAGAATATAAATAGGATTGATAAGCTAATTTTTTCATTAAGAAAAGACTTGAAAGGAATATGAATTTTATTGGAAACTTATTCTGTTTAATAAAAAAGAATTCATGGATTAAACTTGAAGTGTTGGGATTCAGACAGAGGGTGTAGCATTCAATAGTGGTCCATTGAAGAAGTTTGCATTTCTCTCTCTGAGCATTGGATTCCTAACTTAGAAAATAAGGGTAATTATGGAAATACCTGTGGATTTGATAAATACTAACTCGTAGAAAACAAAGGAGAACTAAGACATGAAAAGGTATGAGGATGTATCTAGAAATATGAGAAAATATTTGAAATCCAAAGTTTTATATTCTCTTTAATAGAAAGAAAAGAGTGGTTGAATCAAAAAGTTACATTTATTTTCCAAAATAATTTGAAAAAAAAATAAAGTCTTATAAATGAAGACTAGGGTAGAAAACTATATGTTATTTTCAGATGCTGGATATTATGAAAAAAGATTCTATGAAAATAGTTGAGCAAATGTCCTTGTTGTATGGTTGAACATATTTCAGATATATGCCCAGGAGTGGTATAGCTGAGTCTTGAAATAGGACTATTTCCAGTTGTCGGAGAACACGCCAGATTGATTTCCAAAGTGGCTGTACAAGTTTACATTCCCCCCAGCAATGGAGGAGGGTTTTCCCCACATCTTCTCCAGCATGTGTTGTGACTTGATATTTTGATCTTAGTCATTCTAATGGATTTAAAATAACATCTCAGAGTTGTTTTGATTTGCATTTCCCTGATGACTAAGGATGTTGAGCATTTCTTTAAGTGTTTCTCAGCCATTTGATATTCCTCTGTTGAAAATTCTCTGTTTAGCTCTGTACCCTATCTTTTAAATTAAATTTTTATTTTTTTATATTAATTACAGTTTATTCACTTTGTATCCCAGGTGTAGCCCCCTCCTGCATTCTCTTCCAATCTCAACCTCCTTCCTTCATCTCCTCTCATGCCCTTCTCTGGGTCCACAGATAGGGGAGGTCCTCCTCCCCTTCCATCTGACCCTAGCTTATCAGGTCTCATCAGAATTGGCTGCATTGTCCTCCTTTGTGGCCTGGCAAGGCTGCTCCCCCATGAGGGGGAGGCTGTCAAAGAGCTAGCCACTGAGTTTATGTCAGAGGCAGTCCCTGTTCCCCTTATTAGGGAATCCACTTTGATACTGAGCTGCCATGGGCTACATCTGAGCAGGGGTTCTAGGTTATCTCCATGAATGGAGTATAAGTCTCAGAAAAGACTCCTGTGCCCAGATTCTTTTATGCAACCTCACACAAAATATACCCCATTTTTGATTGTATTATTTGGTTTGTTGTTAATTTCTTGAGTTCTTTATATATTATAGATTTTAAGCATCTGTCAGATGTATGGTTGGCGAAGATCTTTTCCCAGTCGGTAGGCTGCCGTTTTGTTCTATTCACCATGTCCTTTGCTTTACAAAGTTTTCAATTTCATGAGGTCACATTTACTAATTGTTGGCCTTAAAGCCTGAGCTCTTAGTGTTCTGTCCAGGAAGTTGTCTCCTGTGCCAATGCATTCAAAGCTCTTCCCCACTTTTTCTTCTAACAGATTTAGTGTGTCTGGTTTTATGTTGAGGTCTTTGATCCATTTGGACTTGTGTTTTATGCAGGGTGATAAATATGATCTATTTGTATTTTTCTACATGTAGACATCCAGTTAGACCAGCACAATTTATTGAAGATGCTGTCTTTTTTTCCACTGTATGGGATTGACTTCTTTATAAAAAATCAGGTGTTCTTAGGTATGGCCCTCAACCGAAGAATGAATACCGAAACTGTGGTACACTTACACAATGGAATATTACTCAGTTACTAAAAACAAGGAAATCATGAAATTTGTAGGAAAAAGAATGGAAATAGAAAAGGTCATCCTGAGTGAAATATCCCAGAAGTAGAAAGAGAGGTATGGCATATACTCACTTTATAAGTGGATTTTAGTCATATTAATATAAGATAAACATACTAAAATCTATAGAACTAAAGAAGCTGAACAACAAGGAGGACCTTAGGGAAGATGCTTCATTCTCATTCAGAAGGAAAAACAGGATAGACATAGGAAGCAGTAGAAGAGAGGAGGAACAGGATAGGACCCTACCACAGATGTCCTCTAAAAGACTCCACCCAGCAGGGTTTTGAAACAGATGCAGAGACTCACAGCCAAACTTTGGGCAAAGAGCAGGGAACCTTATGGAAAAAGAGGCATATAAATGGACCCAGAGACGACAGGAGCCACACAGGAAAACAAAACCAAGAAAGCAGGGCACAGGGGGAACTGCAGAGACTGATGCATCAATTAAAGTCCACGCATAGAGAGGACCTAGACCCCCTGATCAGATGTAGACCATAGACAGCTCAGTCTCCATATAGGTTCCCTAATAAGGGAAGAAGAGACATGACATGAACTTGGTTGCCTGCTCCATGATCACTTCTTCCTGGTGGGACAACCTAGCCAGGCCACAGAGGAAAAAGATCCAGGCAGTCCTGGTGGGACCTGATAGGCCAGGCTCAGACACTAGGGAAGGAGGACTTCCCCTATCCATGGACTAGGGAAGAAGGATAGAAGAGGATGAGTGAGGAAGAATGGGACCAGGAGGAGATCAAGGAGGGGCCTACAAAACTGGGATACAAAGCAAATAAATAGTAAATAATAATGATAATAATAATAAATAAACTATATGCTATAGATCTGAGAGTCTAAAATGATGGCACTGATTTTTTTTTCCTCAAGTGGACCACTGCATGTTTTAATTATAGCCTGAAA
Organism: Pachyuromys duprasi; assembly: GCA_028658305.1. Taxonomy (NCBI): domain Eukaryota; kingdom Metazoa; phylum Chordata; class Mammalia; order Rodentia; family Muridae; genus Pachyuromys; species Pachyuromys duprasi. The sequence continues at coordinate 38,370,227 of CM053761.1, forward strand.
GCATCTCTTACTGCTTTTCTTTGTTGTGGCATGAATGTTTCAAGTGATTATACTTTCAGCATACTTGAACATGAACACATTATGTCTTCAAAAATATTGTCAGAATCAGGGTCTGGAAAGAAGGATCAACAGTTAAGAGAGCTTGTTACTCTTGCAGAGGACAAAAATTGTGCCCCAGCATCCAGCTCAGCAAGATAACTGCTTTGCAACTCCAGTTCCAAGTGATCTGGTGCTTTCATTTCTGTAATCCTTAGGTACCTGCATGCATTTGGTGTACATACTTATACACTGATCTTGATATATATTTTATAACTCTTGCCTTCAGTTTCTATGTCACACATGCCCTTATTTGCATCTCCTCTTTTACAGATTTTCTTTTTTAATTTCTACAACAATTTGAGCATTGCAGAATCTTATATCTATAAATTTAAAGTTTGGTTTTTTTGGCATTTTATAATATGCAAATTAAAAATCTATTTTGATATCTTACACTTTATGTACTATGATTCTAAGTGAGCTTCTTTAACATAACTTCACATATACAAAAATCTGTCCGGTTTTCTCTTTTTCAGTGAGTTGTGTAAGAAAAACATCTGAAAAAGCACTCTTGGGGAAGAATGGCACAGGTTTTTTTTATATATAGAGAGAGATTTATTATAGTAAATTGTGAATTATAGATTTAATAAATCTACCTTAATTATAGTTTACTAAATTATATAAAATCTAGATTAATTATAGTAATCAGCTCATTTAATTATAAAAGCTAAGAGATTCTAAAACCTACTAGCTTTGGGATGAAAAAAAGGGGTACAGTTACTAAATTTACAGTCAGAAAGCAAGTAGGTTCAAGACATAAGAGCCAATTGATTTTCAATTTGAGTCTTAAAGCAAGAAGAATCTGATGTTCCAGATCAAGGGTGTCAGGGTGAAGGCTTCTCTCTAACTTGTGACGGTCCAATGTCTTGAACTTCTAAGCTGTCAACTTATTGGATAAGGACCACCCACGTTAGGAAGGTTATGTGCCTTACCCAATCCACTGGCACAAAAGTTTATGTCATCAAAAACACTGTCACAACACATGCACAAAACTGGGAATCTCATAGCTAGGTCAAATTGGTACATAAGTCAACCATCACAGGTTCCATCATTCTTGATGCATCGATGACAATTACCCAGCTTTGACAAGTTCAGCATTGGCCACTAACCAAGGGAGTTTGCCACTTACCATTCTAACTCTTAGTGAATCATAGGGTTGAGCAAAGGACTTTCCTCTCTCTACAATAATAATATGAATATACAAAGAAGTAATTAGTTGCCCAGAACATACTGACTACAACATAGACATTGCATTTTGAAATTTTGATGAAAACAGAGTGCCACATTTACCACCTGAGGCCAAGAAAAGGCTTCAGAACTAACTTGGACCACCTCACTCTGTCTTCACACACACACACACAATAGTACACAGTGAGGATGGCACTTAGCTTAAGCACACAAAGCTTAAGCCACACACAGCAGCTATGAAGCACGCTTTTTTCTCAGCCCTCCTTTCTTATGCAAAATGCCAATTATCACTCAATCGCACACGTGGGTTTTCTCTTACTTTTGTTACTTATGGAATAATTTCATCTGAGAGTGAACCCAACCATATTCAACTCATAACATAGATCCTCCACTATGCTTCTTACTAACACACTCTTCACATCCATCTTCAAATGTATCTCAAAGGTCAAGTTAAAAACAAGCCTAGTACCTCCTACAATACAAGATAGATCCAAAGGACAGGAAAGGCCATCTACTGATGTGCCATCATTCTCTTCTGAGGTGTAATGTAGCGATGTATCAGAGCAGATATTAAGACTCGCGATCAAGACTTTGGCAGAGGGCGAGAAGTAATGATAGATCTGGGGGAGGTTGTTGAAACTTGGGGAGAACAAGAGCTCCACAAAGACCAAACTGAGCAGGGCACAGGGGTCTTGTATGAGACGGTTTCTACAATCAAGGACCATGTGTGGATATGGCCTGG
>CM053761.1:38372752-38401704 GCA_028658305.1 Pachyuromys duprasi
GACTTGGAGGGGGCGGGGAGGAGGGAGATGAGGGAGGGAGTGGGAGGGTGGGAGGAAATAAGGGAGGAGGCTATGCCTGGGATGCAAAGTACCTAACCTGTGATTGATATAAAAATAAATAAATTAATAAAAAAAGAAAAAGAATACACATACATCAAGTGCATACATAAATACATACATGCTATATATTCATCCATGCACATGAATACAGATTTATATAATATTTAGATATGTATAAACATACAAATAAATATATAAATAGATTATTTCATACTATTTTAAATATTTTCAAAGTATATGTATGCTTGCAAATATATAGTTATATCAGGAATGTGTTAAATTTAAGGTCTACTTACTCTTTTATCACTTTTAGTAACTATGTAATTTTCTTCCTTAAATGTATTTTATAATTTCTAAACTGAAAGTATTGATTGTTAACTGGTGGAACCATACTTTATGTTATTGGAATGGCACAGGTTTTCTGCCAGTGTTTGCAGGAGAGATGGGAACTTGATCCTACTACTTTAGTAATTAACATAGAAACAGTTAATAAAATAAATAAAAGTACTGCAAGTTAATAGTAACCATTTGTCTTCTTCACAAAAATACATATTCAATCTCGCTAACTTTAAATGTGCTTTAAGGAATATTAACTGTGATGATATTCAAGTTAATCATGAAAGACTAAAAAAATTTATCTTGCTGTCAGTGCCAGTCAGATTGAATATGTTGAGCATGGTAAATCTAGAGTTTATAAATGGTAAACTATGCTAATTAAATATCGTCTTGGATGTCAAGGACCTTCTATTCTGTGGGTGTCTAAATATGAAGAACAATTTCTATCCTACAGAGAATTACTTTAAAAAGAATAGGTATAGCATATCAACATTTAAAGTAGCATTAAATAAAGTCTCAGAGTTTACTAGGGGTCAAATATCTCCTGAGTTATTTGCTGTTTCATCCAAAAGGATGCTGATTTCACAACTTCATGTCCTAATGACAATTGCTGCTCTGGTTCATTCACATTTCTTTCTAGTCTCAATTTGCATTAAAGAAATTTTCATTGATCTATTTGTCATATTCTCCCACAATAACCTCCTTTCTTCTCCATAAGTACTTAATAATCAATTATTATAGTACTTGTTTATCATTGAATACCCTTCTGCCATAAGAGTGCCAGGTCTGTGAATCAGGAGGTTTTTATCGATATTATTTTCTAGCTCATGTCAAGCATTTGACACAGTGTTTTACATGTAGTATGGATTTAATCTATCTTGCTAAATAGACAAAAGATGAACAGTCACAAGTCTAACCTATTTGGAGGATAATTTTCTGTTCTTTTGGGTAAAGAACTTAGAAAATTCTGTCAGTATCTGCATGTAACTTTTGTTTTAACAGAGATCACATGGCTTCAGAGAATAGCACGCAATTTTAGTGACAGAATATATAAAATCTTAGGGTCTACTTGGCTCACACATCTCATGGATCTCCACCTTTGTACAGGAGACTCTAATTGAAACTGCTTTCTTCCATCCTAGAGAGCTGCTCCCTTCAACAGTTGTCAGTAAATGACATCTCCAGCTCAGGAGGCCTCAACCAAAGATAAAGAAAGTAACAGCTGAGCATTGCTGTGAGCAGGAAAAATAATCTTTTCCCCACGTCAAAGCACACCAGTTCTTTACTCAATAGCAATTGGCTAGCCCTGAGGACACACACATACAAGTAATAAATACATTGAGCAAGCTTTAATTATACAGTTACACACACACACTCTCTTACATACATAGCACACTCACACACATTCACATTCCCACATACATACATACCACCACCATCAACAACAACAACAACAATAACAATTAAAGAAAAAAGAAAAAAAGAGATAATGAATTTGAAAGAGCAGGTAGAGGAACCATGGGAGGGTGTGGAGAGAGAAAATGAAAGAAACGAATGATGTGATTATATTATGATCTGAAAAAAAAATTCTTAAAAGGTCATCTCCAGAAGAAGGAAGAACAAGAAAATGGAACCTGTTAGGTATAAGGTCTTGTTGTAGATCAACACCTCATTCAATAAGGTGACTGAATCATTTACAAATCTATGAAATAGAATGAAAAGATTGATCAGAAAAGTCAGGTGTTACTTCAAGAGAAATTGATATACGGCCCCTAGTTACGTGTGCATGGCACAAAGGAAATCTTTTGGGTAAAAGATAGTAAATTATTGCTGCAGGTCTTTAGATGAATCTATATTTATGGTTTCTATAACACAACATGGGGTTTGCTGGTATTTGTAGAACATGATTGGCCTGTAATAAAGAATGATATTGATAGATAAATTAGCTTTACATTTAAAGATAACCTGTGAATTCATAATTACATATTAAATCTACATTTCAACTTATATTCCTCTTTTAAGACTAAATTAAATTTAGTGGTTTTTTTCTTCTTTAGATTAAATAAAATAACAAGACAGACGATAGACTTGATATTGATAACTGATGCACTCAGTGGAAAATCCTCTTTGTGACTTAGTGATTAATATTTGATGAATCTGCAGCTTGTGTCTGAGGCCGACATTTATTACTTGCTAATATTTAGTAATTTGGTCAGATTGAATATATGAATCTGCTTGTCCATGGCAAATTCACTTAAAAAAATCATTCATCCCAGAACTCTTGGCATTTATCAGCAGGTGCTGAGACTTGTGTGCTTATTTACAAAACTGTTGTCACAAAATCAAGTGAACACTAACAAATGCAGAGCTTGGAGACAGAGTTACCAAATCTCAGTTGTGTGATGCTGATTGTTACAGAAGCTTTTCTGTGAGTTTCCACACTTTCAAAGTGGCAAATATGCCACCTGCTGCAATAAGCCAGTGTGCGTGAAATCACTGTGGGAATGTGAGGGAATTACTGCCTAGTAGCCTGCAATTATTATCCTTGTTTGTCGATGAGTCTTCAGCTCTTATTTTTGCATCTCAACACCCTCTGAAGAAAGTTGTAGGGAGGGGAATATAATTAGCTAAATTTCAGTTTTCATATATAAAGAACATGGACCCTGGAGACACACAAACACAACAACAACAACAAAAACAAGTGGGTTTTGTGATTTAGTAAAAAGACTGTTTCCTGGGACTTATTTACAAAGCAACTTCAATAAAAAGATTAAGTCACTGTTAGTAAGGAAAAAAGCATGTAAACCATTCAATAATGCTAAGACTATTATTGAAACACATATACATACAAGTACACACATATGTTTATATACATGTATATGCTAACGTAAGTGCTAACAAGGAATTTGCAAATAAACCGAAATCAAGTTATATGATTCACTATGAAATCTGTTAAAGGAGATTTTGATTATTTATGGAGATAATTCTAAAAGAGAGAAACCATTGGTGTCTCTTCACAGCACATTTTTTTCTTTCTTTCTTTGTTCATTACAATTTATTCACTTTGTATCCCAGCTGTAGGCCTCTCCCTCATCTCCTCCCAGTCCCTCCCACCCTCCCTCTTCTCTCCCTATGCCCATTCCTTAGCCCACTGATAGGGGACTATCACTGATAGGGGTTATTTTGAGTCTTGGGTTAGAAGCCCAGTTGCCCTGAATAGATTAGTTATAAGCATATCCCCAGTGTATATGCACTTTAACTTTCTTATCTGCTGCTGATATCTGATAAGTCTTACTAGACCCATCTTCATAGCCAGAAGAGCCAACAAATAAAAAGTATCTCCTCCATGGCAGATACATGGTAGACCAAAAATCTCACTGATGTTCATATATAGCATCTAAAACGGACATCTGCCATCTCTACCCAACACACCATTTCAGTCTTTTCTAGCATTCCTACATCTTGCTTACCTCTTTAATCTGTGTCGAATTGCCTTGTTCACTGTTGTCTCTAATCAAGACTTCAGCATTCTCAATAAAAATTATAAGGTGTCTTGTCAATTGTAGGCCTTAGCTAATCGCTGGTGTTTCATGTGTTTTGCTCCATCTTGGGAATTGTTGCCTAAGAACATGACATCCATTTTTAGACATGCTATGTTCACATTGTGCTCGGTGTCAAGAATCCCCTCCCGCCCCTGCAAAGACACAGCTGTGATTATTGTTTTAGCTTTATGGAAAGACATTTTGATTCTCAGCAATGTTTCTTCTCCTTGACATGAATTCTAATATTCCTAGTTCCTAAATACATCTTCCAGTCTGTAACAATGTGACACACAAAAAACTTTATCAAATGTTCTTGATATCAGAGAAAAAAAGATGCCAACTTTTATTTTAATATTTTTATGTGTCTACATGCATATGTGTGCATACATTAGAACAATCTGTGTGTGTGTGTGGTTTCTTTCCTGTGTGATTATGTATTCATTTATTTTTGTGTCCTTTCATCATCTATATATCTTAACAACTCCCCTCACCCCTAAGAAAGACCTTAGTTTTATTGTCTCTTCTGAATTTGTATCCCATTTCAGCATGAAAATTTATAGGCATTCTTTATTCATTTGAATAAATGACACATCCTATTAATTAGGAATGCCTTAACATTTTTTATCACATAAGTCTCAATACATAAATTTACTGGCAGAAGACCTGATCATGCTGGACTGAATATTTTCATGGGCCTTATTTCAGATGAAAATGGTATAAATGGGTCTAGAATTCAATATGTCATTTACATTTTTTGAACCTCATTAATCCAGGCCTGAAATAATGAGACTATATATTTTTCTAACTGGTGAATTAGAGCATGAATACAAGTTCCAAATGTATTTTTCAAAATAATAAAAAGAGTTCATTTTTATACACTGCTGGTTTTTCAAATGCAGCAGTATTTCATTGTATGTATAAATGTGCTGTACCATACTTTTTAGGAGAAGAGGAGAGTATATTATGATAGCTCTACTCTCTAGAACAATGTCACTTAAGGTCAATCATCAGGGAGAATGAGGATGTTAACAACCAAGTCATAATTACCTGGACTTTATTTCGTACGTGATAATTAAAAAAACAGTGTTTTTAAATATTTTAGTTTTATTTTAGAACAGTCATACCTTCGTTATTATATAAATAATATATTATATACCCTTTTCATTTAAAATGCACCCATATTGTTTTTTTTGTATACCACGTATCAATGTTGCAACTACCACAATATAATTTTAAATATTTTTAGTACATTAAAAAGAAAATCTGTATTCATGTCATCTCATCTACACTCTCCTGACTGAGAAAAGAATTGTTATTTTTATCAATTACTTATAATACAACTCATGCTACTCATCACTGCTTAATGGACAATGTGCAAAGTTTAATAACGCTGTGTAGTGTGGCACACACAGTACTTATTTTTGCATTTCTAAGTCAGTCCTGCTGAATGGTATTATGTTGTATATACATGTTATATTTGTTCACTCATTGATCCATGACAGACCAACTTGTTTTATATTGTAATGATTCTATGAACAATAATGCACAATTTGTTTATAAATGGGTTATATCTTTAATTCTTAGTATATATATATATATATATATAATTACTGAGTCATTATTGCATAAGATCTCCTTTACTTATGACCCTTCTTGGCATTATATGAATAATAACTTTATTAAACATTACAACTTTAAATTATTTATTTATTACAATTTATTCACTTTGCATCCTGGCTGTAGTCTCCTTGCTTGTCTCATTCTAACCCCACCTTCCCTCCCTCTTCTCCCCTATGCCCCTCCCCTAGTCTCCTGATAGGCAAGGACCTCTTCCCCTTCTATCTGACCCTAGCCTGTAAGGATTCATTAGGACTGTCTGCATTGTTTTCCTCTGTGGCCTGGCAAGGCTGCTCCTCTCAGGTGGAGTGCACAAGGAGCCAGCCACTGAGTTCATGTCAGAGACAGCCCCTGTTCCTCTTACTAGGGAACTTACTTGGACACTGAGCTGAAATGGGCTACATCTGAGTAGGGGTTCTAGGTCCTCTCTATGAGAGAGAAAAACCACAATATCATCTCCTTAGATGCAGAAACATTACAATTTTTAATCTTATGCCTTGGGGCCTCTGATGTTGACCCACTGATGCATAAACAAATTTATTTCAATGATTTATGTAGATTGGAAGGTGTAGGGTGAATTTTAGTTTCCTTTATTATTATTTTTTTATTAATGTCACTTTATTCACTCTGTATTCCCCCTGAGCTCCCTACCTCTTTCCCTCTCAATACCTTCCTTCCTCCCCTTTCTGCCCACATGCCCCTCCTCAAGTCCACTGATAGGGGAGGTCTTCTTTCCCTTCCTTCTGATCCTAGTCTATTAAGTCTCATCAGGAGTGGCTGCATTGTCTTCCTCTGTGGCCTGGAAAGGCTGCTCCCCCATCAGGGGGACAGTGTGATCAAAGAGCAGGCCAATCAGTTCATGTCAGAGAAATTCCCTGTTCCCATTACTGTGGAACCCACTTGGACACTGAACTGCCATGGGCTACATCTGTGCAGGGATTCTAGGTTATCTCCATGCATGGTACTTGGTTGGAGTATCAGTCTCAGGGAATACTCCTGTGCTCAGAATTTTTGACTCTGTTGCTCTCCTTGTGGAGCTTTTGTCCTCTCCAGATCTTACTATTTTCCACTTCTTTCTTAAGATTCTCTGCATTCCGCCCAAAGGTTGGCAATAAGTCTTGGCATCTGCTTTGATAGTCTGCAGGGCAGAGCCTTTCAGAGGCCCTCTGTGGCAGGCTCCTGACTTGTTCCCTGTTTTCTCCTTCATCTGATGTCAATCCTTTTTGCCTTTCTGGATGGAATTGAGCACTTTAGCCAGAGTCCTCCCTCTTGATTAGTTTCTTTAGGTGTACAGATTTTAGTAGGTTTATCCTATATTATATGTCTATATGAGTGAGTATATACTGTGTTTGTCTTTCTGCTTCTGGAATAGCTCACTCAGGATGATCTTTTCCAGTTCCCACTATTTACCTGCAAAATTCATGATTTCCTTGTTTTTTATTGCTGAGTAGTATTCCATTGAGTAGATGTGCTACAATTTCTGTATCCATTCCTCAATTGAGGGACGTCTTGGTTGTTTCCAGCTTCTGGCTATTACAGAAAAAGCTGCTACAAACATGATTGAGCAAATGTCCTTATTGTATACTTGAGCCTCTTTTGGATATATGCCTAGGAGTGGTATAGCTGGATTTTGAGGAAGCGCTATTCCTAGTTGTCTGAGGAAGCATCAGATTGATTTCCGGAGTCATTGTACAAGTTTACATTCCCACCAGCAGTGAAGGAGGGTTCCCCTTTCTCCACAACCTCTCCAGCATGTGGTTTCCCTTGAGTTGTTGATCTTAGCCATTCTTATGGGTGTAAGCTGAATCTCAGGGTCGTTTTTATTTGCATTTCTCTGACTGCTAATGACGTTGAGCATTTCTTTAAGTGTTTCTCTGACATTCAATATTCCTCTATTGAGAATTCTGTTTAGCCCTGCCCCCCCTTTTTTTAATTGTATTGCCTGATTTGTTGCGTTTTAACTTGTTTAGTTCTTTATATATACTGGATATTAGCCCTCTGTCAGATATAGGGTTGGTGAAGGTCCTTTCCCAATCTGTAGGTAGTTGTTTTGTTCTGAGGACAGTGTCCTTTGTTTTACAGAAGATTTTCAGTTTCATGTGGTCCCATGTATTGATTGTTGATCTTAGAGCCTGTGCTGTTGGTGTTCTGTTCAGGAAGTCATATCCTGTGCCAATGAGTTCCAGGTTTATCCCCACTTTTTCATCTAACAGGTTTAGTGTGTCTGGTTTTATATTGAGGTCTTTGATCCACTTGGACTTTAGTTTTGTGCAGGGTGATAAATATGAATCTATATGCATTTTTCTACATGTAGCCATCCAGCTAGACCAGCACCATTTATTAAAGATGCTATCTTTTCCCCATTGTATTGTTTTGGCATCTATGTCAAAAATCAGGTGTCCATAACTGTGTGGATTTATTTCTGGGTATTCTATTTGGTTCCATTGACCCACCATTCTGTTTCTATGCCAGAACCATGCAGTTTTTATTACTGTTGTTCTATCGTACAGCTTGAGATCAGGGATGGAGATACCTCCAGAAGATCTTTTATTGTAGAGAATTGTTTTAGCAATTCTGGGTTTCTTGTTATTCCATATGAAGCTGAGAATTTTTCTTTCAGAGTCTGTAAAGAATTGTGTTGGTAATTTGATGGGAACTGCATTGAATCTGTAGATCGCTTTTGGTAAGGTGGCCATTTTTACTATGTTCATCCTGCCAAGCCATGAGCATGGGAGATCTTTCCATCTTCTTATATCTTCTTCTAATTCTTTCTTCAGAGACTTGAATTTTTTTTTTCATACAAGTCTTTGTCTTGCTTGGTTAGGGTGACACCAGGTGCTTTATGTCTTTTGTGGCTATTGTGAAGGGTGTTGTTTCCTTAATTTCTTTCTCAGCCCTTTTGTCTTTTGTATACAGGAGGGCTACTGATTTTTTTGAGTTAATTTTGTATCCAGCCACTTTGCTAAAGGTGTTAAACAGCTGTAGGAGGTTCCTTGTAGAATTTTTGGGGTCACTCAGGTATACTATCATATCATCTGCAAATAGTGATACTTTGACTTCTTCCTCTCCAATTTGTATCCCCCTTGATCTCCTTCAATTGTCTTATTGCTCTAACACGGTCTTCAATAATTATATTGAAGAGATATGGAGAGAGTGGGCAGCCTTTCCTTTTCCCTGATTCCAGTGGGATTGATTAAAGTTTCTCTCTGTTTAGTTTGATGTTGGCTATAAGCTTGCTGTATATTGCCTTTACTATGTTTAGGTATGTGCCTTGTATTCCTGATCTCTCCAATGCTTTAAACATGAATGGGTGTTGGATTTTGTCAAGTGCTTTTTCAGCATCTAAAGGAGATTATCACGCGTTTTTTTTTTCTTTCAGTTTGTTAATATGGTGATCACATTGATGGATTTCCATATATTGAACCACCCCGCGTACCTGGGATGAAACCTACTTGGACATAGTGGATGATATCTTTTATGTGTTCTTGGATTTGGTTTGCAAGTATTTTGTTGAGTATTTTTGCGTCAGTTTTCATAAGGGAGATTGGCCTGAAATTCTGTTTCTTTGTTGCGTCTTTGTGAGGCTTAGGTACCAAGGTGACTGTGGATTCATAGAATGAGTTTGGAAGTGTTCCTTCTGTTTCTATTTTGTGGAATAGTTTGAAGAGAACTGGAGTTAGCTGTTCTTTGAAGGTCTGGTAGCATTCTGCACTGAAACCCAATCTGGTCCTGGGCTTTTTTTTTTTTGGATGGGAGACTTTTGATGACCTATTTCCTTAGGGGATATAGGACTATTTAATTGATTTACCTGGTCTTGATTCAGCTTTGGTAAGTGAAATCAATCAAGAAAATTGTCCATTTCATATGGATTTTCAAATTTTGTGGCATATAAGCTTTTGAAGTAAGTCCTAATGATTGTTCAGATTTCCTCAGTATCCCCCTTATTGTTGTTATGTCCTCCTTTTTATTTTTGATTTTGTTGATTTGAATAAAGTCTCTTTACGTTTTAGTTAGTTTGGATAAGGGCTTGTCTATCTTGCTGATTTTTTTTTCAAAGAACAAGCTCTTGGTTTCATTGATTCTTTGAACTGTTTTATTTGTTTCTATTTCATTGATTTCAGCCCTGAGTTTGATTATTTCCAGCAGTCTACTCCTCTTTGTTGTTTCTGCTTCTTTTGTTTGTAAGGCTTTTAGGTGAGCCGTTAAGTTGCTTGCATGAGATGTTTCAAATTTCTTCTTGAAAGTACTTAGTGCTGTGAATATTCCTCTTAGCACTGCTTTCATTATGTCCCATAGGTTTGGGTATGTTGTACCTTCATTTTCATTGAATTCTAGGAATACTTTAATTTCTTCCCTGACCCAGCTGTCATTGTGTAGCAAGTTTTTCTGTTTCCATGTGTGTGTAGGCTTTTTTGTTATTTCTTTTGTTGTTGATATCCAGCTTTAGTCCATGGTGGTCAGATAGTATACATGGGATTATTTTAATCTTTTTGTATCTGTTGAGACTTGTTTTGTGAGCAATTATATGGTCTGTTTTGGAGAAGGTTCCATGTGGTGCTGAGAAGAACGTAAATTCTTTTGTGTTTGTGTGAAAGGTCCTGTAGATGTCTGTTAGGTCCATTTGATTCATGACCTGTGTTAGAGTCATTGTTTTTTGTTTGTTTGTTTGTTTAATTTCTGTTTTGTTGACTGTCTTTTGTTGAGACTGGGGTGTTGAAGTCTCTCAATATTAATGTGTGGGGATCTATGTGTGGTTTCAGTTTTATTAATATTTCTTTTACAAATGTGGTTGCTCTTGTATTTGGGGTATAGATGTACAGAATTGTGGTGTCTTCTTGGTGGAGTTTTCCTTTCATGAGTATGAAATTTACTTCCCCATCTCTTATGATTAATTTTGGTTGAAAATCTATTTTATTAGATATTAGAATGGCTATGCCTGCTTGCTTCTTGAGTCCCTTTTGCTTGGAAAACCATCTTCTAGCCCTTTACTCTCAGGTAATGTATATCTTTGTGATTTAGGTTTGTTTCTTGTATGCAACAGATTGTCGGGTCTTGTTTACATATCCATTCTGTTAGTCTGTGTCTTTTTATTGAAGAGTTGAGTCCACTGATATTAAGGGAGATTAACGGCCAGTGGCTGTTAGATGCTTTGATTTTGCTGTTGGTTATGGTCGTGTGTTTGTGTGCTTGGCTACTTTTAGTTTTGTTGTGGTGAGGTTATTTGTTTCCTCTGTTTTCCTGAATGTTGTTAGTGTTTCTGCATTCTATTTTTCCTTCTAGTATTTTCTGTAATGCTGGATTTATGGGTAGGTATTGTTTGAATTAGTTTTTGTCATTGAATATCTTGCTTTCTCCATCTATGATGCCTGAGAGTTTTGCTGGATATATTTGCATGGGTTGACATCTGTGTTCTCTTAGGGTCTGCATGATATCCATGCAGCCCTTCTGGCTTTCATAGTCTCTGTTGAGAAGTCAAGTGTGATTCTGATGGGTTTGCCATTATGTGTTACTTGGCCTTTTTTCCTCACAGCTTTTAGTATTTTTTCTTTGTTCTGTATACTTACCGTTTTGAATATTATGTGGCGGGAGGATTTTCTTTTCTGGTCTAATTTATCAGGTGTTCTGTAAGCCTCTTGTATTCTTATTGGCCTCTCCTTAAGTTGGGAAAATTTTCTTCTATGATTTTGTTGAAGATATTTTCTGAGCCTTGGAGGAGGGAATCTTCTTTTTCCTCTATTCCTATTATTCTTAGGTTTCATCTTTTCATGTGGTCTTGGATTTCTTGGATGGTCTGTGTCAGGAATTTTTTGGATTTAACATTTTCTTTGACAGACACATCAATTTCTTCCATTGTATCTTCTACGCCTGAGACTCTTCCATCTCTTTTTTTAAAGTAATTTATTCATTTTTATATTAATCACAGGTTATATACTTTGTATCCCAGCCGTAGCCCCCTCCCTCATTCCCTCCCACTCTCCCCACCCCTCCCTCATCTTCTCCCTGCCCCCCTCCAAGTCCACTGATAGGGGAGGACCTCCTCACCTTCTATCTGGCCTTAGCTTATCATGTCTCTTCAGGGCTGGCTGCAATGTCCTCTTCTGGGATCTAGTTAGGCTGCTCCTCTCTTGGGGGGGGGGGTGTCGACAAGCCGGCCATTGAGCTCATGACAGAAATAGTCCCTGTTTCCCTTACTAGGGTACCTAGTTGGGTACTGAGCTACCATGGGCCACATCCGAGCTGGGGTTATAGTTTGTATCTATACATGGTCCTTGGTTGGAGAAACAGCCCCATAGAAGACCCCTGTGCCCTGACCTATTTGGTCTTTGTGGAGCTCTTGTTCTGCCAAGTCTTACTAACTCCCCCTTTTTTCATATGATTCCCTGCACTCTGGCGATTACTTGGTTGTGGGTCTTAATATTGGCTTTGATTCATTGTTAGAGTCTTTCAGAGGCCTTCTGTGGTAGGCTCCTGTCCTGTTGCTTGTTTTCTCCTACATTCAATGTTCATCCTGTTTGTCCATCTAAACGAGGATTAATCATCCCATCCTGGGTCCTCCTTCTTGCTTATCTTCTCTAGGTGTATATATTTCAGTATGTCCATCCTCTCCTATAGGTCTATATAAGTGAGTATATACCAAGTGTTTCTTTCTGCTTTGGGGATACCTCACTCAGGATGATCGTTTCCAGGTCCCATGATTTGCCTGCAAATTTCATGATTTCCTCGTTTTTAATTGCTGAGTAGTATTGCATTGTATAAAAGTACCACAATTTCTGTATCCATTCCTCCACTGAGGGACATCTGGGTTGTTTCCTGATTCTGGCTATTATGTATAAAGCTGCTATGAACATGATTGAGCACTGTCCTTGTTGTGCACTTGAGCACCTTTTGGATATATGCTTAAGAGTGGTATAGCTGGGTCTTGAGGAATCACTATTCCTAACTGTCTAAGAAAGCGCCAAATTATTTTCCAGAGTGGTTGTACCAGTTTGCAATCGCACCAGCAATGGAGGAGAGTTCCCCTTTCTCCACAACCTCTCCAGCATGTGTTGTCACTTGAGTTTTTTGTCTTAGCCATTCTGATTTGTAGTTTGTTGGTTATGCTTACCTCTGTAGTTCCTATTTTCTTCCCTAAATTCTTCCTTTCCATGATTCTCTCCGTTTTTGTTTTCTTTAATTTTTCCAATTTTATCTTCAAATCTTGAGTTGTTTTTTCATTTATTTTCTTCACCTGTCTGATTGTATTTTCCTTTTAGTTCCTTCAAATATTTGTTTGAACATTCCTCTGTTTCTTTTATTTCTTTCAGTGATATAATTATTTCTTCTCTGAAGGCCACAAACTGTTTGGCTGGGTCTTCCTTTTTTCTTCATGGATGGCCATAGTCTGTTTGACTTTATCTTCCTCTAATTAGTTATGTATTTTATTTGTTTCCTCTATTATCTTCTTCATCAGCATAGATGTAAGGTGGTCTTCTTGAATTTCAATTATGCTGAGGTGTCCGGGGCTGCTGGCCCCTGGATGACTGGGTTCTGGAAATGTCATATTGCTCTGTCATTTGTTGGTTGAGCTTTCATGATCATCTCTACCCATTGGACTATTTTAGGTGTTGGCTATTAGTTTCTGGTGCTTCCTGGAATCCTGGGGTAAGGAGAATCCCCTTGGCAGGAGGATGATTTTTCCTGAAGGAGGCTTCCTCTGCTTTTTGGGTATGGTCACTGAATGGCCGGTGTTTCTCAGGAATTGCCACTGCACACTTCAGGAGTATAGAACTGAGTGGTAACTGTGGTCTTTGTTAGTGTGTGTGTGGGGGGGGGGGGGTGCGGTTTCCTCTCACCTGTAGAAGTCCTGGAGACAGCTGCCTTGCTGCTGGGTTTCTAGTTCTGAATTTAGTGAGCTGCCGCTGTTGTTACAATGTTTTCCAGGTACAGCTCTCTTGAAGAATCTGCTGATTCCCTAGCTGTGTGGTGTTCTCCCAACAGGGAAATTCAGTCTGGTACCCTGGGGCACACAGTTCTGTCTAGGAAGGTGAGTTGAGCATACAGCAAGTCTCGGCCAGAGGCTGAGTGCTCTGCTTTGGGCACCAGAGGCTGTATGTTCCTGTCTGGAGGCACTGCTCTGGTCCGGAGGCTCTGTGCTCTGCTCTGGGCTGGCAGCTGTGTGTCCTCTTCTGTTCCAGAGGCTGTGTGCTCCTTTCTGGGCAGGCAACTAAGGGCTCAGCTCTGGGGCAGAAACTTGGTGCCTCACTCTGAGCCAGAGGTTGTGAGCCCTGGTCTGGGATGATAGCTGGGGGCAACGCTCTGGGGCCGAGGCTGTAGGCCACTATCTGGGCTGGCAATTGTGTGCTCAGCTTTGGGCCAGAGGTTGTGCCCTCCTCTCTGGGCCAGCAACTGAGGTCTCTGCTCTGGTCTGGAGGCTGAGTGCCTCAATCTGGGCCAGAGGCGGTGTGTCCTGGTCTGCATTGGTAGCTGGGGGTGCTGCAGGGGTTGTGTGCTCTGACCGGGCTGGCAGATGTGGAGTTGACTGGGTGACCTTAGGTCTGTCCCAACTGATTTCCACACCAGAGGATTTCCTCTCACTTGGCAGTCACAAATGCTGGTGTTTTAGGTGACAGAGTTCAGTCTGGTGGTCGCTGTGCCTACACTGCGGTCCTGCTCCTCAGACACAGTGTCCTCCCAGGGGCCGCCATCTTGGATCTCCCTCTGAATTTTAATTTCTTAAAAAACCCAGTTATGTTATGTGAATATGTTTTGTTTTAGTCACGGGTGTATGATATGTTACTGCTTCAGTTTGTCCACAGTCATTAACAATTTGATTATCTTGTGCTCTAGAAGAAAGTGATTTTTGCCAGATGTAAATATTTTAATTCTGAGGACTCTGGAGAGGATATAAATTGGAGAGCCCTGAGAAGGATATGGCAGCTGCCACTAGTCCCTGCTGCTGCTAGTCCCTGCTACTGCATTTGCTACTGTAGGATTGCTGATTGGCTGGTTTTCTGGATTGCTGGATATTTTGACAATGAAGATTGGACTTGCCACTAGAAATCCAATGTCCCTAACAAGCAGGAAGTGGTCTAAAGAGTTCTATGGCCCCTTTACCCACTAACCTTCTTTCTTACCTACCTAGTGTTGGGAGATTGGAAGGAATTGGGGTGGAGAATTATGGTATATATAATAACCCAAAAAAGTAGTTCAAAATGTTTGTCTACACAAAAATAAATATATTAGGCTTTACACACCATATACATATTACTAATTATTAGAAATTATGTTTCCACTAATGTTCAAACTTTGCTTTAATTGTATAGTACCAGCCACATATTATTCATTTAAAATTGTAAGGAAATAGTTGCATTGTAACATTTAATCCCAATATCCACAGGCTCATGTTAGTGAATCCTCTCATATGTAAATCAAATATCTTGCCATTATAGATTTCACTTTAAATGCCAAAAATGGTCTCCCACCACTGCTGTGGGAATGACATTTACAAAAATGAAAATTAAAAAAAAAAGGTAACAGGAACTTATTAAAGAGGGTTGCCTAGATTCAGAAACAAAGCAAGGAGGGAAAAAAAAGAAGATATACAAAACATAAGCAGAAAAAAGTTCCACAAGGGGAAAAGGAAATGAGAGGACAGAGGGGGAGGATTTGAGCAACAACAACGTATGAGAGTACCATGATGAGGCTCGTTATTGTCTAATTTAATTGAAAGTTAACAAACAACAACCACAAAACAAGTGCTATGGAGATACAGTGCTGACAATGGTTTGAGATTGCTCACATACTAAAACCTCTTGTAGGAGCTAGACCGATTGCTCAGCTGCTAAAATCACTGGTTAGTCTTCCAGAGGCCAAGAGCTCAAGTCCAAGCATGCATGTGGTGTCTCTCAATTGTCTGTAACCCCAGTTCCTGGGGTTCCAATGTCCTCCTCTAGGCTTCAAGTGTACTGCATGCACATGGTGCACTGACAACAAGCAATCAAACTACACATATACAACAACAATAAAATAATACAAAAGTCTCCTGCAAATTAAGAAAAATGCTAGCCTTTTCCCAAGCAGCTGGAAACTTTTTTTTTCTTTTTTAAGCTGGGCAATAGTGGCATATGCCTTTAACCAAAACACTTGGGAGGCAGAGGCAGGAGGGTCTCTGTGAGCTCCAGCTTGGCCAGCCTGGTCTACAGAGAAAGTTTCAGGACAGTCAGGGCCACACACAGAGAGAAAACCTGCCTCAGAAAACCAGAGAGAGAGAATCCTTTTTAAACTGTGACCATGATTTGACAACTAATAAAAGCCACCGATAGATTTATTTTGATTATTATATATTTTGCCATCAGAGTTATACAAAAAACAGTTGTAAAAAAGAAATCTGAGTGTAGCCTATAGACAGCTCAGTCTTCATGTGGGTTCCTAGTAAGGGGAGCAGGGGTGTGTGTCTCTGACATGGACTCTGGTGCCTACTCTTTGATCACTTCCCCCTGTCAGGGGGCCCTTCCCAGGCCACATAGAAAGAGGATGCAGGCAATCCTGATGAGACTTGATAGGCTAGGGTCAGATGGTAGGGGAGGAGAGCTACAGCTTTCTATTGCCTAGGGGTAGGGGATAGAGTGGAAAAGGGAGGGAAGATGGGACATGAAGGAGACAAGAGAGTGGACTTGTATATGATCTCTGAATAAATAATAAAAAATAAATTTATATATAAAAATAAATCAATACTTTAAGAAAGAAGGAAGAAATCTGAAATAACATCTAACACTTAGAATTGCAATTTTGAAAATGTGACATAATTTATATTTTTATATAATATAAAATTAGATAACATGCAGATGTGATGATGTGAAATATCCTTGAGCATATCCATCTGACACGGCCCTACTTTGAATAATGACAGCAATGATGTGTGGGAGCATTACATGCTACTTAGATACTTCACATGCAACCGAGAGCTTTAGCATGATAATTTGCCATTCAGTCAGGTGGTGTCAATGACATGATGGCTCAACAGGTTAAGGCAGTTGCTTCCAACAGGCATTGTAGAAGGAGTCAACTAACACTCACAAGTTGCTCTTTTCTTTTCCCACAATTGCCATGACATGTGTGTTCACTCCCCCTGTTATTATTCATGTAAAATAAATATTAAAAAACGATTCACTATCACTAATCAACTATAATATGAGGAATTGTCAAACAACTCAGGTGCAAAACCATCTGGGAATTTACTAAAATACATGTTCCAATTATGACACACCTTTAAATGCAAAATAAAAGCTTTTATATAACTTTTCTACCAAGCTATCTCAAGGTCAAAAGATCGTGTTAACTTAAGTTAATATATGATAATGTAGTATCCCAGGTCCCTTGGTTTCCGTATTTTAAGAATCCAAATTTAATTCAATTTTATCTAATAAAACCTTCACTTACTTTTCAGAAATGGCTGTTATTTCTTTCAAATACCATTCAGCGAAAAGAGGAATTCCTTTAGAAGGAATTTCCACTTCTGAAATATTTTTCTTCTGTGCTATGGCTGAAAATATAGTGACTAATCCTAATGACACTATTTACTGTTAAAAGACTACTCTTGAAGTACTCTACCAAGGTTTTAAATGCTCTTAGTGCTGTTAGGAACAAACTGTGAAGCAGCATGCTCTAAAGTGCCGCTAAAACAGAAGCCACAAATGACCTTATTGTTCTAAGAATTTCAAGCAAGGACATATAAAAAGTCTTGACTTTTCTCCTCCTGAATCTCAACTTTCATTTGATGATTTGCTATGGCCACAATGAAGCATAAGAAGGGGAATCTTAAAATATGATTAAAAAACATGAAGAGTAAACAGACAGGCATCATCACCACTTAATACAATTATGGAACAAATGCATATCACAAACCGAAGAGTAGTATTAAAATATCACAGTTTGACTGCTAAAGCTTACTAATAAGCCTCATTGCAATTGTTGAACAGCTGTGAATCTATTAAGAATATGGGGGTCAACAGTAATACATTACTTCTGGGTATGCTGAGGGCACACTAACCTTTAATGTAAAATGCGGACTGTTCATGAACCAGTTATTATGCAAGCCAGGATATAATTGGTTGGCTTTATTGTAATGATTATGATGATAATTATCATAGAAAGAGCAGCTTCTCCTCATGAAGTGTTAGCTCTGAGACAAGGATTTTGCTAAGCATTTTACTTGCATTATCTCCTGGATTAAAACTCAAATAATAATATGCCAGTTGGCAGTAGATCAAGTAATTTTTGAACTTCACAAGGGAGCGTTTACTCTATTTTGCAGGTAAGAAGGAAGTCCAAATCTGGCAATATTAAATGGCTTTTTTAGAAATCACAAAGATACATTTCAATAAGTGATAATGTTAGAAATTGATTCAGTTTGATGTGAAATAGTTCCTAACTCTCCTTCTCTGTACACTTTGTGTAATTATTTATCTATTTACTATCAAGAAACGTCTATTTTATATCTTGACTTTTATCTTCTACTTGAAACACAAGCATGAGTCACTTCTTTTGATGCCAGTGTTTTTAGGTGGTTTTCTTGATCCTGTATAAACCCTATCCTGGATACTATGACCCAGCAATTTGGAGATGTGTAGGCAAGAATCTTCTTGAACATCTGTGATATGTCAAGAAAGCTAACAATGTTTGTAATTCTGTGAGCTTTAGCTCTCTCAACTCAACTAAATTTTGAACATTTTACTTTTTGTACAATAGCTAGATGAAAACAAGTTTAAATGGATCCATATTACAATTGCAGGAAGGAGCACTGGCCATTCCTAGATACCATAATCTGTCAAATAAAATGTCTGGTGCCAAGAATGATGCCTAATTGTCAGTAGAGTCCCCTAGATGCTTCAACATTCAGGCTATTGTCAGTGTGCTTTGTTACCACCACTCCACACCCATGAATTTGATGGTAAAACTTTCCCTATTGATAAATACACAAAATATTCGAGTCATTCATATTTTATCTACAGTTGTCTTCCATCTGAGTATTTTCTTCTGAATTATAATTGCAATGCAGTCCCTTTTGGAAAAAGTATCCACTCGTTTTTCTAAGATGGGTTTCTTGCCAAGACAAAATGTTCCAGATGTAATTATATTTCATCTCCAGTTGCTGAGTGCCTTGGTCATTCTATTTGTAAGTGACAGAAATCTAAATTACATTGGCTCAAGCACAGAAAAGGAACCTTGGCTCTTATTAATGAAATTTTTAAGTGACAGCTTGATACAAGTATTATGGGTTTAGGGACTCAAATACTAACCCTGTCCCTGAGTTTCTTTCTTTCCCTTCCGTAAATGTTATTTTTATTTCCTCAGAAGAGGCAAGAGATTAGAGCCATACCCAAGATTTATTAATACATAGCTTGGGCTGAGCCCAGAGTGTTCTTGTTTAACTATGTCTAGGCCAAGGCCTGGAAGCTTCTATCATCACTACAATCTAAGCTTCTGGAAGCCTGGACCTTGAAGGCTTCAGCTTCTAGCCTCCATCTGCTAACCTGGGCTTAGAATGTTTTCAGCATCAAATATTTACAGCTGAATAGCTTACCCTTTCTATTTATTTATGAACTCTAGCAAACTGGTTCAACTCAGTTGTTCTGGCTCAAAACTCCTTTTCAAATGTACTGATCCAAACTAGCTTCTCTATACTTCTCACTTAATGCCTCTGCTTAGAACTTTACTCAACTGAACTGCACCCATCTCTACTGTACTCTGGAACTATACTGTACAGACTCCAGGAACTCTTCTCTATTCTCTCTGCACTACTCCTATGTAGCTTCTCTTTCTTGTTTGTACTTGTGAGAGTTTGGAATATTCTGTCTCTTATTGATTCTGTAAAATCTTTCTCTGATTTCTTACTTTGTCTGCCCCTCAATTAAACATAATTTTTTTAGGTATTAAAGATTTGTACTAAATTCCAACCAAAAGAATTGAAGATGTGCCATGTCTTTATTCCAGCAGGAGCCATTAAGGATGTGTATTCCAGCCAGAGAGACTAATGGTATGTACTAAAGTGTGTCTGTATTCTGGCTGGATCACACAGACCTAGGTTTTTGAATTATTCCTTGCTAGAGAAGCCATGTTGCTGGATTAAAATTCGTCTACACTCTTCTTGCCTGTGTTCTCACTTCTATCATGGCTTAATTCTAGCCTCAAATATAGTTTAGACTCACTTGTCCCCTAGTACAACATAATCTTGTGAAAGTTTATGTTATGAATATGTGCACATGCTGCAAACCCTCAGTGTTTATGCATGTCTGCACCCATTCTTGCTAACACCCAAAAGTGGGTATAAAGTTCAGGAGGCGGCCAGGATGGCTGGATGCTAGAGACAGGGCACAGATGAGCTTCTTTCAAAAGATTCACTTCAGGAAAAATAGGATTCCTAAATGAGAAAGTAGGCTCAGCATGGTAGATTTATTGTCACCGTATGACCAGCACTCACCCGATTATTTCATAGATGGGTAGTACTGTAGGGGACGAGTTGGTTGTTTTTCTTTTAGTAAGCTTCTTCTTCTTCTTCTTCTTCTTCTTCTTCTTCTTCTTTTAATCATTAATATTCTGAAGCAGTAACAGCCTTAGGAATTTAGCATACTATTAGGGACTATGAGAAGGCAGTTCAAAAGAATCATTTTCTAGAAATTTGCATGCTAAACATACATTTTTTCACCCATAGCTACTATTACAAAGACTTATAACACAAAATAGATGGAACTAAATGCTCATAAATAAATATGGCGATAAGAATGATCACTTGTAATATGGGTGAGATTAAGAGAGTTAGGTGGTAAGGTAGAAATGTTCTCCTGCTTGTCAAATATGAAAATTCTTGAATTCTTGAACATGCACAATGCAACATATTTCCATATGTAACTCCTAATCATTAAAATGTATTAAATATGCCATTGTATGCATGAATCAAATTCATCCCAATGCATTTTATGGATGTCACTGAAGGAAAGTGATAAAAAGGATAAAGAGCTATTTGTGTTGTCAAAGTGGAAGGTAATACTCTCTTGTACTTCAATTCCTTATTCGGTATCAGCCAACATCTCATTTCCATAAGAAAGTCAAGTTATAACTAGTTCACAGTTTAGATGATGCTAATATTTCTAAAATAATACCATCTCATGTTCAAGCTGAAATCATAGCATATGTAGATTCATTAAACATGCAGCCTACAATTTAGAGTTTTCAAGACCATGATATTATTGACTTAGAGAGCAGGGATGAGCTACCATGTCAGAAATCTCAGCCATATTCTAATACTACATGTAATCTAATACTATGGTTATGAGTGCTCACATCTCTATGAGAAGACTTCCATGTGCTATTTTTCTGTATTTGTTATTATCCCTTCTAAATAACCAGCAACAAATATTAAGGATATAATTTAAAATTGACCTATAAAATGTGGAGCAGAAATGTTCTACAAATACCAATTTTCATTTCTATTCTTTGTTACTAAGTATATTTTTTGTTTAAAAAATAAGTCTTATTTATTTAGATATTAGTTCAGGGTATGTGTGCATGTGTGATGTCATACAACAACTTTATGAAGTCAGTTCTTTCCTTCCATCTTTACATGGGTTCTGGGGACTGAATGTGTATCTTGACACTTGGTGACAAGCACCTTTACCTCAGTTGTCTCACTGGTCAAACCTTCCAAATCGGGAAGAATCTGTGTAGCACAGAGAAGGTAGAGAAAACCATCTGAAAGTAAGAACAAAGTCAAATGTAAAAGAGAAAATCTATTATTAATACACTGAGAGTCTGCAGCTGGGTCTAAAAATAGAGAGGTAGAATTATAACTATAAGTAGATGATAAAGAATATAGTGGCAGCTCATAATAGCCATAGTTAATGGAGAAAAAATATGAAGTATTGCTCTATGCTCAATGGCTGTCTTGGGGACAAAAGAGAGATCAGCATGGGTAGGTCCTTTATTGATCATAAAAATGAAGCTACATTTTAGATAGGCCATATTCAGAAAACACAGAACAACCAAAGGTAGTGAAAACTGTATTACAACACTAAAAGAACTACTCTATCCTCTGTTGTTATAGTCTTTTTGCTTTGTTTCTTATCTTTTTTAAATTTTATGATGCATAGTAACCCTACTGTTCTAGATAGTACATGAGAACAAATTTTTAAAAACTTTCAACTTATTGTAAGAATTTCTCTTTTTTGCATTAGAAAAGAACTTGAAATACTTAATTAGACAGTTATGTATAAGAAAGAGCACAGTGCTACCCAGTGAATTAGGGGTGTGTGGTGAGGATGGGACAAGAAACAGGCTCAAATAGCTTAAAGAGAGAAAAAATATTTACTCAGACATGTAAAACCTAATGAAAGATTTCCATGGGTATGCTGTTGTCTATGTTTCAAATTAAATCTTATTTTTAACCAAGTAACTTTATGCAGTTTAGAAATAAATAAGAGTTAATGCTTTAATTCTTTCAAGTGAAACGTACCTTCACATTCTTGCTGTACTACTTACTTGTCATTTACTAATTTCTGACATATTTATCCACAGTCATAATCATTTCTCATTTAATGTTATCATAAATTCATCAAGACCAGTTTTGTACCCTGAAGAACCAAATAGAGCACTTAAATATATTCTTCCTTTGTACTGATTTTAATCTCATGATATTAATAATTTTCTATCACATTTTCAAGTCTTATCAATAGTCATATTTTGATTGCTGAGTGAAACATGGTGTAAAAACTTTCTTACCTCATTTTTTCTCTTATAGAACTTCTTTTCTATTTCAGTTTAAATAAATTACCCCTCACTGAACTATAAGTGATCAAGGAGAGTTACAGATATCACTTGGAACTGATTTGCCATTGAAAGATTTTGACATACTGAAATTTGCATAATATAATTTTTTACTCTCCTGCAATGTGATACATACACAATGTTAGGTCATTTCATGCCAATAGCACAGAATACTACATATATTTGGTAAAGAAGAGAGGTATTTGTTGGTTGGTTGTTTTGGTTAGCTCAAGGTTCTGGTAGCCTAAAACCATGATGATGACATCTGCTCTGTAGCATCTATGATTATGCTGTGGAAGATAATTTCATTGGCAAGACAGAGCAAAAAACCAACCAACCAACTGAACAACAAAAAAACCCCTGTGATTAGTTCAGTCATGATTATGGAGCAGTCAAAAGTTGCCTCTTAAGGGTCCCACTTGGTCTTTGTTCTGAATGTCTCATAGTGAGAATTATATATCAGCTGACTCTTTGCAGAGACTCATATACCCTAGCATGCTTCCACCCTAGGAGTGAACATACATGTCACATTGTACTGATAATATGTTTGATAATATGAAGATAGTTTTATTTCTATTTTTACCATAATTCACACTTAATTATATTAAGCATACTTAATAATGGATTATCTACAGTAATTTTAATCCTAACTTTTCTTTAAGGCGTATCCTGCATTTTCTGTTAGAAGAGGATCTTGTGCACTCCAGGCTGGATGTGTATCTTAGGAAGATCTTGAATTTCTGATTTTCTTTTCTCTACCTCCTAAGGTCTATGATTACAGGTGTGCACTCCTATGCCCAGTTTATATACTGCTGGGAATCAGACCCAGGGTTCTGTGCATGCTAGATAAGCATAATGCCAATTTAGCTACATTGCCTAGCCACGACTTATGACATTTTCATTACTTATTTACTTATTTGAAGTTAAAATGTATGTTCTTGGTTCTTGAGCTTTGTACTTAGTAAAATAAAATAAAAAAAAACCTTGAAATATACTGCAAGTGGATGTAAGAATCTCACCTGAGATTCAAAGATCTTAGAAACAGATTTTGGATTTTGATTACTTTTATCAATCTCTGTGTGTACAGACATGTACACACACAGACACACATGCATACATGTAAGCACATGTACAATATGCACACATTTATCTGCCCATTAGTATTTGACCTTTTGAGCCAAACACAAGTTATATATTTTATGTGTCTATAGCACAAATGTATTATTTTAACTTACACAAACAGAAAATATTGATCCCAACATCAGAAAACGCTATGTAATGTTTCACTGACAGCTCACTTTAAATTTTCACCCTTCTTTTCATACAACTTTCCTTGCTAAAATTCATAGATATCATCCTAACAAACATATCAGTTGTGTAAATTTGAGACTATCGCATAAAACAAAATCAGAAACCTTTTTATTAATTTTCTGTTGAGAATGGAAGTTGCTGAGAGGACAGTGGGAACTTAGAAAATATTCAAATATGCGGAGCCATGGGAGAAGGAAATTAAAGTGCAAGAGAGTGCAGAGAAACAGCAAAGATATCTGCAAAATCAGCAACACTCCTTCGTGGCAGAGGAGGCACCCAAAAGGAACAGAATCTTAGAATGTCCCATCATCATGATCTTGCTTTTCCCACATGGAACAGCAAGATAAGATGGCAACACAAAATAATCCTGACAAATCAAATGACATATAAATAAACAAATGGTGACAAAAAAGCCAGCACATGGCCCTGATAAAAGGTAGTTCTCAACACTACTGTGGGTTTAAGCTCATTTATAATTTTAATAAAATTTAATACAAGCATGCAGTATCAGGTAATGTTTAGAAACATGTGTGTACTTCATAATGCTTAGTTGGGGTTATGCATGCACATGAACCTATTATCCTCTCTCTGTTGGAAACAGTCTTCTGGATCATTGTGTGTACAGTATATTACTGTTATCTGTGGTCAACTGATTGTGCAATAACACCCTAGAACCTCAAGCTCCTGTATTACTTGAATGATTCTAGTGTGCTTCCCCCCACAAACACTCATGAATTTCTTTCATTCTCCACAAACACAAACACTCTTCTCTGTATATTTTCAGACTGAATGTTATCAAGCTTGTTAATAATTTCTTTCATTCAGTTCGCATTATTGAAGACTTCTGCTGCTTTTAAATATATATCTCCTAAGAAACTCTGCTTGAGTTTTTAAAATTACTTTCATCTCTTTGTGAAGCTTATCTGTAAGAGTAGTAAAATATTTCTGCTTTCTTCAGTTTCATTGAAATCCCTTTAAAACTGGTTTTAAATCATTTGTCTGAAGACTCTAAAATAACTCAGTGATACAGTACTTGCCTGAAATTAACATATATATTATTATTGTTGATGATGTTTTCATTGTTAGAATGTTGTAGAATGATCACTATGTGGTGAATTTAGGGCATCCCATCTCCACTGTTAGGTGATTTCATCATATTATGAAAGCTTACATCTTTACTGGGATCTATCAGCATCCGGAGGATTAGGTGCTTTTCCCAGAATCCCTAATCTGGCTCCTTGAAAACCGTTTTCCTCTCTAAATACAGTAAGTAATTTTATCTAGCTGTGATAAAATTTAATAAACAAAATGGAATCAAAATTTAATGAAAGTAAATAGCAATTGTTTGTCAGTTAATACCAGGGAGGAATTGGGTAAAACCCCACTTATCCAGCAATGAATATTTTAATCTGCCTATCACATCTCAGAACACAACAAGGAAACCTGACAATCTAGCAAACTCCTTGTTCCAGGTATAGGAAACAGTGCAAGTAGAAAAGGACACTTGTACCTGTAGATTCTGTATTAAAAACTTTGTTTTCAAAGTTTCTAATTTCTCTGCAAAGCAGGGAAACCACAAAAGTTGTTACCTATAAAAGTAAGATAATTGTGAACTGAACTGTTTTCTATGTGTCAGGAAACTGAATAATACAATAACCAACTTGTGCCATTTTTTTTCCAAATGAATGTGAAACAAAGGAAACTTAAAAATTCATTATTCATTTTAGACAAACATGAAATTCTCAGTTCCAGCTGAGACCATACAAGTTGAAAGCCAAATCTGGGGAAAGGCAAATTTTGTGATGTACACACTTCATTTAGAATTGGGATAAAGGACTATTTTGTGAGCAAATAGAACAGTTAAGCAGAAAATTTTAAATGAACTATCAACTGTTTTGAATAAACAAGTCATTCCCAGAACCATTCAGCTAGGATTCTGCAAAGGTTCGGCAGCAGGCAGGGCCACAGCCTTCGAGAAGAATGCAATTATATCAGTTCCCTCTTTCTCTTAACTCGAATCTCACCCTTGCTCTCTCAAATCCAATGACTCTTTTTCTTCATCTGTTTTTACTCATTAGAATTTGATATTCTTCTCTGCCTTATTGGATTTCCAAAATCAAGCCCAGAATCTGGCACAGAGTAGATGTTCAATAAGCTTGTTTTAAATAAACCAATACCACCTAAAGACTTGTCCAAATTGTTGTCCCTTGTGTGGGAGCCAATTTCTAATGAATAAAGAAGGAAAAAAGAGTGAATTCATCTCAGAAAACATCAAGTATAGATAAAGTAGAAAATTGTGGTAAAAATAATGACCACATAAAATGCTTATATTCTAAGGACAGAAAGCATATCTGGTTTTCAAAAACTGCATTGAGTAATCTACAGTGTGATAGTCCAATATGTTAAAATATGTTGCATGAAAATGTTCAAGAGCCAAGCACAGTACACTTGTGTAAAATTCCAGCTACGTGGTAAATGAGGCAAAAAAAACCCACAAACAAACAAAAAACAAAACTATTTCAGCCAGGAGACCAGCCCAAGCCAAACAGAAAGAACTTCACAGCAGAGAAACTTAGATAAGAATAGAACCAATCTTCTATTTTGACACAAACATATTCTACAAAAGAACCAGAAATAAAATATATATCTTCAAGAGTTTTTCAGTTTAAAATTTAATGAAAAAGAAAAGGAAAAATGTTTTAGATGGTAGAAGTTCAGAATAATTTCCTTTCTCTCAAAGCAGAATAGAGAAGGGGACTTTGCATTCATCTTTTAATACACCTTGTATCCAAAAAGTAACTACATAACTAATGTAAGAAAAATGACTCTAATTCTAAATTAGCATTGCTACCTGTCAAAAGAGATACAATCAACTTTCTATACAAAACTAATACTTGAAATGTTCAAAAGTTGTGAATACATTCAATACAAAAAACAGGTAGACATTCATTATTAATTTCTTTAACAGGGAAGGTTTCAATCTATATTTCAAAATTACTTCATCCTGTTATAAAACAAATAACTTCTATAAATTTAATATGCACATGTAAATATTTAATAAAATTTATGCTTTATGTGTGTAATTTGTAACAATATATCTGCCTAAAATCGAAGCAGTTTTTTCCACTTTAAAATTAAATTTAAGCATACATAGCTCTTATGTGTTTCTATTTCTCAGATCAAAGCTTTATTCTCCACCACTCTATTGTTCTTTGTAAGTTCCTAGCCAACATCATCAATAAAAAATAATAATATGACAGAGCTGAGAAAATATGCTAGGACAACATACCTGAAGCACTTCTATAAAATCTACTGTTAGAACTAGTATCCAAGGGGAACACATAGAGAATGCAATAGGTATTCACAAAGAAAAAGATTTTTATTTCTCTATAAAATAGCAAAGACAGACTGACACTGAGGAGAACCCACCTCTCATTGGCATAAATTCCAAGAGAAGAAATATCGATGAATGTTTCTTGTTTTTGGTCAGTTTTTTTTTAAAACCTATAAACTGTTTTAACCATATGATGCTGACATAGAAATTAATAAAATTTGCATAATCATTTTATTTTTTTCTTCAAGAAATAAAACAATGAATGTTTAATCAATACCACACTGCAAAACGCTACCATTGTGAATCTACTGTCTACACACCCGAGACTACTTTTTATATCCTTATATTATACATTATAGACAACTAAAACTAGGGCCTTTGTCCTTTATCCTTGTATTTTGTGCATGTGTTAGTGCATGTGTGTGTGTTTGGTACAGATGAAATTGTTTGTGAATATATGTTGAGGGGGTGGTCAGAGGACAATTTTGGATATTGTTTTTCAGGTCATTCTGTATATTTATTTTTTGACTGACAAAATTTTTCATTGGCCTGGAACTTCACCCATGTAGGTCAGGTTAGCTGGCCAATGAACTCCCAAAGCCTATCTCTGCTTCCCATCTTAACATTGCTGGAACTAAAAAAATACCATGGTATTTAGCTTTTCACATGTGGGTTTGCGGGGATGTAACTCAGGCCCTCATAGTTTTGAAGCAAGTGTTCTATCAACAAAAACAATACCCCAACCCTTATATTAGATGCAACAGCATTTTCTAAAACACATGTGCATAAATTATCAGAATCCCTGAATGAGAGATAATTAGTCTGTTAATTTATTGCTGTAACATTTCTATGATAACAATCTTTCACTCACAACAGCTAGGACACAACCCATTCTGAAGAATCAATAACCAGGAACTAACGATACATGAAAAATGTCATTGCAATAGGGCAGATTGTCTCAATACCAGTTCTGACTTATGAGATAAATGTTTTGAAAAATACTGGATGAAAAAAAGGAAAATATTTGATGTCTACATTTAGAAAAATACAAATAGAACCATATTTACCACTCTGCATAAAACTAAAGTTCAAAGTGGATCAAAGACCTCAACATAAAACCAGACATGCTAAATCTTTTAGAAGAAAAAGGGGGAAGCGCCTAGAACTCATCAGAACGGGGAGACAACTTCCTGAACAGAATACTAACAGCACAGGCTCTAAGAGCAGCAATCAATAAATGGGACCTCATGAAACTGAAAAGTTTCTATAAAGGAAAGGACACTGTTGTCAGAACAAAATGACAGCCTACAGACTGGGAAAGGATCTTCACCAACCCTATATCTGACAGAGGGCTAATATCTAGAATATATAAAGAACTTAAGAAGTTAAAGAGAAACAAATCAAGTAATCCAATTAAAAATGGGGTACAGAGCTAAACAGAGAATTCTCAATAGAAAAACATCAAATGTCAGAGAAACACTTAAAGAAACGCACAATGTCCTTAGTCATCAGGGAAATCCAAATCAAACGACCCCAAGATTTCACCTTACACCCATCAGAATGACTAAGATCAAAAACTCAAATGACAACACATGCTGGAGAGGATATGGAGAAAGGAGAACCCTTTTCCATTGCTGGAGGGAATGTAAACTTGTACAACCACTTTGGAAATCAGTCTGGTGCTTTCTCAGGCAATTAGGAATAGTGTTATCTTAGGATCCAGTTATATCACTCCTAGATATATATCCAAAATATGCTCAAGTATATAAGAACATTTGCTTAACCATGTTCATAGCAGCTTTATTTGTAATAGCCAGAACCTGGAAACAACCCAGATGTCCCTCAACTGGGAAATGGATACAGAAATTGTGGTACATTTACACAATGGAATACTATACTACTCAGCAATTAAAAACAAGGAAATCATGAAATCTGTAGGCAAATGGTGGGATCTA
>CM053761.1:38407855-38463853 GCA_028658305.1 Pachyuromys duprasi
GAAATTTCTCCAGGTAATAACTGGGTGTCCCTAGGGTTTTCCCACTTGATTTTCTCACCGTAGGAGTTCCGCTCACCTGGCACTCACAATGCTGGCGTTTTAGGTCCCAGAGTTCAGTCTCCTGGTCGCTGCGTTGTTTCTGCTCTCCTACTCCTCAGACACAGTGTTCTCTCGTGGCAGCCATCTTGGATCCCCCCATTTGACTTTCTAAGTGAGGATTAATCCTGTTACCACAGGTCCTCTTTCTTGTTTATAATTTGTAGGTGTATAGATTTCAGTATGTTTATGCTATTTTATAGGTCTATATAAGTGAGTATATACCATGTGTGTCTTTCTGCTTTTGGGATACCTCACTCAGGATGATCATTTCCAGGTCCCACCATTTGCCTGCAAATTTCATGATTTCCTCGTTTTTAATTGCTGAGTAGTGTTCCATTGTGTAAAAGTACCACAATTTCTGTATCCATTCCTCAACTTAGGGGCATCTGGGTTCTTTCCAGGTTCTGGCTATTATAAATAAAGCAGCGACGAACATAGTTGAGCAAATGTCCTTGCTGTTTACTTGAACATCTTTTGGATATATGCCTAGGAGTGGTATAGCTGGATCTTGAGGAATCACTATTCTTAATTGTCTAAGGAAATGCTAAATTGATTTCCAGAGTGGTTGTACCAGCTTACATTCCCACCAGCAATGGAGGAGGGTTCCTCTTTCTCCACATCCTCTCCAGCATGTGTTGTCGTTTGAGTTTTTGATCTTAGCCATTCTGAAAGGTTTAAGGTGAAATCTCCGGGTCGTTTTGATTTGCATCTCCCTGATGGCTAAGGATGTTGAGCATTTCTTTAAGTGCTTCTACTACATTCGAGATTTCTTTTTTAGAATTCTCTGTTTAGTACTGTATCCCACTTTTTAATTGAGTTATTTGGTTTGTTGGTATTTAACCTCTTCAGTTCTTTATATATTCTAGATATTATCCCTCTGTCAGATGTAAGATTGGTAAAGATCTTTTCCCAATCAGCAGGATGCTGTTTCGTTCTATTGACAATATCCTTTGCTTAATAGAATCTTTTGGGTTACAAGAGATTTCATGTATTAATTATAGCTCTTAGAGCCTGTGCTGTTGGTTTTCTGTTCAGGAAGTTGTCTCTTGTGCCAATAAATTCAAGGCCCTTAACCACTTTCTCTTCTAGCAGATTTAGAGTATCTGGTTTTATGTTGAGGTCCTTGATCCACTTGGACTTGTGTTTTGTGCAGGGTGTATCTATTTTCATTTTTCTACATGTGGACATCCAGTTAGACAAGCACCACTTGTTGAAAATGCTATCTTTTTTTCCATTGTATAGTTTTGGCTCCTTTGTTAAAAATCAGGTGTACATTGGTGTGTGGGTTTATTTATGGGTCTTCAATTTGATGCCATTGTTCAACCCGTCCATTTCTATGCCAGTACCATGCACTTTTTAATTACTATTGCTCTGTAGTATAGCTTGAGGGCAGGTATAGAGATACCTAGGGAAATTTTGTTGTTGCATAGGGGTATTTTGTTTGGGTTTGTTTGTTTGTTTGTTTTTCCACATGAACTTTAGAATTGTTCTTTCATGGTCTGTGCAAAATTGAGTTGGTATTTTGATGGAGATTCCATTGAATCTTTAGATTGTCTTTGGTAAAATAAGCATTTTTACTATGTTAATCCTATCAATCCATGAGCATGGGAGATCTTGCCATCTTCTAGTATCTTCTTCAGTTTCTTTCTTCAGAGACTTAAAGTTCTTGGCATACAGGTCTTTCACTTACTTGGTTAGAATTACACCAAGATAGTTTATATTATTTGTGGCTATTGTGAAGGATATGGTTTTTCTAATTTCCTACTCTCCACATTTGTCAGTTGTATACAGGAGTGCTACTGATTTATTTGAATTAATATTGTATCTGGCCACTTTGCTGAAGAAGTTTATCAGCTGCAGGAGTTCTCACATGTAAATAGTGATACTTAGCTTCTTACTTTCTGATTTGTAATCCTTTTGTCTTTTTAATTGTCTTTTGGCTCTAGCTATTGATATTTTTGATATTATATTGAAGAGATATGGAAAGAGTGAACAACTTTGTCTTGTCCCTGATTTTAGTGGGATTGCTTTGAGTTTCTCTCCATTTAGTTTGATATTGGCTGTCAGCTTGCTCTATATAGCTTTTATTATGTTTGGATATGGACCTTGTATCCCTTATCTCTCCTAGACTTTTATCATGAATGGGTGTTGGATTTTGTCAAAATCTTTTTTTTTTCCTTCTAATAAAATGGTCATGTGATTTTGATTCATCCACCATGATGAAACTTACTTGATCATGGTAGATGATATGTTTGATGTGTTCTCGACTTTGGTTTGCAAGTATCTTACTGAATATTTTTGCAAAAATATTCAAGAGAGATTGATCTGAAATTTTCTTTCTTTGTTGAGTCTTTGTGTGGTTTAGGTATCAGGGTAAATGTGGCTTCATAGAATGAGTTTATTAGTGTTTCTTCTGTTATTTTGGGTTATATAGTGTTATTTTGTGAAATAGTTGTGTTTGAGTGAAAAGTCTATAAACATCTCTTAGGCCCATTTGATTCATGACCTCTGATAGCTTCGTTATTTTCTAGTTTGCTTCTGTCTTGATGACCTGCCCATTGGTGAGAGTTGGGTCTTGAAGTTTCCCACTATTAATGTGTTGGATCAATGTGTCATTTAAGCTTTATTAATGTTTCTTTTATGAATGCAGGGGACCAGGTATTTGGTATTAGATGTTCAGGATTGAGATGACCTCTTGGTGGATTCTTCCTTTGATGAGATTTAAGTATTCTTCCCCATTTCTTTTAACTGCTTTTGGTTAAAAGTCTATTTTATTAAATATTAGGATGGCTACTCCAGCTTTCTTCTTGGGTCCATTTTCTTAGAAAACCTTTTTCCAGCCCTTTACTCTGATGTAATATCAACCTTTGATCCTCAGGTGTGCTTCTTGAATGCATCAGAATGTTGGATCCTGTTTCTGCTACCATTCAGTTAGCCTGTATGTTTTTACTGGAGAATTTAGTTCATTGATGTTAAAATATTAATGACCAATGGTTGTTAATTCCTTTTATTGTGGAGTTGGTGGTAATAGTGTGTTTGTGTGCTTCTTTTCTTTTTGTTTTGATGTTATGAAGTTATCTATATCCTGTGTTTTGGGGAGCATGTGTGCCTTGAGTGGCAGGGGCATGGGTGTGAGTGCCTTAAAGGGTAAGGGGTGTGAGCATGGTTACCTTAAAAGAAAAAGGGTGTGGGCACAGATGTGGTGCATTAAAGGGCTGCTGGCCCGGGTGCCTTGGAGGGCAAGGGATGAATATGTCATCCGATAGCTGAGGAGGCACAGGTAGCCTCAGTAGAAGGGCTGCTGGTGGGATAGTCCACCTCAAGTGGCACTTGCGGGGTATCTGGTGCCTCGGAAGGCAGCTAAACTGAGGCTTACAGGTCTATTAGACCCTGTGCTTCTGGTACTCAGACTCATCTGGGCTCTGCCATCTTGAATCTGGGATCCATATGATTTTATCGTCCACCTGGTCTTCACTGGGGTACCAGTAGAACAATGGTTTGGAGTTTGGGATGTTGTTTCAGGGTTCCAGATGCTGCCCTCTGGGAAGAGGAAGGAATCCGATGTCTGGCTAGTAGAGTGGAGGGTCCCTGGACCTGGGGGCCTGCACTGTATCAAGTATGCAGAAAGGGCAGGGACCTCACATTCCGTGACTCCTGGACCAGGGAAATAGCCACAGGGAGTCTGCATCCCATCATCCCCAATTCCCTGTATGTTCCCTTTGGTTCGCAAGTACCAAAGTCAGTGTTTTGGATCCAGTTGCCTGTTTATTCACCAGTTTCACCATCTCTGATCTTCTGTCCCTTAGATATTGAACACAGTGCTCCCCACCATCTTGGAACCATCTTTCCTTTATTTCTTTAAGTGATTTATTCGTTTACTCTTTAAAGGCCTCTATCATCTTCATAAGAATAGACTTAAGGGAAGATTTTTTTTGTGATTCAACAGCTTTATGCAATTCAGAGATTATTGTAGAACAGTGGGGTTCTGATAATGCTGTTTTGTCTTGGTTATTATTGGTTGTGTTCTTATGCTGGCCTTTAGCCATCTGGTTGTCCCTTGTGTTTGATCGTTGTTCATGGTGCTGGCTAGACTTCTCACAGACGGTGAGAAAAACCCTGTACTGAAGGCTGGAAGTTCCTGGGGACCTCCGGATGGAGGGGAGGGTAGTGGGTTGGAGGCTGGATCTTGGGGAAGAGTCCATATCCTCTGCTGGCTGTGCTCCAGTTGAACTCACAGGCAGGTGATTAGGGTGGGATGGTGGTCTACCCTCGATTATCCTACAGTCTGGAAGGTCTCCGCAGGTAGGCAGGTAGAGCCAGGGGTTGGGGGTTAGGGTTCAGGGTAGAGAATAGATTACCCTGGAACTCAGGAGCCCTCTTCAAGAAGGTAGATAGTCTCAGAAAACATGGTCATAGGCGTTTCACCGTCAGCAGTAGGGCCTCACAACCGCTCCACAGTGACTGAGATTAGCCTTCTGCTACCTAGACACAATGCGTGCCGGGTGCTGCCAACTAGGGGAGTCCTTTAGTGTGATTTTTTTTAATTTATTTATTTTTATCTCAATCACAGGTTAGGTACTTTGAATCCCAGACGTAGCCCCCTCCCCCATTTCCTCCTACCCTCCCACTCCCTCCCTCATCTCCTTCTTCCCCGCCCCCTCCAAGTCCACCAACAGGGGAGGACCTCCTCCCCTTCCATCCAACCCCAGCTTATCCTGACTCCTCAGGGCTGGCTGCAAAGTCCTCTCCTGGGATCTAGCCAGTCTGTCACTCCCCGGCTTGTATGGGGGAGGGTCAAAGAGTCAGCCATCAAGATCATGACTGAAACAGTCCCTGTTTCCCTGAATAGGGTCTTCAGCCCTACACTTTTAAGAACAAATTCTTTATTACAAGTTTCCTCTCTTTGTTTGGACTGTTTTTGCAGGATATTTGATCACACTCTGAACTTCAAGATTGTGTACTGGAAAAACCTGTTTCTAGTTGTATGGCTCAGCCCTAAAACAAACTTTTATCCAAGAGCTTTCTGCAAACAGAATTAAATAAAGTTAGCGCTAGGTCAAGAGTCAGAGCAAATAACCAGTTGACAGGGAGTGAACATAAGTAAACACTGGAGGAAGGGACATTGATTTGAAGGGTTTTTAAGACAGCATGGGAAATGAGAAACGTCTTTTCTCTTCCAGGATGTGAGCTGAGTAGGAAGGGCTTTTTCCTTCTGGGATTGTGAGCTGAGTAGGAAGGTCAGCTGGATACTTTCTCTGCATTTCCAAGCTGGCAGATTTTCACCCTAGCGTCTGGCTCCTTAGTTTTTATTGGTAAAATTGAATGTTTGGGATTTTCGTTATTTAACACATTTTGTCTAATCCTGTTTTTTTCTCATAAATACATGAGATAGAGCCTTACAGAGGTATTGTCTTCAGACTTGTCATTTTGTTCTCATCTACTTTGTCTTTTTTTTTATTATTGAAGATCATTTTCAACATAGAATGCTACTTTTCTGAATTTAATTTTTTCAGGGTTATGTAATTTTATGCTCATTTTAATATCATGATCTATAACTTAAGATTTTCAAAAGCATTAGCCAATAAAAATGCTAAAACCACCACACTGGAAACGACCTAAAGAGGTTTAAGTTTTTAAGAATTTAATTTATCATAATTAAAAAATATAATTTTGTTAATTCATGCCTCCCATGAGACAGATACTAAGATGGAATGAACATGGAAGGTTTGGGGCAAACAT
Source organism: Pachyuromys duprasi (assembly GCA_028658305.1). Lineage (NCBI taxonomy): Eukaryota > Metazoa > Chordata > Mammalia > Rodentia > Muridae > Pachyuromys > Pachyuromys duprasi. The sequence goes on from CM053761.1 coordinate 38,413,694, forward strand.
TTGAGAGAGAAGATAATAAAGTGACAGGCAAATGCTAAAAGAGTGCGTAAGGTGTGATGTAAGAATAAAAGAAAGCTGACAGACCTTTACACAGAATTTAAGTTCCCAGAGAAGGCCAGGTATCAGACAATTTTTTTAAAAAAATCTAAAATGAGGAATGAATACTTTAAGAAATGTTCAGTATCCCTAGCCTTCAGACAGGTGTAATTTAAAACTACTTTGAGATTGTACATCATACCACTTAGAATCTCTGCCAAGTAAATGATAACAAATGCTGGCAAGAATGTGGGGGAACGCTTGTTTATAGTTAGAGGAGAAGAAGCTAGTACAACCACAATGAACGTCAGTGCAAAGGCTTCTCTGGTGACTAAAAGCACAGCTCCTCTGTGATCCATCTGTATCCCCAGCAGCTACCCAGCTGACTCTTTGTGTATTCTGCCACAGAAATGATGGCACATCAATGTTCATTGCTACTCTAGCAAGAAGATGAAATCGCTTAGATGTCCATCATGTGAGGAATGAATACTGAAAATATGGTACACATGTACATTTGAGATTTTTCAGTCATAAGGAAAAAAGAAACTAGCAAATTTATAACACATTGGGTAGAATGAAAAAATATTATATTACACAATGTAACCAGGGCTCAAAAAGCCAAATACCATATGTTCTGGCTTATATGTACATCATGGCTTCTAAATGTTTAATATATATTATATATTATATATATTATATTATATATGTTTAATATATTAACATATATATAAAAATATATATATTTAATATAATATATATATATAAATGTGGTTAGATGCCAGGATTTTCAAGGTACTCAAGGCCCTGTGGATAAACCCATGGTAGCCGGAGGCCCAAGGCATACACAGTCATTATGGTGATATACAGATAGTATATGTGTTGTTTTTACTTCATTCAGTCTTTGCTACTTCCTTGCACAGCTCCAGGGCTGAACCTGACTGGGAAAATAAACTATAAAGAAAATGATACAGACACATGCACAGAAATGATGAGCCCTCAAGAAGCCTCAACACTTGGGAAAAATATTTACTATATATTTTTGGACAGGGAGGTTACTGTATAAGATGAAAAAAGATGTACATTATTACAAACAGCTAAACAAGGAAGTGGGGTTGTTATCTACAGATGAACAAAGAAGCGGGTTTATTTAATCTTGGTAGGAGCAGTTTCTGTAGGGAAAAAGTCAGTAATTATTTGGGGCATTGGGGTACAGAGGAAGCCATGGAGTACATTTTTGCACACACTACGAACATCAGCACAAAGATAAAAGTTTTGCCATCCCATTGAGCTTCACACCAGGGTGAGATCTTTACCATTTTCCTATGTATCTAAGGCCTCGGTCTTTGACAAAGCTGTGCTCATGTCTACAGCACACGTCCACTCAGACTTCACTAACTCAAGTTTCTATTGTTCCACTCAAACCCTGTTATCTGACCACTTTAACCAATTAAGTTTCAGAAAGTTTACTTTACAGTTTTGGTCTGTAACTCTCATTATCACACACACACACACACACACACGCACGCGCGCGTTGTATCGTCAACATATTGTCAATAGTAACTATAGAGCTGAGCTATTTACTTATAGTACAGTAAAAGTTATTGATTATTTATTATTTAAAATGACAACATTTCTATTCCTTGCCTTGTATTCAATATAAATTTGGTACTAGAAAAATAACTAATTTTATTAATCTTTAAGTATCAGGTACACCAAAGGATAGTTTTATTAATAGTACTTCTCTTTAACATAGTTAACATAATACTTCTATACAATTTAGTTAAATAAGTATATCAAATATCAATAAATTATAAACAGAAAACTATGTCGACCAGTAAAGCACATAGCAGTATCTTTCCTGAAGCTTATAAACACTAACCTTATAAATGATACAGATTATTCTATGAGCCTTGTCTATTTTTATATGTAACATTGCTTCATCATTTGTAATTCTGTTCTCCTCTCCCAATGATGACATTACTAATTTTTCAAGTGTACTTAATTTACTTGTTTTCATTCTTTGTCTGGGCTTTACTTCTTTTTTTAGTTTTCTGTTCTTTTATAACATTGTTATGATTTCAGAATTTTAGAAAAGCAATTTTCTGAAACAAATAAGAGATTCTAGATATTGTCTGCTGCACAGTAGAGAGAGGCAGACGGTACCCTCTGCTCCAGGTTCTTGACATGATGCCTTTTCAACCCTGCATATCACAGTGATGTTTTCCTTGTTGCAGACTGTAAATCCTCAACTAATTTGCTGTCCACAAACATCCTCTCCTCACCCATGTCTTCTGGATGTCCAGAGAGTGGAAAGCAATCTAACATACATTTATTGGTTCTCACAAGAACCCCATTCTTCATCTGAGTAACAATATGTGTGCTGAATCCAAATTTATTTGCTTTCCCTTATTTATAATTTTTAAGAAATATATTTCTGAAAATACGGCACCTGAATAAATAGCAAACTGTATTTTTACTTGGTAAGTACATATTCAGTGAAATACTAATGTGGATTTCTTCAATTTCAATGCAAAAAACATTGCAAGCATTATTTATTTTTAATATTAATCACAGGTTATATACTCTGTATCCCAGCTGTAGCCCCCTCCCTCAGTCCCTCCCAAACCCACTATCCCTCCCTCATCTCCTCCCTGCCCCTTTCCAAGTCCACTGATAGGGGAGGACCTCCTCCCCTTCAGTATTTTATAGGATACAAGTGATTCTGAATATTCATCCAGATATGTTTTATCTTGGGTAATTAGTATTTCTTAACTTTTATAGTTATGTACAATCATTAAATAAATAATAAAATATAAAACATACTAGCACACAATGGAAGAAAATAAATGACTTCTTACACAATCCTATATATATTTATATGGTATATATAATATGGATGTAACTTCAGTCACAAGTATAAATATTTTACATTTATTGTATAGCAATTCTCAAAAGTCCTAATTACAGTTTATTGGTCATATGTATACTTATCAAGGTATATATTTATGCATCTATATGTTATATATATATATGTGACATATATATATATATATATATATATATATATATATGCTCAGCCTTTATATCTAAATCCTGAATAGCCTTGAGAAAAGATAAATGATATTTGTTGAGCTTTTTTTTTTTTTTTTTACTTTTTTCAGACCATTAATTTGTAGAATGATAACTTAAAAGAATGAACAGGACAGTGTGTGTGGATCCAAGATGGCGGCCCCAAGAGGACACTATGTCTGAGGAGTAGGACAGCATGTCAGCACAGCAAACAGGAGACTGGAATCTGGGACTTAAAAACACCAATGTTTGTTATTGCCAGGTGAGAAGAAATCCTACAGTGAGGAAATCAAGTGGGAAAGTCCTAGGGACACCCAGTCAATCCCTAGAAAAATTCCGGGTGACCAGCTGTGCACAACCTTAATCTGAATGCTCAGCCTCCATTGGCTCCACCAGCCACCACTCCGGACTGGCACACACAGACTCCTGGCCAGGCTGAGTCACCCCAGATACCATTCCAGACCAGGGTGCATCAGTGGTGCACATCTAGCCCTGAGATGACCTTTCAGTCTCCCACCACCCTGCCAGCCGCCATCTCGGACATGGAGACATAGTTTCCGGTACAGACAGAGGCACCCCAGGTACTATTCCAGACTGAGGTGCATGTGCAGCAGTAGGCGAATATCTGCTAGCTCTATTCTGACCTTGCAGCCTTTCGCTGCCCTGCCAGCTGCCATCCTGGACCAGGGACACATAGTTTCTGGTTCAGACTGAGGCACCTCAGACACCATTCCAGACCTGGGGGAAACAGCGGGTGCAAATCTGCTAGCCTTGATCTGAACACTCAGCCTCCAATGGTGCTGCCATCTGCCATCCCAGACAAGGACATATACTATCCGGTCCAGACTGAGGTGTCCCCAGATACTATCGCAGACTGGGGTGCACAGCCCCTAGCTCAGAAGGAAGCACCAAGTCCCCAGACGAGAGGGGAGCCCTTAGCAGCAAGCCCAGGTCAGAGCGTGGAACCTCCAGACCAGAGCGGTGCCCCCATCTGCCATCTCAAACCAGGACACTCAGCCTCTGGCACAGAGTGAGGAGCCAAGCCTCCAGATCAGAGTAGTGACCAGCCTGCAGTGCTCACAGCTAATAGCACACAGCACAGAGGTGAGTACACAGAGCCCACAACAGAGTACATGTACTGCCCACAGCGCCACCCACTGACCTCAGAGTCTAGCCTGTGGAAACCACCACAGATTGACAAACACTGGGAATTCAGGAAACCTGTGCAGGTGCTTGGTGCCCTTAGTCTGTGCTTGCTAGATGCACTAGGACCCACATCCCCTCTTGCACTGACTCCCAAACCCAATAGCCCAAGCATATCCACTCCTTAGCTATCCTCTTAAAGACACCTTCCAAGTGCACACACACGCATGCTCACAGACAGACAGACAGACAGACAAACAGACACAAACACACACACACACACACACACACTTACTCCCCCTCCCCAACAACAATAATGCACCAGCAGCCTTTCCTCCCACAGGGACAACTGAGGCAACAACACCCACACTGAAACCACTGGAACTCCCTGATCTTCTTGAAGAATACTCCAGACACCAGAGATTAACAGTTCCAGTCTGAAGTTCAGCTTCAAGAAACAAACAGCTCCTTGATTATATATAAACAAATCACCAAAGGTCGACATAAGAACTCACTCAACAAAGATCAGGACACCATGAAACACCCAAAAGCAATGTACATTTTAATTCAGCAGAGACACAGGGAAATAATATTAAAGCTATGCTTATGCAGTTACTAGAGGAACAAAAAGGGGAAATGAACAAGGTCCTAAAAGAAATTCAGAAGAATATAACTGCCCACGTAGAGGAACAATTAAACACATACAGAGAGGAAACAAAGAAAAAAAAATAGGAGCCACATTCAATCAGATGAAGGAAATGGTACAAAGCATGAAAACAGAATTAGAATCTATAAAGAAAACACAAACAGAGAAAAACCTTGAACTGGAGAACTTAGAGAAAAGATCAGGAACCACAAGGTAAGCATCACCAATAGAATACAAGAGATGGAAGACAGAATCTCAGGAGCTGAAGTTACACTTGCTGAAATTGATTCCACACTCAAAGAAAAAATAAAGTCAGAACAATCCCAAAACAAAACATCCAAGAAATCAAGGATGCCATGAAAAGATGAAACCTAAGCACAATAAGAATAGATGAAAAAGAAGACTCCAGGCTCCAAGGACCAGAAATTATTTTTAAGAAAATCATAGAAGAAAATTTTCCCAACTTAAAGAAAGAAATGCCCATCAACATACAAGAAGCCTACAGAACACCAAATAGACTAGACCAGAAAAGAAATACCTCTCTTCACATCATAGTCAAAACACTAAACCTATAAAACAAAGAAAAAATATTAAAGGCATCAAGGGAAAAGGGTCAAGTAACATATGAAGGTAGACCAATCAGAATCACACCAGACTTCTCATCAGAAACTATGAAAGCCAGAAGGGCCTGGACAGAGGTCATGCAGTCTTTAAGGGAACACAGAGGCCAACCAAGACTACTATACCCAGCAAAGTTTTCAATCAACATAGAGGGAGAAAACAAAATATTCCATGACAAAACAAAATTTAAGCAATATCTACACAGCAACCCAGCCCTACAGAAGATACTAGGAGGAAAACTTCAATCCGATGAAAACAACTACACCAAAGAAAATATAGGATAAAGATACTTCCCAAAAAAGGGGTGTGAAGCAATGGATCATAGTAAGACCACCAACTCCACAATAAAAGGAAGTAACAGTCATTGGTCACTATCATCTATCAATATCAATGGACTCAACTCTCCAATAAAAAGACACAGACTAACAAAATGGTTGCAGAAACAGGATCCAACATTCTGCTGCACCTAAGAAACACACCTATGCAACAAAGATAAACAGTACCTCAGAGTAAAGCACTGGAAAAATGTTTTTCAAGAAAATGGTCCCAGAAAACAAGCTGGGGTAGCAATCCTAGTATCTCATAAAGTAGACTTTCAACCCTAATCAAGAAAGATGAGGAGGGGCACTTCCTTCTCATGAAAGGAAAATTCCAACAAGAGGACAACAAAATTTTTAATATCTATGCCCCAAATACAAGACCACCTATATTTGTAAATGAAACATTATTAAAGCTGAAATCTCACATTGATCCCACACCCTAAAAGTGGAGACTTCAACACTCCACTCTCACCAAGAGACAGATCTTCCCATCAGAAGCAAAATAGGGAAACAAGAGCACTTACAGAGGCTCTAAATCAAATGGACATAATAGATGTCTACAGAACTTTCTCCCTAGATCAAAAGGGTATACCTTCTTTTCAGCACCCCATGGAACCTTCTCCAAAACAGACCATATAGTTGGTCGCAAAGCAAGCCTCAGCAGATACAAGAAAATTGAAATAATCCATTGTATCCAACTGACCATCATGGTCTAAATCTAGACCTCAACAACAACAGAAACATCGAAAGGCCTGCACATACATAGAAACTGAACAACTTGCTACTCAATGACAGCTTGGTTAGGGAAGAAATTAAGAAAGAAATTAAAGACTTCCTAGAATTCAATGAAAATGAAAGCACAACATACCCAAACTTATGGGACACAATGAAGGCAGTGCTAAGAGGAAAGTTCATAGCACTAAGTTCCTTCAAGAAGAAATTTGAAACATCTCATACAAGCAACTTAATGTTCCAAATGAAAGCTCTAGAAAAAAAAGAAGCAAATACACCCAAGAGTTGCAGACGGCTGGAAATAATCAAACTCAGGGCTGAAATCAATCAATTAGAAACAAATAAAACTCTTCAAAGAATCAATGAAACCAAGAGCTGGTTCTTTGAGAAAATCAACAAGATAGACAAGCCCCTAGCCAAACTAACAAAAGAGGCAGAGAGAAACTGTCCAAATCAGCAAAATCAGAAATGAAAAGGGGGACATAACTAGTCTGTAGTGTCTACTGAGGAAATCCAAACAATCATTAGGTCTTACTACCAAAGCCTATATGCCATAAAATTTGAAAAGCAAAATGAAATGGACAGTTTTCTTGATAGATTCTGTCTACCTAAATAGAGTCAAGATCAGGTAGGAAGATTGAATAGACCTGTATCCCTCAAAGAAATAGAAGCAATCATCAAAAGCCTCCCTACCAAAAAAAAAAAAGCCTTGGGCCAGATGGTTTTAGTGCAGAATTCTACCAGACCTTCAAAGAAGTCCTAACACCAATTCTCTCTAAACTATTCCACAAGATAGAAATAGAAGGAAAATTACCGAACTCATTCTATGAAACCACAGTCACCTTGATAACTAAACCACACAAAGACCCTACAGAAAAAGAGAACTTCAGACCTAGCTCTCTTATGAACATTGACACAAAAATCCTCAATAAAATACTTGCAAACCGAATCCAAGAACACATAAAAGATATCATCTACCATAACCAAGTAGGCTTCATCCCAGGCATGTAAGGGTGGTTCAGTATACGGAAATCCATCAATGTGATCCACCATATAAACAAACTGAAGGAGAAAACCCACATGATCATCTCACTAGATGCTGAAAAAGCATTAGATAAAATCCAACATCCATTTATGTTTAAAGTCTTAGAGAGATCAAGGATTCAAGGCACATACCTAAACATAGTAAAGGCAATATACAGCAAGCCTATAGTCAGCATCAAACTCAATGGAGAGAAACTTAAATCAATCCCACTGAAATCAGGGACTAGGCAAGGCTGCCCATTGTCTCCATATCTCTTCAACATAGTACTTGAAGTCCTAGCTAGAGCAATAAGACAACTAAAGGAGATCAAAGGGATACAAATTGGAAAGGAAGAGGTCAAAGTATCACTATTTGCAGACAACATGGTAATATACATGAGTGACCCCAAAAATTCAACCAGAGAACTCCTTCAACTGATAAACACCTTCAGCAAAGTGGTTGGATACAAAATCAACACAAAAAAATCAGAAGCCCTCTGGTACAACAAAGACAAAAGGGCCAAGAAAGAAATTAGGGAAACAACACCCTTCACAATAGCCACTAATAGCATAAAGTACCTTGGGGTGACTCTAACCAAGAAAGTGAAAGACCTATATAAAAAAAACTTCAAATATTTGAAGAAAGAAATTGAAGAAGCCATCAGAAGATGGAAAGACCTCCCATGCTCATGGATTAGAAGGATTAACATAGTGAAAATGGCCCTTCTTCCAAAAGCAATCTACAGATTCAATGCAGTTCCCATCGAAATAACAACACAATTCTTCACAGAACTTGAAAGAAAAATTCTCAACGTTATATGGAGAAATAAAAAAACCCAGAATTTCCAAAATGATCCTGTACAACAACAGATTGTCTGGAGGTATCTCCATCCCTCACCTCAAGCTGTACTACAGAGAAATAGTAATAAAAACTGCATGGTATTGGCATAGAAACAGAATAGTGGATTAATGGAACCAAACACAAAACCCAGAAATAAACCCATACCTTTGGAACCTTGATTTTTTACAAAGAAGTCAAAATCATTCAATGGAAAAAAGACAGCATCTTCAACAAATGGTGCTTGTCCAACTGGATATCTATATGCAGAAAAAATGAAAATAGATCCATATTTATCACCCTGCACAAAACTAAAGTCCAAGTGGATCAACGACCTCAACATAAAACCAGACACAGTAAACCGGTTAGAAGAAAAGTGGGGAAGACCCTAGAACACATTGGCACAGGAGACTACTTCCTGAACAGAACACCAACAGCACAGGCTCTAAGATCAACAAAAAATAAATGGGACCTCATGAAAATGAAAAGCTTCTGTAAAGAAAAAGACACTGTCATCAAAACAAAATGACAGCCTACAGACTGGGAAAGGATCTTTACCAATCCTACATCTGACAGAGGGTTAATATCCAGTATATATAAAGAACTCAAGAAGTTAAAAAGCAACAAATCAAGTAATCCAATTGAAAAATGGGGTATGGACCTAAACAGAGAACTCTGTAGAGGATTGTAGAATGGCAGAAAAACACTTAAAGAAATGCTCCACATCCTTAGCCATCAGGGAGATGCAAATCAAAACGACCCTGAGATTTCACCTTACACCCACCAGAATTGCTAAGATCAAAATCTCAAGTGACAACACATGCTGGAGAGGTTGTGGAGAAAGGAGAACCTTCCTCCATTGCAGATGGAAATGTAAACTTGTTCAACCACTCTGGAAATCAATTTGGTGTTTTCTTAGACAATTAGGAATAGTGATTCCTCAAGACACAGCTATACCACTCTTAGGTATATATCCAAAAGATGCTCAAGTACACAACGAAGACATTTGCTCAACCATGCTCGTAGCAGCTTTTTCCGTAATAGCCAGAACCTGGAAACAACCCAGATGTCCCTCAGTCGAGGAATGGATACAGAAATTGTGGTACTTTTACACAATGGAATACTACTCAGCAACTAAAAAAGAGGCAATCATGAAATTCCCAGCAATATTGTGGGACCTGGAAACAATCATCCTGAGTGAGGTATCCCCAAAGCAGAAAGAAACACTTGGTATATACTCATTTATATAGACCTATAGGATAGGGTGGACATGCTGAAATCTATATACATAGGGGAGATAAGCAAGAAGGAGTACCCAGGGTGGGATCATCAATCCTTGCTTAGATGGACAAATGGGATGCACATTGAATGTAGGAGAAAACAAGCAACAGGACAGGAGCATACCAAAGTGGGCCTCTGAAAGAATCAGCATAGCAATGTATCAAAGCAGATATTAAGACTCACAACCAAGCCTTCAGCAGAGTGCAGGGAATCATATGAAAAAAGGGGGAGTTAGTAAGATTTGGCGAGGACAAGAGCTCCACAAAGACCAAATAGATCAGGGCACAGGGGTCTTTTCTGAGACTGTTTCTCCAACCAAGGACCATGTACGGATATAAACTAGAACCCCGGCTCAGATGTGGCCCAAGGTAGTTCAGTATCCAACTGGGTACCCCAGCAAGGAGAACAGGGACTATTTGGGTCATGAACTCAATGACTGGTTTGTTGACCTCCCCCTCTGCCCCCCTCCCCCGAGGGAGGAGCAGCCTTGCTAGACCCCAGAAGAGAACATTACAGCCAGCCCTGAAGAGACATGATAAGCTAGGCTTAGATGGAAGGGGGGAAGGTCCTCCCCTATGAGAGTGGACTTGGTTGGGGGGCAGGGAGAAGATGAGGGAGGGATGGGGAGAGTGGGAGGGAGTGGGGGAGGGTACTACGGCCGGGATACAAAGTATATAACCTGTGATTTATATAAAAATAAATAATTAATTAAAAAAAGAATGAACAGTGGGAATTAAATAGAGTGGAAATAGAGATGTACGTAAAATAACAGGTGTTTCTGAAAAAGCCATTAGGAATCATACCAGTAACTATTGACCCTAAAATAAACTATAGTAATGTAATTGCATGTATAAATATACATATATAGTTTCAATGAACGTTTTCATCTGAGCTGACAATACTTCTTCCAACACTCGAAGAACACCTAGTAAAAGCCCTAACACCAGACATGAGAAATCCTCTTTTGAGTCCCTGTAGGACTGTTCAAGAGACTTTCAAAGCATACAACTTATTTCTGTTTCCCTTGATTGTACCCAAGAGGCAGAATGTTAGCTCCTAGTGTTGTGGAGACCATGTATTTCAGAAACAGTCCAGAGACCACTGAGCTGGAACTGACCTGAATTCCTCCTCCCCTTGAAGAGCTCTTATGGTTCTAGAAGGCACTATGCATGCTTCCAAAGGAGAGAAGCAACCAGAAGTCCTACCCAGCTACGGTATACGTAAACTGCAAAAACAATCAGCACTGTAAGACAACCTTAAGTGTGCATAAATGGCATGCATGACTTGGTGGTAACCACCAAAGCTCTAATTGACTTAAGACCTGCTCAACAAGATGGAAATCATGCATGGTACTGAAAACATATCTAACTGCCCAGTGTTATTGAAGTCATAAGTAATGGAGGAGAATCAATAGCCGCTACTTTACTAAACCCACACAATCCCTAACAACAAGCTAAATATTTGTCTTTGTACACAGAGGTAAGTAATATTCACTCCTCATTAACTAAACTACTCTTTGACAGATAGGTACCAGCATAGTAAACAATAACCAATCAAACTGCAAATCACAGTCCTACTGGATATCTCTATAAAATACTGTTACATCTAAGGCTCAAGACACATTGCAGCAGAGATGTTGGAAAAAGTGTAAGAGGCAGTGGTTTGGGAGGTTTGCTGTGAGATTGTGTCTTCTAGTAATATCAGAGGTTATACCCACAATTCTTACACATATAACTCCCTGTATAAGAACTGAAAAGGATGACACCAATTTACATGCCAAAACATGTGAGGAAATGCCTTTGAGGCCTCTTCCATACACAAAGAACTACAGGCTATTAAAGAATACTGAGAGCAAAAGAAGTAGTCATACCAACTGGTTAACTAAAACTAAATGGTAAGACTTGAGAACATAATACAAGTAACAGTACATAGACTCAGAAAGTATACAATGTTGTTAATAAACAAATAAGCTGTAAATTTGATAAAGAATAAAAGATATATGTGAAGTTTCAGAGGGAGAAAAGAGAATGGAAAAAAGAACGTATCTTAGGGTATTATTGCTGTGAGCAAACACCATTACCAAAAGCAAGTACGGGAAGATAGGGTTCATTTTGACATTATTTTCCACATAACAGTTCATTATCAAAAGCAGTCATGGCAGGAATGTAAGCAGGGTAGGACTCTGGGGGGGCAAAGCTGATGCAGAGGCCATGAAGTGGGTCCTGCTTTTTTTTTTTTTTTTAAGGACAACATTTTATTGCTACCAGAAGCGTTCTCAGCTGTGCTGGGTTCTGACTGCAGGGATGTCTTCAGACTGCAAATGGAGCTCAGGGTCCAAGTCACCCAGAGAGAAACAAGGGAGAACTCGTTATCAAGAAAACCCTAATAGCTTACTATAAAACTAGGATACTGAATTCAATGACAAGTTACAGATTCAAATCAGAGCTGCCCCAATATCCAGACAGTTGGCTTCTGATTATAAATGAGCAAAAACAGATCAGTTACAAAAATCTACATGTATGTTACATACATGTTTCTTTGGTGAGCACCTGGATATGTTAACTTTATCAGAAATTGTTATATAAATATCAAAAATGCTTAGAATGTCCTAATTACATGCTGTTTTTAAGCTTTAAGATAAACAAAAAGGATTAACAGTAATCTTGGTTGGGTCCTGCTTTCTAGTTTCCTTTCCATGGCCTTCACAGCATGCTTTGTTATAGAACCCAGGACTACCAACCTGTGGTGGTACCATTCACAATGGGTCCTCCCATATCAATCACTAATTAAGAAAATAATTCTACAGCCAGGCATGGTGGCTCACGCATTTAGTCCAGGGAGGCTGAGGCAAGCGGATCACTGTGATTTCAAGGACAGCCTGGTCTACAAAGCAAGTCCAAGACAGCCAAGGCTACAGAAAGAAATCTTGTCTTGAAAAACCAAAAATAAATATAAAAGAGGAAAGAAAGAAAGAAAGAAAGAAAGAAAGAAAGAAAGAAAGAAAGAAAGAAAGAAAGAAAGAAAGAAAGAAAGAAAGAAAGAAAGAAAGAAAGAAAGGAAAGTATTCTACAGGCTTGCCTACAGCCAGACCTTATGGAGACATTTTCTCAGTTGAGGCTTCTTCTTCTGATTACTCTAGCTTATGTCCAGTGGACATAAAATTAGCCAAATATGATGTAACTATATTATAGTCTCAAAAACAAAACAAAAAGTAAAATAGAAAAAAAAAGAATGAAAGGATGAACAGTGCATTTTGTGTACAAAGCCCAAAAATCTACTGCTGAATGAGTAAGTACATTCAGAACAATTGAAAACCAATGTTCTTTTAATTTTGTGCTGGAAGATTTGTATAAAAATTTGGCACTCAGCTAAAGGGCAGCTTGATAGAGGTTTCCTGAGACATTAGCTACAGTGTAGACTTTAAAAGTAAATGTGAACATGATGCTTACAGACTACATCAACCTGAATCATCAGGTATTACACATCCACTGCATTTAAAGACTAGATTATCAGATAGTAAACATGGGAGACAGATGTTCATTGACCTGGAAGGAACGCAGGAATGGGTGAGCACAATGAAGGTCCTTACCACAGTCGCACATCTACTATAGACAAGATGTCGTAGCTCCATCCTCCTACTTAAAGCTGTGTCTTCTTTTACTGACCTCCTGATCTCTTTCCGTATTTGAACATGTTTACTTTGTGGGTGCTGTATTCCTTTACTAAAATCAAACTAAATTAAACTGTTTGGCTAAGATTCAGATGTTAAAGTAAAAAAAAATCGTACTCAAAGATAAAACTACTAACTGTGGACCCTACATTTTAAAAGTCAGTGCAGTGAAGACTGACTTGCTAAGACATGCCCTCAGAGAGCATGCACATACTATCCGACTCTGTGCCACCTGCCCAGCCACTGCAGGCCTTTTACTGTGTCATCATGTGTCACTGCAAAGGTCCTGACCATATAAAAATGAAGCAGAGATGATCTGATAAGAGAAATACACTTCCAGAAGCATAGCTCAGTAGTGTCTAAGGATAATAGACTACTAGCTCACTCCTTTGCTGTTTCCGTGTTGACACTCCAGCATGGTCCCAACTTGTAACGATTAGACTGTTGTTGTATACTTTCATCTAGCTGTTACCTTACTGCTCTGTTTTCAGAGGTGGAAACTGAGTTCCTCTCAAGAGAAAACCTTATGCTATGACAAAAAAAAAGACTCAGAAAATGATTGCCCCAAAGTAGCAATGGAGTGAGTGCCCTTCTTGCACTGGTCATGTGGTTGTTAAATCTCTAAAATTAATACTATCTCTCTCTATATATATATCCATTTTGTTCTATATATGATGTTATCATCTCTGTCTGTAATTGTTTGTCTTTTAAAGAATTTTCTGCTTATTTATTTAAGGTGATTTATTTTTATTTTTTAAATTATTTTATTTAAATTATTATTATTTATTACAATTTATTTGCTTTGTATCCTGGCCCTGGGTTCCTCCCTCATCTCCTCTCAATACCCCCTTCCTCCCTCTCTCCCCCATTGTGCCCCTCCCCTAGTCCCTTAATAGGACAGGAGCTCCAAAAAGAGATCAACAGAACCAAAAAATAAAAATAAAAAATACTGGGCCTTAGGGGTCCTGCAGATACTCAAACCCCAATTAAGGATCTTGCATGGAGAGGACCTAAAACCCCTGCTCAGTGGTAGCCCATAGACTCATTCTCCAAGTGCGTTCTCTAGTAAGGGGAACAGTTTCTGACATGAACTCAGTGACAGGCTCTCTGATCACCTCCCGCTGGGGGGAACAGCCTTGCCAGACCACAGAGGAGGACAATGCAACCAGTCCTGATGAGACCTGATAGGCTAGAGTCAGATGGAAGGGGAGGAGGACCTTCCCTATCAGTATTTTCTGTTTTAATCCTTAGTTTCACTGATTGTTTAATAACAGGGACACATTCCAATGGTCAATGCACAATGGCCAATGGATGACTCTTTCATTGTGGGAACAACAGTGTATACACACACACACACAAAAGTAGGTGGTATAGGCTATGTGCACTTACTGCATAGCCTACTACACATAGGCTAAAATTTGTATGGCATGGTATTGCTTGATACTATGGACAATGATAAGCACAATTAAGCACTTATGAAACTGAGCACCTATAAACATAGAAAATGTACAGCAAAAATATATACTATGAAAGATTAACACCTATGAGACACCAACACAGGGTTCTTTATCATCAGTGGTACACATGGGGTTTGAAGGTGCTTCTCCTCAGTGAGTAAGTGAGAAAGCCTAGAATCTTATTGGGCCCTACCATTGATGTCAAAACCACTAAGTACATACCTATGCTAAATATATTTTAAATTTTTCTTCAATAATGTTAATATGAAATTATTATAACCTTTAAACTTTATTCTGATTTTAAGCAATTTTAGTCGTATTTATTTATTTATTTTTAGCAGACAAAGGCTTGTTTTCTCTTAATGACTGATCCACATGAGGGCACAGTCAAGACTCTATGTACAGACATGAAGGAAGCTTCATTCCTTGGCCTCTTCCTTCTTGGACAGAGTCTTGAAGATCTTCTCTTTCTTGGCCTAGAGGCGCTCCTCCCAGCACTTCGGTGCATCCTTTGTCTTAGACCTGCAAACCTCAGCCTGGTCATCCAAGAGTTTCTTGCTGGCCTTGTCTGCCATCAGGTTGTGGATGTGCTCCACGAGAATCCACTTGGTTTTGACCACATTCCCTTTGACCTTCAGGTACAGGCTGTGATACATATGGCATTCAATCTTAGATTCGCAGTATCTCCTAAGAAGCCAGCGCATAATTCTCATGCAAGTCACCTTCTCTGGCATCTGAGCATTGGCTTTCTGCTTCCCAGGACCCATCTGCTTGTCATTCTGTTGATCCAAAATTTTGAAGGCATCAAGTCCAGGAATGAACAGGCTAAGGCTTCCAGATGATCAGCCGATCTTTGATCAGCTTCCTGATTTGCTGACAGAAGTTGGCATTGGTGATTTCTTTGTTCTCATTGTGTCGTTTTGCCACAGGGGAGGACACTAGAGGCAAGCCTCTTCTGTAACCTGAGCATATTCATGGCTGCAGACACAGCAGTGAGAGGAAAGACCTTGCAAGTTAGACTCTTATATTAATGTCTAGCTTAAAACATAAACACATTGAGCAGCAGTACAGAAATATTTTTCTTCATATCCTTATTCTGTTTACTTTATTACTTATTTTTATTTATTTATCTATTTTTATGTTTATTTCTTTTTCTATTTATTTATTTATACATTTATTTATTTATTTTTGTGGAAAGACAAACCGAAAGCACACAGTTTAGCCACAGCCACCAACACCATCTCCTGCCACCTCATTATCCTGCACTGAAAGTATTGCTTTAGCCACTGGGAAACAATGCCTTCTAGAACACACCCATCAAGTTTACTCTAAAACAATGATAACAAGGATACAACACTAACTGCATACCCCAGAAGCATAGTCGTGTGTGATATTTATCAAGTATTATCAATACCAGTATCAAGTATTAGGCACTACACTATAGTTTATGCTCTACTTTCTTGTGGCTGGTAGCTCAGTGCGTTTCATCCACCAGCGTCACTGCAAACACCTAAGCAGTTCAGTTATGGGTATCACCATAAGAGCTGCACCACAAGTGATATCAGCTGTGAGCTCTATTACAGCATCATGGGCCGCTAGAATACACGTAGCTCCTTGTGACACATCGTACTGTGACACAGCACAGGACTGCACCACTGTTTCCACTGATGAAGATCAAGTGCTTGGTAAGTTTTTCAGGCTTCTCACTCCTGAGTGTGTAAAGAGGCTACAAGAAGTTGTTCAAAGTCCCCTCAGCTTCCTCCATATACACAAAGAAGACTGACTCCTTTGCCAATAGGACTGACTTTTCATTATTTTTTGCTATTTAAATTTTTTATTTTATTTTTTGTTGTTATGAGGATGTCTGTGTCAGTGAGTGTGTATGGGCACATGATTAATCAAGTGCCTGCAGAGGCATTGGATGTCCTACAGCTATAGCTGGGAACCAAACTTGAGTCCACTGTAACAGCACAAAGTCATCTCTCCAGCTACAAGATAGACTCCTTTCCATCCTGTTGTTCTGTCCAGTAACCTTTAGCATTTTCTGGATGAGGCTTCTAAGAGATGAACTTAACAACTGTCAGTATTTACACAACGAAAAAAAAACTATTCACAGCAAGTGTTGGTAAAGATGTGAGGAATGAGGACCCTCAGGCATGATGAGTGTGAAGTTAAATTGGAGAAACTACTTCAAAAAATGGCCAAAGCCCTCTGGTGCTGCACACATACTCCAAATTAGACCTTGTGGATGGGGTATTTCTAACATAAATGAAAGTGTCTAACTCTGCCAAAATAAATATACAAGACAATACACAAAAGTAAACCAAAATCTATAAAATAATTATAATACAATTAATACTCCAACACAGAGCATAGTACAGATATTCACCCATGGTAAGTACAAATTTATGAACAGCCATAAGATTCTACATTATATTAAAAATGAAGATGTTTCAACAAACGTTGCCACTACTATATGTTTCAATGAGTCCATCATAACAGGCTGAAGTGGAAATTTCTCATTGGTTTCTTTGAAGACTGAATTTTGTCACGTGGCGTTTTGCTGCAAGGTGGGCATGTGGTGTTTTGTCCAGGTTGACATGTGAGAGGGCACATGATGTTTTGCTGTGACCCCTCAGGTGCGAGGGGTGTGACTTTGGCCTGATGAGAACATCTGTGGGTGCATTTTGAGGAGTAGACATTTATAGAGATCAAGGCAGAGGGAGACATCACTTCTTGGATCTACATCGCTGCGTTGATCTTTGTGCTTCTACACTTGACTTCCCAGAAAGAAATGTTCCAGAGAATTTCGCTGGGCAATCCAACTCAGTCTTTTGGATTTCAGTGCTCCCTGTTGGCCTTTGGACTGGACTGCTGGTATCCTGAAGACTGAATCTGGTAATCCCTTAATGACCCATAGAGCTTGATCAGCAGGAAGTAGATAGAAGAGGACTACTAATCTCCTACTGAAAGTTTTGGAGAAGGGAGGTAAAGGTGCTTAAGTACCCTAAATAAAGTAGGTTTGGTGAAAGATCTTAGCCTACAACAGGTACTTACTGTATAACTACATTGATGTCAGGCCCCAAAGCAGGGAATTTTACCTTACAGGGTTAAAAATTAAGAGAATGGCCCACCCCTACTACCCAGAATAGCTCAGGGAAACTTCTGTGGTACCAGTATTATTTTGATTATTAATGGAGTCATTGGATACATAGGTATTTTCAACCTCTGGATAGCTCAACTATCTATGCCTTTATAATTAGGAAATTATTCTGCAAATAAAATTTAAGAGAGAGAGAGAGAGAGAGAGAGAGAGAGAGAGAGAGAGAGAGAGAGAGAGAGAGAGAGAGAGAAATTGACTGTATTCTGTGTTTGGGGAGAAATAAGCCTACCTCTCTATTTCTCCTACTACTGGAGTTTCTGTCTCAAACTAAAGTCCGCCATCACATTCTCCTTTTTATTTGGGTCTATAGTTTCTGGACACACTTGCAATTTTATACTTCTCTCCATGTGAAGAATGAAGACATGATTATTTCAGCTCATTTGGAAGGGAACTGTTTCATCTCTATTTTTTGTGATTTAAAAAATATTTTATTTTTATTAATTACAGTTTACTCACTTTGTATCTTAGTTGTAGCCCTCTCCCTCATCCTCTCTCACTCCCACGCTCCCTCCCTTTTCTTCTCCTATGCCCCTCCCCCAGACCAATGATAGGGAAGGTCCTCCTCCTCTTCCATCTGACCCTAGTCTATCAGGTCTCATCAGGACTGACTTCTTTGTCCTCCTCTGTAAACTGATAAGGCTGCTCTCCCCTCAGGTGCAGATGATCAAAGAACCAGCCCATGTGTTCATATCAGAGACATTCCCTGTTTCTATTATTGAGGAACCCTCTTGAACACTGAGCTGTCATGTGCAGCGGTTCTAAGTTATCTCCATGTATGGTCCTTGTTTGGAGTATGAGTCTTAACAAAGAACCCTGTGCCCAGAATTTTTGGTTCTGTTGCTCTTCTTGTGGAGCTTCTGTTCCCTCCAGGTCCTTCTATCTCCTTTTTTATATGATTCCCAGCACTCTGCCCAAAGTTTGGTTATGAATCTCAGCATATGTTTTGATACCCTGCTGTGTAGAGTCTTTCAGAGGCCCTCTGTGGTAGGCTCCTGTCCTGTTCCCTGTTTTCTCCTTCTTCCAATGTCCATCCTGTTTGACTTTCTGAATGAAGACTGAGCATCTTACCCAATTAAAAATGGGGTACAGAGCTAAAGAGAGAATTCTCAATAGAAAACATCAAATAGCGGAGAAACACTTAAAGAAATGCTCAACATCCTTAGTCATCAGGGAAATGCAAATCAAAACGACCCTGAGATTTCACTTTACACCTGTCAGAATGGCTAAGATCAAAAACTCAAGTGACAACACATGCTGGAGAGGATGTGGAGAAAGTGGAACCCTCCTCTACTGCTGGTGGGAATGTAAGCTTGTAAAACCACTTTGGAAATCAATCTGGCACTTTCTCAGACAATTAGGAAAAAGGCTTCCTCACGATCCAGCTATACCATTCCTAGGCATATATCCAAAAGAGACTCTTCTCTATTTTTACATGGTATTCTGGAAAAAAAGGTACTCTATCCACTAAAAGCAACCAGCACTTGTCTTTCCTCTGCATATTCAGTCCTTGAGAGGCACAGGCATCCCCTCATGCACTATGCTATATACTTCCTGCCTTCCTACAAGGTTGTTGGATGAAATCCAGGAAAGAGCTATTCCTTCTGCTTCACGGAGGTAAGATGAGTTCCACAGTTTTATGTTAAGAATCTCATCCCCCTACTGATTTAAAACCAATTTCAGTTATCAGGCTTATCAAGGGTAAAGCTGATATTTTGGATTCCCACCTTCAAATCTCAATTGTTTTAATTTTTTAATATCTTTAGAAGCCAGGAAATCAAGGAAGGGTGATGCTTCCGGGTACTCACCTGAAAAGCAATGCTAGTAACACATGATTATCATAATCATTTCCTGGACGCCCTAGTCCTTCAAATATTTTCCATGATAGATCAATTTAATAAGCGCAGCCTCAGTTCTTGATTCAAAGAGTCAATAGCTAAGCCGAGGCTATTTCTATCCATAATTTTGTAGTGAGCAGTTGCCCAGTGAGAGCTGTTTAGGAAGCTGGTTTGTGGCTGAAGGATGATTAGTTTTCTCATAAACCTTCTACGCACAGAACGTAATTTGTTCCATATCTAAGTCCCACTGAGATTAACATAAAGGAACCCTGTATGATTTCCAGGTACCTGAGCCAGCTTGGACAACTTGAGTTTGAAAATGACAGGGCAGTCTGGTGAAGCCACATGAAACCGGGTACGGAGTCAGGCTCTCCAAAGCCCCTTGTAGCTGAGTTATCTGACACACCTCAATGAGTTCTTGGAGTCCCGATCTGACACTCAGGTGTACCCAGCTCAGAGGCATTCATATTGCCATTCTTGATCTCATTCTTGCTTATTCACAGACTGTATTTATTTAACTGAATTTTTACACTCTGACTAGACTTGATTTTTGTCGGTACACTAAGAATCAGTGGTCAGCACACATTCCATTTATAGTTCCTAACAATTATAAAGATCTGATTCAGGATACAGAATACATTTCTGAAACTGCAGGGCTCTTACTAGGATGCTGCAATTCCATGTTCATTCTCTAACTACCAGTTTCTCACTGAAACCAGAAATAGTCATTTCAAATGGTTTTAAATATCATGTAAGAAATAAAGGACTGAGGAATGAAATTTCTCGTCAGAAAGAATGAGTTGTAATTTTCACTTACTATCTAAAGGTGATTTTTTTTTGAGAAAGTGACTTAGCTTAACATACTCTGAAAACACATCGAATAAAAAAGAATATTGTGAAGTAGGAAAATACATAGGTAAATGTGGTACTGTGAAGTGGTGTCTATTTTTCAGGCTGAGAAGGTATAATGGGGGCTAAAATTCTGGCATTACAAGTGTGAGGGGCAGAGTTCAGATTCTCCAGAGCCCACATAAAAGCCAAGTGAGCATGGCAGCCACCCTGTCACCCCAGCTCAGCGAGGCAAAGGAGAGGAATTCCTGGGCAACCTGGCTAGCCAGACTGACCAAAACGGTCAGCTCCAGCTTCAGGCAGAGACCCTGCCTCAGTAAGGAGAACTAGCCACAATGACTCCGGACATTATCTTTAGGGGCTCCATAGGGAAAAGCACGCACATGTACCTGTCTGCCTATATGCACACCACACACACACAAACACACAAGCGCACATATATACATACCTTACACACCCATATGCAAAAAAAGACAAAAATAAACTTTTATGATTTTTAAGTTTAATTCAGCAATCACAAAACAATAATAAACTTATGTTCGGCAATTCTAAAAGAATACATTAAAATCCAGTTCAACATGACATCCATTGTTATATTTTCAAGTGTTCTTTGAAATATTTGCTTACTTATTTCTATACATAATATTTTTTAAAGGAATATAATGCCAATTATTCTGAATCTTGTCATTTAAGTGTTTAAGATAGTTCATAATAGCTTATTCCCAGAACTGCATTTTCCCCCTAAACACAGACAATCTATCATCTATATTCTGCTTCAAAGGGGTAAACCCGTAACTCCAATGATACATGGAAATTGTTTTAGAGCATAAACAAGAAACACAACACATGAAAACATCTGCATTAAGCCTTCTAGAAAACAAATAAAACCGTTTACTGCAAGTTGCTTACCCAACGTTGCTTTTTTCTTTCTAGGTTGTTAAAATTTACAAATGCTAACTGTATGATTCTTGTTACTAGACTTTGAGTTTCTGAATAGTTTGTGCACAGCTTTTTGCTGATGGCTTAATGGTTAGAGGCCACTGTGGGTGGAGGAAGGAGCTCTCTGCTTTAGTGCTGCTACCCAGAGTAAACACTTACAAACCTGCCAACCTGGCACTGAGTTTTATAGAGTGAATGAAAAGCAAGAACTCCGAATCCCATCTTTCTCCTCAGCTGAGAAATATTTGCAATAGAGGTGTTCAGCGGGGACGGAGGCTGGCGTAATCAGGAAGATGAGATGCATGCGTGGTGCTGTGCTGTTATCTGGAGCTTCTTCTGCAAATAGAAAAAGAAAAAAAAGAGCTGCAAGAGTCTAATCACAGTGCTTTCTAATGTTTTCTTTATTTATATGCTGATTTTTATGCTACATTACGAACAACTCTGGATATTACAAAATATATATATATATATATATACATATATACATATATATACGTATATATATATATGTACTTCAAACTCGTGAGCAAACATTGAAAGCTCTAAGAGCTCTATTGCACAGTGGTAATAAATGGTCACATGACGTATAGACTGTATTGGATATAGGTAAAACCCACAGAAGTCACCTTAAAATCATTCGTTTAAAAAACAAGTGCTGTTAGCTATTAACATTCTTGTCTTGATTTGGATTTTGCTTTAGGAAATGGAAAGAAAGGAGATGGTCCTATGAGCTTTTCCTGTTTGGCAAGAACTACCATGGTGTACAATCCACATACAAAAAAAAAATCAACTCTCTGTACCATCTCCATCTGTAAGAATATAGCTTAGGGAGAACTAAAAAGTTTTAATTTCCCAGTGCTACTATCAAACTACAGCTGTAGGAGCAACCGGAGCCTTTGTCAAGCCATTCTGCTTCCTTTTGTTTGAGGCATTGGCAAAGCACAGCCTGCGAGGCAGGGAATTCAGCACTGTGAATGTGAAGTTGTGGTTTATGATTCTCTACTGCCTCTAACCAAGATTAAGAATCAACAAGCCTCCCTATATGCTCAGAGACAGTACACTGGCAGAGCTGTGTGGTGCTTCATCAGGATTCTATGTCCTCATTTTCAAAATGATCAACCAAACACTATGTGTGAGCTTGTTTTGCAACTCAGCTTTAAAGAGTATTTAACAGAGGGCCGCCATTCTTCTGTATGCCTCGCAGCCAATCTGTTATCACTTGCAGTTGGTTTTACTTCTAAAGCAACATCTCTATTCTTCCACAGTTGCAATGTCAGAAACCTTGAAATCCTTCTTTGCTGTGTTTTGAATGTGTCTCTCACAGTCCCTGGGTGAAAACCTTAATTCATAATGCCACAGTTCTGACTAGTTAGATAGCTGAGAACTGATAAGATCCTACACTGATTAAGACAGTCAGCAGCACTTCTTTTGGGACTTACTTATGATTGCGTTAGTTAACTTTAAAGGGGGTTGGTGATAAGAGTAGAATCTTAACAGTGGGTACTTACTCAGGACTCTTTTACTAAACTTCTACCCTGCCTTCCACAATAGATAGCATGGCATGAGGTCCTTTTTATATGCAATCTTGATCTTTTCAACATTCAGAATAGTGAAAAACTGTACTGCTTATACATAACAGACTGTAACATCCTATCCAGCCATGCAAAATGATGCACTATCAGTCTGCCAAAGCAAAGCACTACTGCTGAGGGCTACACACACACACACACACACACACACACACACACACACACACACACCAGTTTCTTCCCATGCTGGGGACAAGGTCTATGATCAAAGTGTTGGAAGGTCTGGTTTCTTCCCTGCTCATTTTAAGTGAACTCATTTTAAGTGAACTTGCTGCACACATGTTCTTGTTAGGACATCAATCAAATGAATTGCATGAACTCTAGCATTTAAAAATTTTTTAAAGGCCCACGTTCAAATCCTCTCACAGCCTAAGGTACTGGTCTTTGACATTTATGTGAATTCTGTAGGTGAGCACAGACCAGATGAAAATGCCTCCCAGTGCTATTTGTACTTCTAATCACTGTTCCATTCAGATTTTCCTGCTCTTGTGATAGATGTCCCTGATCATACCCTTCCTTTGTTGACTATCTTTCTGTGCATCTTCAGTATCCAAAGACAAATTCTGATCAAGAGTCTGTGGTTCCTGTTATCTTATCCAGCCTACCTTTCGTATTAGAACACATATTTTAAATTTGGCACGATATTTCACGTATGAATACTGTATTTACATGATTCCAGCTCCTCTTTCTCTCTCTCTAACTCCTCCTGTGTATTCCTCCTCTCCTCTAAAAATACATGACATCTTCAAGTATCATCACACACACACACACACACCACAAACACAATTATAATCTTAAAAGCCTACTGAGTCCATTTAGTATTGCTAATATGTGCAAACCAGGTGCTCATCCCTGAAGAAAATTGATTCTTCATTTCCCAGTAGTCATACTGTATAGTTCTTCATCTAGGGTCAGACACTATGAAATTCCCCTTCACTCATGGTAGCATGTCAACTGGTGTTATCATTGTGCTGGTCTCCTTTAGGAAAATAGATTGTTGATATTTTTGGGGTGCAGATTTCCTGTCATGTATAGGCGGTGCTGCAGAGGGTTCTAATTCTCTGGCTCTTACAACCTTCTGCTACCTCTTCTGACACATTCCCTGGGCCTTAGATATAGGGGTTCTTTTGTAGATTTATCAAGTGGAGCTAGATAACCCATGATCATTTATTCTCTGCATTAACTACTTATGGATCTCTATAATAGTCTACATCTGTTATGCACAAAAGCATCAATGGATGAGGATCAAGAGCTATGCTAATCACAAGTCTTTTAAATTGTGACTGGCCACTTGGACTTTAGTTTTATTCAGGGTGATGAGTATGGATCTATTTGCATTATTCTACATGTAGATATCTAGTTAGATCAGCACCATTTGTTGAAGATGCTATCTTTTTTCCATTGTATGCTTGTGGCATCAATTGTCAAAAATCAGGTGTCCATAAGTGTGTGGGTTTATTTCTGGGTCTTCTATCTGATCCCATTGATCCACCATTCTGTTTCTTTGCCAGAACCATGCAGTTTTTATTACTGTTACTCTATAGTACAGCTTGAGATCAGGGATGGAGATACCTCCAGAAATTCTTTTATTGTAGAGAATTGTTTTAGCAATTCTGGGTTTCTTGTTACTCCATATGAAGTTGAGAATTTTTCTTTCAGAGTCTGTAAAGAATTGTGTTGGTAATTTGATGGGAATTGCATTGAATCTGTAGATCGCTTTTGGTAAGGTGGCCATTTTTACTATGTTCATCCTGCCAAGCCATGAGCATAGGAGATCTTTCCATCTTCTGATATCTCCGTCTAATTCTTTCTTCAGAGACTTGAATTTTTTTCATACAAGTCTTTGTCTTGCTTGGTTAGGGTCACACCAAGGTACTTTATGTCTTTTGTGGCTATTGTGAATGGTGTAGTATCCCTGATTTGTTTCTCAGCCCTTTTGTCTTTGTATATATGAGGGCTACTGATCTATGATTTTTTTTTAGTTAATTTTGTATCCGGTCACTTTGCTGAAGGTGTTTTTCAGCTTAGGAGTTCCCTGGTAGAAATTTTAGGGTCACTCAGGTATACTATCATATCATCTGCAAGTACTGATACTTTGACTTCTTCCTTTCCAATTTGTATCCCCTTGATCTCCTTTAATTGTCTTATTAAAGTCCAAGTGGATCAAAGACCACAATATAAAACCAGACACCCTAAACCTGTTGGAAGAAAAAGTGGGGAAGAACTTTGAACTCATTGGCACAGGAGACAAATTCCTGAACAGAATACCAACAGCACAGGCTTTAAGAGCAACAATCAATAAATGGGACCTCATGAAACTTAAAAGCTTCTATAAAGCAAAGGACACTCTCATCAGAACAAAACAAATTCCTACAGATTGGGAAAGGATCTTCACCAACCCTATATCTGACAGAGGGCTAATATCCAGTATATATAAAGAACTCAAGAAGTTAAACAACAACAAATCAAGTAATCCAATTAAAAATTTGGGTACAGAGCTAAACAGAGAATTTCCAATAGAGTAGTATAAAATGGCAGAGAAACACTTAAAAGAAATGTTCAACATCCTTAGTCATCAGGGAAATATACATCAAAACAACCCTGAGATTTCACCTTACACCCATCAGAATGGATAAGATAAATAACTCAAGTGACAACACATGCTGGAGAGGATGTGGAGAAAGGGGAACCTTCCTCCATTGCTGGTGGGAAGGTAAACTTATTCAACCACTTTGGAAATCAATCTGGGACTTTCTCAGACAAATAGGAATAGCACTTCCTCAAGATCCATCTATACCACTCCACATCTTATATCCAAAAGATGCTCAAGTATACAACAAGGACATCTGCTCAACCATGTTTGTAGCAGCTTTATTTATAATATCCAGAAGCTGGAAACAGCCCAGATGCCCCTCAGTTGAGGAATGGATACAGAAATTGTGTTACATCTACACAATGGAACATTACTCAGAGATAAAAAAAAAAAAAAGGAAATCATGAAATTTGCAGGCAAATTGTAGCAACTGGAAAAGATCATCCTGAATGAGATATCCCAGAAGCAGAAAGATACACAGGGTATATACTCACACATAACTGGATATTAGAATATAATATAGGTAAACATACTTAAATCTGTACACCTAATTAGGAAGGAGGACTCAAGCTCAATCCCCATTCAGAAAGGCAAAGAGGATGGACATCGGAGGAGGGACAAAACAGGGAACAGAGCAGGAGCTTACCACAGAGGGCCTCTGAAAGGATCTACCCTGCATGGTATCAAAGCAGATGGTGAGACTCCTGGCCAAACTTCGGGCAGAGTGCAGGGAATCTTATGAAAGAAGTAGCAGACAGTAAGACCAGGAGAGGATAGGAGCTCCACAAGGAAAACAACAGATCCAAAAAGTCTGGGCACAGGGGATTTTCTGAGACTGATACTCCAGTCAAGGACCGCTCATGGAGATGGCCTGAAATCCTTGCACAGAGGTAGCTTATGACAATTCAGTATCCAAGTGGGTTCCATAATAATGGGGACAGGGACTGTCTCTGACAGGAACTGATTGGCCTGCTCTTTGATCACCTCCCCCTGAGAGGGGATCAGCCTTACCAGGCCACAGAAGAAGACAATGCAGCCCTCCTGATGAGACCTGATAGACTAAGATCAGAGGGAAGGGGAGGAGGACCTCCCTTATCAGTGGACTGGGAGAGGGACACAGGTAGGGAAGTGGGGGTAAGATTGGGGAAGAGGAGGGAGAGAGGTACAGGGGGGAAACAAAGTAAATAAACTAATTAACAAAAAAATTGTGACTGGACATAGAAGTAAATGTAAGGTTGACTGACTGTCAAGTAACATAATACCTCATCATCTGTCATCAGTCCCCTTGTCTGTAATTTCACTCAGCCTCTCAAGAGGATTTACAGAACTCCTCTTTCCCTTTCCTCCTCACGAATTCATGCAGTTAGGCTGGGCTGATCATAGATCTTATGAGTTTACAAGGAGGCATATAACCCAGATCTGACTAATGAATGTATCACGACTCATAAGCTATATATATTATTTAAACAACACACATTGCATAATTATTTCTGAAGGAACATCAGCTAAATGGAAGCACTTTAGGGCTGTCAAATTAGTGAAAAAATAAACTTGGGGTTTCTGGAATTTAATCACCCAGTCAGATAAGTAAAAACAAATCAAACTTAGGGAGAAGTTTATTTACACAGAAATTTATGAAGTAATTCATTGCAACTCTTTATGTTGCCAAAGGGAGCATGTTACTTTAACACTCTGACTAATATTATCAAGACAATAGAAACAATGAAATTACATTATTAGTGTGTTAAGTTACAATATCTACCTCTATCTAAGATTCTATACCAGGACAAAGCTGGAATACAACATTAAAAAAAAATCTTGCCAAGTCACATAATACCAAAAATAATTTACCACCCATAGACCTTAGGATAAGTGCTTCTAAAAGCTGTGCTTTATTGGTTGACAGTGTCCTTTGCTTTACAGAAGCTTTTCAATTTCATGAGGTCCCATTTATTCATTGTTAATCTAAGAGCCTGAGCTATTGGTGTTCTGATCAGGAAGTTGTCTCCTGGGACAATGAATTCAAGGCTTTCCCCTACTTTTTATTCTAGTAGATATAGTGTGACTGGTTTTATGTTGCCGTATTTGATCCACTTGAGTGATACTTTGACTTCTTCCTTTTTAATTTGTATCTCCTTGATCTCCTTTAGTTGTCTCATTGCTCTAGCTAGGACTTCAAATACCATGTTGAAGAACTATGGAGAGATTGGGCAAAACTTGCCTTGTCCCTGATTTCAGTGGAATTGATTTAAGTTTCTCTTTGTTTAATTTGATGTTGGCTATAGGCTTGTTGTATACTGTTTTTAGTATGTTTAGGTTTGTGTCTTCTATCCCTGACCTCTCCAAGACTTTTAATGTGAACGAGTGTAGGATTTTTTCAATTACTTTTTTGACATCTAAGGAAATGATCATGTGTCTTTTCTTTCAGTTTGTTTATATTGTGGATTACATTGATGAATTTCCCTATAGAGACCCACCACTGCATGACTGGGATGAAGCTTTCTTGGTCATGGTGGAAGATATCTTTTATGTGTTCTTGGATTTAGTTTGTGAGTATTTTGTTGATTATTTTTGTATCAATGTTCATAAGGAAAATTGGCCTCAAATTATCTTTCTTTGTTGCATCTTTGTGTGGTTTATGTATCAGTGTGACTGTGGTTTCAAAGAATGAGTGTTGTAATGTTCCTTGTGTGTCTATTTTATGGAATAGTTGAAAGAGTAGTGATATCAGCTCGTCTTTGAAAGTCTGCTATAATTCTGTGCTGAAACCATATGGCCCTGGCCTTTTTTTATGGGAGACTTTTGATGACTGCTTCTATTTATTTAGAGAATATAGGACTATATTCAATTTTGGTAAATGGAATCTATCCAGAAAATTGTCCATTTCATTTAGATTTTCAAATTTTGTGGCATATAGTCTTTTGAAGTAAGACCTATTGATTCTTAGGATCCTCAGTGTTTGTCATTATGTCCTCCTTTTCATTTCTGATTTTGGTGATTTGGATAATGTCTCTGAGCCTTTTACCTAGTTTGCCTAACGGTTTGTCTATCTTGTTGATTTTCTCGGAGAACCAGGTCTTGGTTTTACTAATTCTTTAATTGTTCTCTTTGTTTCTAAGTTATTGATTTCAGGCCTGAGTTTGATTATTTCCAGCCATCTACTCCTCTGTGTGTCTGCTTCATTTGTTTTTCTAAGGTTTTCTTGTGTGCCATTAAGCTGCTTGTATGAGATGTTTTCATTTTCTTTATGAAAGCACTTAAAGATCTTCACCAACCCTAAATCCAACAAGAGGCTAATATCCAAAATATGAAAATTATTCAACAAATTAAACACCAACAAACCAAATAATCTAATTAAAAATGGGCTACAGAGCTAAACAGAGAATTGTCAAAAAAGGAATATCAAATGGCAAAGAAACACTTAAAGAAATGCTCAAAATCCTTAGTCATCAGGGGAATGTAAATCAAAATGACTCTGAGAGTCCATCTCACACTGACCAGAATGGCTAAGATAAAAAAACAAACAAACAAACAAAAAAAAACAAAACAAGTGACGGCACACTCTGGTGAGGATGTTGAGTAGGGGAACACTCTTCTATTGCTGGTGGGAGTGCAAACCTGTACAATCACTTTGGAAATCAATGTGGCACTTTCTCAGACAATAGCGCTACCTCCAGATCCAGCTATACCACTCCTGGGCATATTCTTAAAAGATGTTCCACCATACAACAAGGACATTTACTCAGCTATGTTCTTAGCAGCATTATTCATACTAAAGAGAATCTGGAAACAACCTAAGTGTCCCTTAACCAAAGAATGGATAAAGAAATTTTGGTACATTTACACTATGGAAAAATATACAGCCATTAAAAACAAGGAAATCATGAAATTTACAGGCAAATGTATGGAACTAGAAAATATCATACTGAGTGAGGCAACCCAGAACCAGAAAGACATGCATGGTATATACTCACTTATAAGCAAATATTAACCATATTACACAGAATAAACACACTAAAAATCACAGATCTAAAGAAGCTAAATAACAAGGAGAACCCTAAGGGGATGCTTAATTCTCATTCAGAAGGACAAATAGAATAGACACCATAAGCAGTTGAAGAAAGAGAACAGGACAGGAACCTACCATAAATGTCCTCTGAAAGACTCCACCTAGCAGGGGATCAAAATAGATGGTGAGAGTCACAGCCAAACTTTGGGCATGCTAGGTTACAGGAGATATTTGTCTCTTCACCTGGGTGCTGGTTAAAAGATGTGCTCACTTTGTCACTGTCTTTGGCCTTTTTATATGGATGCTAAAGGCTAGTATGCTTTACATTAAAATAGCCAGAACAAAACATATACTTGCAAATAGATACATGAAAATCTGATACTTGGAGCTAGAAGAGAAATAAGGAGGGTTTAGAAATCTTTATCCATGCAATGGAAATCCAGTAAATAAGCACAGAAAAGAATTTATTAAAAGATTAAATTTATCCATACATGGAGAAAATATTTATAGAGTGCTTATTTAGTTTTTTGAGCTGCCATAAGCATGGATGAAAAGATTTTAACAAGACAAACGCAATTCCGTACCTTGTTCTAAAGGAGCTTTTATCCTAACAAAATGAGAGAAAGTAAATATATGAGCAATCTAGTGAATTACATAGAGAAATCACTAGGTAGGCAAAAAAGAAAAAAGAAAAGAAAAAAACCTTGAGTACCTTGAGAAAGAGGTATGAATTGATTTATTAGTTCATGGAGGAAGGGGCAGGTACAACAGGATAGTGAGGGGAAAGATCACCAGGAGAATAAAATTAAAAAACAAGATAGGGCCTGGGGAAATACACACCAGATTTCACATCTTCAGAACCCACTTAAATGTCAGGTAAGTATGATAGTTTGTCTGTAATATCAGCATCCACAAAGCAGGCACAGGGGTCCTGGGAGCAAGTTAGCTACCAGAATGACCATAACAGTGAGCTCTACATTCAGGTGATTTATCCTGCCTCACTGAATGGGTAGAGAGATATTTTCAAACATTCCATTTAATTAATATTTATTACAATTTATTCACTTTGTATCCTGGTTGTAATGCCCCCTTTTGTCTTCTCTCAATGTCACCCTCCCTCCCTCTTCTCCCCCTATGCCTCTCCAGTAGTCCACTGATAGGGGAGGTCCTCCTTCTCTACTATCTGACCCTAGCCAATCAGCTGCATCAGGACTGGCTGCATCATCTTTCTCTGTGTGGCAAGGTCGCCCTCCTTCCTCCTGCTCCCCGACCTCCCCCCTCCCCCAGCCACTGAGTCCATGTCATAGACAGCCCCTACTCCTCTTAATAGGAAGCTCAGTTGGCCACTGAGTTGTCTGTGGGCTACATCTGAGCAGGGTGCTCTAGGTACTCTCCATGCATGGTCCTTGGTTAGGGCATTGGTCTCTCAAGAAAGACTTTGGTATGACTTCAGGCCTCCTACAAATGTACCCACATCCACATATACAAACCTACATACGTACACAGACCATACATAAGAGAAAAGAGAAAAAAATACACAAAAGAAAGTGAAAAAACAAAGAAACAACAAAAACAAAACCTAATGAACCAACCAACAAAGCCTACATAATAGTATTTTTAATCCAAATGGAGCATGTTGCAAACAAAGTAAACTACAAGGGTGACATCCTCAGACTCTTATGGAATACAGATTTTAGTATGTTTATTCTATTTTTATGTCTAATATCCATGTATAGATGAGTATATACCTTGTGTGTCTTTCTGCTTCTGAGAACTCCTGCACAGATGTAGTCCATGGCAGCTCAGTCTCAAAGTGGGTTCCCTAGTAAGGGGAACAGGGGTTGTCTCTGACATGAACTCAGTGGCTGGCTCTTTGGTCACTTCCCCCTGAGGGGACAGCAGCCTTACCAGGCCACAGAGGAAGACAATGCAGCAAATCTTGATGAGACCTGATATGCTGGGATTAGATGGAAGGAGAGGAGGTGCTCTCCTATCAGTGGACTTGGGAAGGGTCACTTGCCAGAATCTTGAGAGGGGAAGAGGAAGGGAAGGTGGGATTGGGAGGGGACAAGGGAAGGGGCTACAGCTGGGATACAAAGTGAATAAATTGTAATTAATTTAAAAACTAATTAATTTATAAAAGGAAAGTATTTATCTTAACTGAGATGACAAATACTATGAGAAAACACAGACACCTGATAATAAACCTAAATGGTTTAAACTCTTTTGATAACATCAAATGTTAATGGGTTTATTCACATGACACATAGCAACACTCTAGAAATATACATAGTATTTATTCATTGTTTGTTTGTGTATTGCTAGGAAATGTACTCAAATTCCAAGAAAGTACATTGTCAGTAAATGTTAGATAATATTACTAGGTATACTTGGTCCTTATCCTTACAAAAGAGGGAATTTTGTCAGGAGTAATGGTATACTCCTATGATCACTGCATTCAGAAGGCTGAGGAAGGAAGGTAATCACTATGTGGTCGCCTTTGTACTATCATTGGTTGAAAGCCACATTTGGAAATATTGTGAGACATTGTCTCAAAACAACAAAAGGAAAATGAAATGTGAAGAGTTTTGCATTATTCTGATGGATGTCAAGAGTTTTTCCATATGCTTTATCAAGAGCACATCAAGCATGGGGGATTTTCTTAGGAGAATAGTATAAAAAAGAAACAGGAAGAAAAAGATTTTGAAGCACTGAAATTCAAACTCCTTTTGTTTATTTAATTTTAATATTTTTCACAATATATACATGATATATCCTGATTGAAGCCCCCTCTGTCAACTCCTCAAAATCACCCCCCCCCCCGCTTCCTGAGTCCACTGAAAGGGGGAGCTCTCCTCTATCATCTGCCCATAGCTTATCAAGTTTCATCAGGTCTGCCTGGATCCTCTGTGGCCTGGCAAGACCGCATCAGCGGGGGCAAGTGATCAAAGAGCAGGCAATTCCAGTTCATGACAGAGGCAGCCCCTGCTCCCCTTACTTGGGAAAGCCACCTGGAGACTGGGCTGCCAATAGGCCAAATCTGAACAGGGAGTCTAGGTCCTTTCTATGCATGGACCCTGGTCGGGGCTTCACTTTCTACAGGACTCCCTGGGCTCAGAATTTTAGCTTTGTTGATCTCCTTGTGGGCCTCCTGACCCCTCCATGTACTTTTATCGCCCACCCCCTTCTTCCATAGACTCCTTGTGCTCTTCCCAAAGTTTGGCTGTGACTCTCAGCTCTGCTTCAATCCCCTTTTTGGTGGAGTGTTCAGAGAACCCTCTATTGTAGGCTCCCATCCTGTTCCCTCTCTTCCACTGTTTCTGGTGTCTAAGCTGTTTGGCATTCTGAATGAGATTTAAGCATCCTCTTTAGAGTCATCGTTAGTGTTTAGCTTTTTTAAGTCCATAGATTTTAGCATGGCTCTCCGGTATTATATAGCTAATATCCACTTACAAGTGAGTGTATACCATGCCTGATTTTCTGTTTCGGCTTTACCTCACTCAGGATGATCTTTTCCAGTTCCACCCAATTGCCTGAAATATCATGATTCCCTTGTTTTTCATAGCTGATTAGTATTTCATTGTGTAAATGTGCCACAATTTCTGAGTCTATTCCTCCATTGTGGGATATCTATGTTGTTTCCAGATTCTGGCAATTACAAATAAAGCTGCTATGAACATAGTTGAGCAAGCATCCTTGTTGAATGGTATCAACATCTCTTATTTTAAGCTGTACAATGGAACAATGATAATAAAAATGCATGGTGTTGGTATAAAACAAACATGTTGACCAATGAAATAAAATCAAGTACCAGATATAAATACACACACTATGGATACCTGACTTTTGGGAATGAATTCAGAAATACACAATGGAAAAAAAAGAAAGTATCTTGAAAAATGGTGCAATTCTAACTGGATGTATGCACATAGGTGAATGCAAACAGATCCATATTTATTAACCTGCAAAAACTCAAGGTCAAGTTGTTCAAAGGAGAACATACACTGAAACATACACCGAACATGATAAATGAGAAAGTAGAAAATAAGCTTGAACCCTTTGGAATAGGAGTCAACTTCCTAAACAGAACAGTGATATCATAGGCAATAAGATGGACAATTAATAAATCAGAATTCATGGAACTGAAAATATTCTGTAAAGGAAATGACATGATCAATAGGACAAAATGGCAGCCTATAAAGTGGGAAAAGATTTTCACCAACTCCACATCCAACAAAGCTAATACCCAAAATATATAAAGAATTCAAGAAACTAGCCATCAACAAGCCAAATAATGCAATTAAAAATAGGGTACAGATCTAAACAGAGAATTCTCAATAGAGCAATCTCAGTTGAGAAACACTTTTTAAAAATGTTCATTATCCTTATTCATTAGGAAAAATCAAATCAAAACTACTTTGAGGATCCAATGCCTAAGATCAGTTATACAACTGACAGCTCATGCTGCAAGGATATGGAGCAAGGGAAAGAGTCTTCCATTGCCTTTGGGAGTACAAACTCAAAAGCCACTACGAAAATCAATATGGCAATTTCTCAGAAAATTGGGAATCTATCTACCTCAGGACCCAGGTATAGACCTCTTGGGAATATACCCAAAAGACTCTCTGTTTTACTGCGAGGACACTTGCTCAACTACGTTAATAGCAGCCTTATTAATAATAGCCAGAAACAGAAAACAACCTAGATGTTCCTCAACTGAATAATAGATAATGAAAATGTGGTTCATTTACACATGGAGTATGACTCAACAGTTTAAAAAAATGACATTATAAAATTGGCAAAACGAATGGATGGAACTAGAAAAAAAATCACCCTGAGCAAGGCTGCCTATACCCAGAAAGGCAAACATAGTATGTCCTCAGTTATAAATGGATAATAGCTGTTTGTAAATGATAAGCGTGCCATAATCCATAGACCCAATAACAACTAAATAACAAGAAGGTTTCTGGAGGGCGTGGATAGATCTCCAGGAGAAGGGAAAACAGAATAGATTATTCAGGTAGACTGGAGATAGGTGGAAATGGAACAGGAGGGATCCCATGGAGGAAGAAGGGACAAAGAGAGAGAGAGAGCATAGCAGAGAAGACTGGAATGGGGAGGCAATTAGGGGGTGATGTGCAAACCTAGTAAAGTGGAATCTTCCTGGAACTTATGAAGATGACACTAATGAGGACTCCCAGTAATAGAAGACATGGAGTGAAAGCCAGCCATCTCTTGTAATCAGGTAAGGCATCTAGTGATGAACCTGGTACACCAATCTAGCCACGAAATCTTCAATACACAACCTGTCCTGCTTGTAAGATGTGCTGGAGCAATAGTGGCTCAGAGCATGTTGGAGTGGCCACTGGCCAACCAGTGGCCAGTCTAAGTTGAGGTCCATGTCATGTCAAGAGAGGGAGCCCATACTTGAATTTCTTGGGTCTCTAGGAACAAGGAGCTTGATGGCCCAGAAACCTAAGGTAGAACCAAACACTACTGCAAAAAAAAAGTCCTAATTATATTTTTGCTATTCTGGTAGACAGGAGCCTAGTATAATCATCATCAGAGAGGCTTCACCCAGCAATTGATAAGAGCAGATGCAGAGATCCACAGCCCAACATGAGGTAAGCTCTTGGAGCCCCTCAAAATAGAGAGAAATAAGAATTATAGGAGTCAGAACGGTCAAAGAAACCACAGGGCCAACAAAATAAACTAATCAGGGGCTCACAGAAAATGGAGCAACAATCAGGAAGCCTGTATGGATCTGACCTAGGTCCTCTCTCTTTCTCTCAATATATATGTACATAATATTGTTGTGTAGCTTTGTGTTTTGTGGTAATTCTAACAGTGGGAACAGGGGCAATATCTGACTCATTTGCTGATTTTTGGGATCCTTGTCCTCCTATTGGGTTCCTTCATAGAGCCTTGATATCAGGGTTATGCCTGCCTAATCTTATTGCATCTTGTTATTCAGTGATTGATTGAGATCCCTGGGGATCTAGCTCTTTCCTAAAGGGCAACAGAGAAGTGTGTCTGGAGGAGAGAAGAGTCTGTGAAGTGACTTGGGAGAAGTAGAGGCAGGGAAGGCTGTGCTCCAAATGTATTATATCAGAGAAGAAGAAAAAGGAGAAAAAAATGTATCTCTCATTTCTTAGTCTATCATGTCTCCCTCCCTGTAAGGTTCTGTCTTTGATTCTCTAATCTTTTCTTCACTCTCTGTCTCTTTTCCTAGTTCCTATTTTCTCATCAAAATATCCTGTTATTTTTTTTTATGTAATCTTGTGCATGGGGAGCATGGAATTGTTTCAAAGAGCTTTTTATGATTCCCATTTTCTTACTTATAATTCTCAGAATGTTATTTCTTCTTTAGCTATGAATTTCATTAGGTGTTTCTTCAGATGGATGGTAGACCCTAACCCTATCCTCTCTTTATTCATGTTAGTGGACATCTGTACATTCCCAAGTGGCTTTCCCTGGCTTCTGGGACATGCACAGGAAGGGCTTTCTGACTCAAGACACATCCTCAAGAGTAGCTGGGAGTGTGGGTTCTCCATCTCTGTCACTTCTTGATTGTCACTTCTTGAGGTGTCCTAAATGAGCCTTCAGAGTTGCTCCCTGAGAGTGACCTTCCAGTGCCTGAATATTGAAATGGGGAGGCATTTTTTTGCCTTTCTTTTGTCCAGAATCCCATGATCCTCCCTTCTTCTTGCGCGTAAGTATATACAAAATAAAACATATTTGTTTCATGTTCTGCCTCTATGGGATTCCAAACTAAGATACTACTTTGTTTGCTTTGTTATATGTTATATGCAATACTTTTACTTCAGGCTCATTACATGGTAAAAAACATTCTCATATGAACCATCTTACAGACTTTGAATGGGTCTTTGGATTTAGTTACTTTTTATCATTATGACCAAAATACCTACCAGTGAGAGTTTTAGGGAGGATGAACTTATTGAGCTCATGATTCTATGGGATTTGATCTAACATAGTGGAAGAGGCAAGGATGAAAAAGTGTTCAGACCCTGCTGGGACAGGAAGTGGAGATGGGAAAGGGTAGGCAGTGTTTTCTCCCAGCCCTTGTTTTTATCAAGGCTCCCAGCGGACTAGACAGTGTCACTCATACTCAGTGTGGCTCTTCCATCTTAGTTAGTCCTCTGGAATGTTCTATTCACACATGCATATGTTTCATTATCTCCCAGATAATCCTAAATTTAAACTAGTTGAAAATGTAGATAAATCATCAGAGTCATGTGACTTGAATGTCATTTGAAAGTGTGTACGTTATTTTATAGGTCCTCCTTTCTTACTCTGGCCTACCTATTTGATAAGTGTTCAAAGCTTAATAATATTTTATTATGAATTACTCTAATTACAAATGAATTTGAGTAGCTTCAAAAATGCTGTAAATCCTGGAAAGTTTCCTTGCCCAATACGCTAATTACATTTCACTCAGGAATTCTTACATCATAGAATTCGTTGGAACCCAGTAGAGAGCATCTCCCAAGTATGCATATAGATGCTATGCTTTGAACAGAAATCTTTAACTTTGATCAACCTTTCAGATAATATGTCTCTATAATTTGCGTTGAACATGTCATTTTTAGTCCCTTGCTATTCTTGGACTTAAAAGTACTCCCTTGACATCCTGTGCTACCTTTTATGTCTTCTTTCAAATTGATGACTTTAGCTGTTTTAAAAGTAACATTTGTTTATGGCTTTAAGGGATTCCTGAGTATTTGTTAACTTGCATCTACACTGATTATTTGACTACAAATCACTAAAGGAAAAAATAGGAAACCAAAATAAATGGAAATTAACAGCAGTGGCCTAATTTGCTTTTAATGCTTCATTGAATCCAATATTTAAATTACTCTTCCTCTCTGAGGGCCGCTGTTTTTCACTTAACTTATGATGAAACTAATAAATGACACTTCTGATTGCCCTAGTTGAGCCCTGCAGTGAGGTGAATTATTTTCTTTAAAAGGGCATGTTTTCTTGGATAAATTTGTTGATCCTGGGATTGCTCATTTGACTTTTTCTTCTTTCCCTTCTCTTTCTTTACCTCCTCTACGTCCTTCTCCTTCTCCTTACTCTCTTCATCCTCTTCCTTCATCATCTTTATTTTTTTAAATTCTTCTCAGCTAGGTTGAATAGAGTCCAAATTTATTTTCTGGGAAGAAATACACAAAATTATTACATTTGGATAATTAAATTAGATAAAAAGAATGGAATTTTATATACATTCTTCTTGGAAATTTGTTAATCATTTCTTTTTAATTTTTTTTATTTATTACAATTTATTCACTTTGTATCCCAGCTCTTCCCCTTCCAATCCTGGCCCCCCTCCTTCTCCCATACCCCCTCCTCATTCCAGTGATAGAGAAGGTCCTCCTCCTCTTCCCTCTGACCCTAGCCTATCAGGTCTCATAGGGACTGGCTTCATTGTCTTCCTCTGTAGCCTGGTAAGGCTGCCCCTCCCTTATGGGGAGTGATCAAAGAGCCAGCCACTGAGTTCATGTCAGAGACAGTCTCTGTTCTCCTTCTTAGGGAATCCCACTTGGACACTGAGCTGCCATGAGCTACATCTGTGCAGAGGTTCTAGGTTATCTCCATGAATGATCCTCAGTTAGATTATAAGTCTCAGAAAAGACCTCTGTGCCCAGATTGTTTGGTTATGTTGCTCTCCTTGTGGAACTCCTGTCCTCCCCAGGTCTTTCATCTTCCCCTTCTTTCATAAGATTCCCTGCACTCTGCCCAAAGTTTAGTTATGTTATCTCATTTCTTACAGTAAATGATTACAGCATACTTAACACATTGCAAAGATAATTAGTCAATCCTATTGTTTTATTTTAATATCTAATTCATTTCACTAAGAAATTCATTTCATCTAAAATGATTGAGAGTTTTGCTTGGTATAGTAGTCTGGGCTATCATCTCTGTTCTCTTAGGGTCTGCGTGATGTCTGTCCTTGCCAGGCCATGGAGAAAGAGGATCTAGGCAGTGCTGATCAGATTTAACAAGCTACAGGTAGATGTCAATAATGGAGAATTCCTCCTATCAGTGGACTAGGGAAAGGGGATGGGAGGAAGAGAAAAGGAGGGTGGGACTGGAGGAGTTGAGGGAGAGGGCTTCAATCGTGATATATAATGAATAAATTGTGAAGAAAAAAATAAAATAAAAAAGAAATTCAGTTCATTGACTATTTATTAACACATTACTTAAAATTAAAATCTGGAATTGTAATACATGATGATGGGACAGAGATGCTAAATCAATTACCTTTAAAGGAGAAAGTAAATTGTTACAGTAGTAAAAAAAATTCAAAATCACTGAACTAGCAAACGTAAAAGAAAGAGTTTGAGGCTGAGAAAAATCATCCAAAGAAATAATGGATGAAAACTTAACAAATTTGGTGATGTAAATCTTCAGATCCAAGGGTGACATAATCCCTAGTGAAGTTTGATCTGAGGAAAACATACTAAAATGTACTGTAAGTAAACTTCTAAAACTTACAGATGTAAGAAATATCTTACAAGCAGCCACAGAGATAATGCACTACCTAAACAGACCTCCAAACTGAATACAAATTAATTTTCACATGCAGTCAGTTCTCACTTGTAGAACTGGCACAGTATTTGATAATTGTTAATTTTCCAGAACAGTCGATAATCAATTGCATATATTTATTGAAACTGTTGCTCAGTAATGAAAGGAAATAAAATCACAGTCACATAATGGAAGATTAATATAATCTGATAGCTGCAATTAAACATTGGTGAAAGAAAAATTTTCAAACACAAAGGAAACATTAAAAAAGCATTTTAGATCACAAAGAAAGCAAAGAGATAAGCAGAGATATAATTGTAGGTTCAAGTAACAGATTTTTATTATGAGTTTCACATATCACAATCATTTTGGAGAAAAAAAATACATCTGGAAACTGAGACAATACTATTGAAATATGGAGAGGCCACAAACCTAAAATATCACGCTTTAGGGCATACAGTGAAAGCAGTGCTCATGGGGAACTTTATAGTGTTAGCTATTTTGGGAATGAGGTAAAACTTCAAATTGATGACATAAGTTCCTAAGTGAGGAAATCAGAAAGGAAATTTTAAATTAACCTAAAACAAGTAGAAGGAAAATGACAACAATGAGATCATCTGAAGTCACTGAAATTGAAAACAGAAAGGCCAACAGATAATCTCAATGAAGCAGAAGGATGTTTCTTTATAAAAAAGAAAGAAAGAAAAAGAAAAAAAGAAAGAAAAGAAAGGGAAACGTCTTGTAAAAATTGTGGCTATAAAGTAAATAAAGAAATTAAGGTTTATATGTAAATGCTTTTGTACCTACTGAGTGAGAAGCTAAGAAGATTTGATCTGATTGGAATTGCCATAATAGCAAACAGTAGTTTTTTTACCCTATATTACTCATTTGGATTTTGATACTTTTTGCTATGTGACTGTTTTCTCTTCGCAGAAGTGTGCTATTCTTCATAACAGCAAGAAAAAAAAACAAAAAGAGTTGCTAACCATATTAAATCAAACTGTCCTAAACACTAATATGTCACATTTTGTTCTGTATTGAGTCATGTTCTTCTGCTTTTGTCCTCAAAAAAAAAAAAAACTGCATTTTTGGAACCTGAATTGGCCATTTCCATAACAAAGCAAGGCTCCTAACAGTAGCCCTGGACTATCAATATAGCAACAAAACCTCAGACCTACAATCTTTCCTGCCTATAAGGTATGCTAGAGTAATTGTGGAGCTGAACTTATGGGAGTGACCAACCAATGGCAGGTCTAACTTGAGACCCAGGCCCCAGGAGGGAGCCTATGACTGTCATTGCCTGGATGGCCAGGAACTAGAGGAAGAATAGGATAGAACCAAACAGAACAGGCGAAAAAGAAAAAAAAAGTCATTGAAATGATTCTTAGTTACATTCTGCTATACTCTATACTTACAGATCCATGCCTAGCCATGTTGTCATCAAAGCAGTAGTGTACAGCAACTGATGGGAACAAGCGCAGAGACTCACATCCAAACACTGGGCAGAGCAAGGGGAACCCTGAAGAAGAGGCTGAGGAAGGATTGTAGGAGCCATACCTGTATAGGACACCATAAGAACAAGACCCACAGAACCAACTAAGCAGGATTCAGAGGGCTGAAGCAGCAATTGTGGACTCTGGACAGGTCTGAGCTAGGTCCTTTGCATATACCTTATGGTTTTGAAGCTTGGTATTTTTGTTGGACACCCAATAGTAGGAGTGGGGGTTCTCTAACTCTTTTGCCTGTGCTTGGCAACTTTTTTTCTTCCTACTGGGTTGCATGGTTGCATCATTCATCCTCAAATGGGGTTTGTCTTATTGTAACTTTTTAAGCCATTTTCAGTGGATATACCGCAGAGGCCTGCCTTTTTATGGGGGGAGGGTTGGATGAAGGAGGAGCATATATTGGGAGAGAGGAAGGTTGGGGAGGACCCAAAAGAAGTGGAGGAAGGGAAAACTGTGATTGGGATATAATATATGAGAGAAGAATAGCAAAAAAAAATGTATTAAAATAGAGAGGGCATAATCACCAATATCAGAAACACACATGGAGAATCACATTGCTGAAGGGTAGGAAGCTAATGAAAAAACAACAATGGAATTTGCCAAC
This sequence comes from Pachyuromys duprasi, assembly GCA_028658305.1. Taxonomy (NCBI): domain Eukaryota; kingdom Metazoa; phylum Chordata; class Mammalia; order Rodentia; family Muridae; genus Pachyuromys; species Pachyuromys duprasi. Next base: position 38,455,168 of record CM053761.1, read on the forward strand.
AATAAGCTCTTCAACTTGAAAACTTAGAAGAAAGAGGCCAGTGTCTCAGAAAACACAACCTTCTCAAACACAACTAACATGACTAGGCTCTGAGCATAACTCTGTAATTTTCAGAAACTTTGGAATCATACTTTTAAAAGATTATCGTCCACCTACCCCCAAGAAATAGCAATATCCATATCTTCCTTGTGGAGATTTTTATTATTATTTAGAGAACCAATTAAAAAATGTATGTAGTTTTATTCAAAGAGGAGAGAGAGAACTTTGTAGTCCATTGCAAGAGGCCAGTGGTATCCTTAGATCAAACCAAAAAATGACAAAAAAAATAAAAACATAAAATGACAGACTAGTATTTCCAGTGAACTTAGATAACAAACTCCTTAATGATGTATTAGAAACTCAAACAGATGTGACATGGATTACCTAGAAAGTCCAGATGGTATTTATTACAGCTAAGAAAAACTGTTCAATATTTTAAAAAACTCGTTGGAATCTACCATGTCAATAAGCTGAAGAGAGCAGCAACATATTTTCATTGTGGCTGACTCAAAAAAAAAAAAAAAAGAGAGATGTATCCAAATGCAACATCCACTCAGGGTGAGAACTTTCTGACAGATATGACTAGAGAGAAAAAATCCTCAATTTGATGAATAGAGTCCATAAAAAGCCTACAGCTAATATTATGCTTCATTGTGAAAGACTCAATGGTCTCTCTACTAAGATTGAGCACAGGAGAAAGATGCATGTTCTCATTCTATTATTCAGCATAATGCTGGATATCTGGCAGGCAAATAGAAATGAAAATATATAAAAAGAAAGGAGATATATATGTGCAAAGCACATTAAAATCCCAGGTAAACTTCAAAAGAATGACAAACAACAAAATCTCTTGAAGAAATAATAAATGAGTTTTAACTATTAAACAAACCCGAACTCTTCTAAAAAGAGCACTAAAGCACATCACTTCAGGATCTGGGCAAGGATGACTTCTGGTCTCACTCTTAATCAAGAGAATGCTGCACAAAAGAACACTTCCTTATGAAAGCTAAAGGCATAGACTAGGCTCTGTTAAAATTATCATGAGAAAGCAGCTATAGTTACAAAGAAAGAATCAGGAAAAGCAAGAATTCTGAGAAGCTTCTCGTACACAACGACCTCTCAAAACTCAACAGAATGGATCAATGTACCATATAACAAATGACCAAAGAGTCAGCATACCAATGAGGTACAATATCAAGAAATGAACATTTGAAAATATACTCAACATTATTAGTCAACAAAGAAATGTAAATTAAAATTATAGAGGTATCTCGTTATGCATCTCTCAAAGTGATTTCAGTCAAATGTGATAAAACGAGACCAACCACGTAATGCTTTTTGGGAATGTGAAAATTGCACAAACACCCTGAAAAACATTTTAATGGTTTTATTTTTTCCATTTTTAAATTAATGTAGAACTATTCGTATTTATGAAGGGTCATGTGATGCTTCAATCAGTGTATACACTAAACAATGTCAGTTCACAGTAAACTTCTTTAGCTCCTACACATTCATCTGTTCTTCATGATAAAACATTACCAATGCTTTCATCTCGTTTTTGAAAATACCATATCACTGTCTTCTCCCACTATCCCTCTGTACAGAAGCACATGAGAAATTATTTCTCTGACCTATGTCTAATTATCTGTGACCCAGAATTTCTCTATCTCTTCCCACCTCACACTCTGACCAGACTCTGATAATCATTGGTTCTTCTCTAAGCCACTATGGAACAAACACTACTGAATCCTAAAGAACTATTGCTACAAAGCACCTAGGAAGATGACTCAAAATTTTCCAAAGTTACATGGCATGCTTGAAATGGAGTATTTAAGATATATATGGCAAGGTAGTAGCAGCTAGATTTTGAAAAGGGTGGAGTACAGGAAGCCACATGGAAGAACAATGAGTCAGATTAGGAAAAATATGGGTACTGGGGAATAGGATGCTGAGCATCCTAATTGTGGTGATGAATTCAAGAACTGACACAGACAAGAAAACCATGCAAAATGATGTATGCAGAGATGGGTGAAAGGAGAGTAAAGAGACCTAAAAAGGCTGAGTGGAGAAGTGTTTTGAGATACACCTAGCAGTCTTATAACTTTACAAAATATCATCGTGTGAGATCCTGAGTGAAACATAAAAGAAGTTTCTATATTACTTCAGCTAACTTTAGGTAGATCTTGAGCTACCTCACTTAAATATTTGGGAAAAGCCTAGAATTAAAATTTGTTGTGTGGGTTATCAATTCTCTGGAGGATGTTGCCCCAGTCTGACAGAGTTTAAACCAGAAGAATGATGGTTGGTTTTCAGTCTTGGGGCCACTCGACTTTTAGGGTTCAGGTCTCACATCTGAAATTTGGAACTCTGAGATCCAATTACTCCCTGAGGGTACAAAGAATAAAGTGTGTAATAAACTAGTAGGCAGTAAAGGAGAGTGACACTGGGATGCCTTTTAGTATGATTTGGGGTATGGTTCCACAAATGGTGGTAAAGGCGGAAATAGGGCTACCCTGTGTTGAGTCACAAATGGCAGTGTCTGAAAGGGACAGGCATGGGAAGTGGAACTAAAATGTACATCAGATACATGATCTGGGAAAGGAGGATACTGGGAGCCTCCCTGGATCCAAGCGTGAGGGCTGTGAGGTCACTAGTAAAAGGCAGTTCTGGTTGACAGAGAACCACAAAGGAACAGAGATAACAAAGAGTAGTGACTGTGGGGAAATTGGGGGAGCAGGCCAAATACTAAGGGAGTGGGGGTGGGAGGAGAACACAGATTAGGTGGGAAGCAATGGCAGGTCTAAGAGAAAGTAAACAAGAACAGAGAAGAGGACAGGAAAGGGGTCACAGGTAGCCAAACTTGGGACCCAGATGAGTGTGGTAGCTATGGGGTCCCTGACAGTGGTTTTGTCTTGGAATTAGGAGAAAATATCCATCCATCTGAGATGCCAAAAATAGACTTCTGCCATTTGGTACTACATATTTATGCAATGACAAATGCTTGGATTTGATGATTATGAAATAAAAAGATAGCTATTAACTTTGAAAATTATTGAAGTGCTGTACATCCTCAAGTATCAAATATTCAGCTAAAATTCAATAATTTACGTAAAAATAAGCAAGCACATTCACCTCATTAGTAAGTAAATTTGCTTTCATCCAGAATAAGTGGTAAAAGCATTATAAACCAAAAAATTACACAGCTATTTAACACACATGCATATTGATTTTAATGTTTCTCAGGCAGAAAAGGATAATGACTGGGTACAGTTTAAGAGGTCCTAGCATAAGGCATTTCCTCCTTGGGTCTCTTTGATAGACTGCCAAGCCTAGGTAAGAGGCATTACTGTGTTTCTCAGATGTGGGGTCTGGGCAATTTTGGAAAACTCCCTGTGATCCTAGTCTGTATCAGTAGAGCTAGGTACTCTACAGAGCAAGTGGTCAGCTCAGCTCAGCAGCCAACTGGTGCAGTTGGAATAAACACCATGTACTAGCGTAGTAGTATGGGTTTTATATGAATCACATAACATACTATCACTATACTGTAAGGTACAGAGTTCCATTTTTCAGGTAAGAAAGCCAGGGCTCAGAAGTTCTACACAGTTAGAAGCAGAAACCTGTTCTGACTCATTGCTAGGCTAAACTCAGAGCCAGTAGTTTCTCACAGCACGAGATCTTGCTACATTTATACAACTGTGACCAAAGTACCACATGGGAGAAAGGACTTATTTGCGCTCATGAGAGAGATTTTAGTCCTCCATGTTGGCAAAAATATAGCTAGCCAACGCACAGCTAGAACGATTCTGTATATGTCTGTATATGTAAAGTTGTGGCTTTTCCATGTTGTCTTAGCTAGAAATACAATCCTATGGTCACACAGAGCTGTAGGAGCCTTCAAAGCCTACTGACCTGCTTCAACCAAACCATGAGGAAAGCTTGGGGGTGTGGAGAAAGGATGCTCTAGACTGTGGCTAACACATCCTCTGGAGGCTAGAACAGAAGAAAATTTTCTTTAAAAAGGTCACAGTGCTTTAGAGAGACACCGCATTGAGCTGATTGCCCAAAGCTATTACAATCCCAAGAATTTATCAACTTAGTCTATTCAATCGCTGTGTTATTACAGAAAATGTTGTTTCTCAGACATTATCAGTTCTTGACACCTAACCCAGGGGCAAAGGCAGTGAATCAAGACTTAAGACTATCAGAAGAAAGATCTGAACTACAATTGGATTTATGGATAGAAGAGGGAAAGTCCTAGAAAAAAGCACAGAGAAACCCCATAGGGACCAAAACATCTGACAGCTTTATATTATACTGTAAGTTAATATAATGGAGAATCACAGATTCTAAAGTGTTCCCATTACAATATTCATGAAGAATAAAATCATCTTCATTTCACATATCCCATTCAAATTAATTTTTTGTTTTCCAATGGAAAGTGTGTCAGGACTGGAAGATGCTGAGGTAATTTGAAAGCAACTGCTGAAGTTGCTTAAGCTTCAACTAATTTCCATTTTCTGAAAACTAAAAAATATAACGGTAAATCAAGGAAGGGAGGCATTAATAAAGCTTGAAACACCACTCACAATGCTAGTATTCTAGTTAACACTAAACATGTCAACTCAACCTTACCGAGTGATTGCTACATAGAGAAATATTTTGTCAATTTTAGACTGAAAAGTGTATGTTTAGCAAGAAAATACTAGCACTGTTGAAATGGCCTAGGATTTTCATTTTGACAGAACCACCCAGCAAACTTACTCAAATACTTTTACAAATTTGTTATTGGATGAATGATTTAATCTTATAAAAGGAAGCAAAAAGAAAAAAAAAACCTTTCCTTTTTGCTTCTCAGATAGAATAATATGCCATATCACTGGGTTGCATTCCTTTCATGAGATTTTCTTATAGGATGAAACTGAAGCATAAATGATCAGTTTTTCTGAGCTGGCATCCTCACTAAAGAAGAAAAACTCCAAACACATCATAAAACCACAAACTGCCTAACATAATAAATTTCTTATCCAGATAGCATTCTCTTTCATCTACTTATTTTTACCATCATTCATCCATGGACTTTTACATCATTTTTATATAGCCTACAGTGAGCCAGTCACACTTTATAACTAAACAGTCCTTGCTCTGGATAAATCCATTAACAGACCAAAAAAGAAAAGAAAAGGAAAGAAAAAATTAGCCTGATACTGGTCATTATTCATTCTCTTGAGGAAAAAAAAAATACACATGCAAGTTCCAACCGACAAGCTGTTTTATTTGACTTTATTTTTTTGTCCATTTTATTTTACATGCTAAAGATTTTAGGCAAAAAGAATGGGCATACACAGACAAACATAAAAGCAAAAACTATAGCTTAAAATTAATATATATTTTCATTTTTAAAAATGCAAAAATATTTTTCTACAGATCTCAAAGAAATTTCTTTAAATTCTCACTTGCCCTTGACAGCTCCTTCATTGGTCTGTCTAAAAGTTTTTCTAAGTAAATTTTAACAATGGATACCTCCAACAAAAGCACATGTAAGTAGGTTTCTATATATACAAATCTGGACAATGCATGTCATAACTCAGAAATTCATCTCATCTCTAAAATGCAGCTCATTTTATGCTTATTTTCAGTTAATACCAACAAACATTTTTCGTCCAATGCCAAACAAAGCAGCAAGTCAATAAATTTAGAGTTTCCTGCTTATATTCCAGAAAAATTATCCTGTGAAAGATGGCAATGGGGTTTTACTTCTCCAGAGAAAGAAACCAATCTCTAAAATAATATGCCAGGAAATAGCTTTTCTCTGAGATTTTCTTCTTTAGTCTTAAAGAGGAAAAGGAATACAAATAGAGAAGGAGTAAGAGAAGTCAAATGGTAAAAATCTTCCAAATAAGCCACACTTGCCTCTTTCCATTTCAAAAAGAAAAAAATATCCCCATCCAATTCTGTGAATGCTATGGAATATTACAGAAGGCATTCACCCTCATTTTCCTCTGAATGTATTTCACGTCTTTTCCAAACCTTATTAATTACCTGTAGAATCCTGATAGCTATTGGCACAAATAGAAGTAGTTTTAGTGAACATGAAAGGATAAATAATGTTTAAATCAACATAACATTTTTTTTTAATTTGAGAGAAATTCAAAGCTCTAATAAGTTACTCTAAGATTAACTTGCAATGGGAAGAACCACACTCAACCAAAATAAAAATATTTTTTCATGGATGGCACATGCCGTGTTTTATGGGTAGAAATGATAATGAAGACATTTGTGTTTTGTTTTGCTTTCATTATCTTTGAGACAGGAATCCTCTGTGTATTTCAAGATGTCCTGAAACTCACTATGTAGCTCAAGCTAAGTATTTACCTTGCCTCAGCCAATTCATTGCTAAAATTATAGGCAAGCATCACCGTACCTATTAAATTACACAAATCATGCCACAAAATAATGGTTTATTTAATTAAATATTTTCTTAAGTGATGAGGGAAGGGGAGGACTTTCAGTTCTACCAAAATTTTCACACATACCAAATCTCACTAAAAGTGCCTGAGTAGGAAATGAGTTTTTAATAGTTCTATGATTAACATCATCCAGCTTTTAGAATCACACAACTTGAGCTTAGATCAAATTATTCAACACTGTAGCTTTGCTTTCTTCTTTAAAAAGTGAGCTTTCCTGATCCTCATAAAACTGTAACCATGTCAAGCACTTGACAGAGCCCTTTTGTGTATAATGAACACATTCATTAAACATTACTTTGACCCATTGTGGTTGTGAAGGTTTTGTAATTCTTCTATCAGATACACAAGGATTTCTTCAAATGTTGACCAAATCATGCATTTTGGATAGACTAACCTTTTGAGACCATTAGAGGCAGAGAACAGAAAATCTGGTGCTCTTCCATCAGGTTACACATGTGAATCATTTTGGCCCCCACAACAATTATGCAAGTAGATGGCGATCCAAGATGGCTGCCACGAGAGGACACTGTGTCTGAGGACTAGGTCAGCAGAAACAACGCAGCAACTAGGAGACTGAACTCTGGGACCTAAAACACCAGCATTCAGGATTGCCAGGTGAGCGGAACTCCTACTGTGAGAAAATCAAGTGGGAAAACCCTAGGGACACGCAGTTATTCCCCGGAAAAATCTCCGGGTGACCAACGGCACACAGCTCTGATCTGAGCAAGTAGCTGCACAGGGCGCCAGCAGCCGCCATACTAAACTGGACCACATAGTCTCTGGGTCAGACTGAGGAAAACCCGGGCACCATTTTGTCTGACCTGCACACTGCACAGGCACACACTGCTCGAATCCGCCAGCATAAAACACAGTCCCTGTGTGGGTCTGCTGGCCAGTCTGGAAAGGACACAGGTTCTGCTTCAACCAGCAGGTGTAAGGCAGGCACACTCAGATTGCCTCTGGAACCACATCAGACTGAGAGGGACAAGGGAACCATTTTGACCAGACTGCACACTGTGGTCGCACACTGCTCTGGGCGCCAGCAACCACGTTGGTCCCTGTGTGTGTCCATGGGCCAGAGAAGGCCCCGGGCACCACTTCAAACAGGCCTACATACAGCGGGTGCACACCGCTCGGCAACACCTGCAACCAAACCAGACCCACTGTGTGTGCCCCAAATATCATCTCAGACCATGGTTCACAGCCCCTGGCCCAGATGGGGGCACCAAGTCTCCAGTCCAGTGGGGAGCCCTTAGCAGCAAACCCAAGGCAGAGCGCAAAGCCCCCAATCTGACATCTCAAAAGACTGAGGAGCTAAACCTCCAGACCAGAGGGGTGACAGGCCTGCAGTGCTCACAGCTTCTAGCACAGAGCATGAAGCCGGGCACACAGAGCCCACAACAGAGTTCAACTGAGAAAACAACACACACTAACAAACCATTGGAAATCCTTGATCTTCTTGAAGAATACTCCTGGCACAAGAGATTGACAGTTCCAGACTGAAGTTCAGCCTTAAAGCACAAACAGCTCCTTGATTATATATAAACAAATGCTCAGAAATCGGCAAAGAACTCACCCAACAAAAATCAGGACACCATGGCCACACCAGAAACACCCATAAGCAGTGGAGATTTTAATTCAGCAGAGACACAGGAAAATTATCTTAAAGCTATGATTATGCATATATTGGAGCAACAAAAAGAGAGACAAAAAGAGGAAATGAACAAGGCCCTCAAAGAAATGGAGAAGAATTTAACTGCCCACATAGAGGAACAATCAAAGATAAACAGAGAGGAAGCAACCAAAATAGGAGACACAGTCAATCAGTTGAAGGAAACTGTACAAAGCATGAAAACGGAATTAGAAACTATAAACAAGACACAAAGGGAGAAGAACCTGGAACTGGAGAACTTAGAGAAAATATCAGGAACCCCAAAGGTAAGCATCAACACTAGAATACAAGAGATGGAAGAGAGAGTCTCGGGAGCTGAGGATATGCTGACTGAAATGGATTCCTCACTTAAGGAAAAAAGAAAATCAGAAAAGTCCCAAACACAAAACATCCAAGAAATTAAGGATGCCATCAAAAGACGAAACCTAAGAATAATTGGAATAGATGAAAAAGAAGACTCCAGGCTCCAAGGACTGGAAAATATTTTTAAGAAAATCATAGAAGGACA
>CM053761.1:38464353-38489388 GCA_028658305.1 Pachyuromys duprasi
ATCCAATTAAAAAATGGGTATGGAGCTAAAAAGAGAGCTGACTGTAGAGGATTATAGAATGGCAGAAAAACACTTAAAGAAATGCTCAACGTCCTTAGCCATCAGGGAGATGCAAATACTCCCACCAGAATGGCTAAGATCAAAAACTCTAGTGACAATGCATGCTGGAGAGGATGTGGAGAAAGAGGAACCCTCCTCCATTGCTGGTGGGAATGCAAACTTGTACAACCACTCTGGAAATCAATTTGGTGCTTTCTTAGACAATTAGGAATAGTGATTCCTCAAGACCCAGCTATACCACTCTTAGGCATATATCTAAAAAATACTCAAATACACAACAAGGACATTTGCTCAATTATGTTCCTGGCTGCTTTATTTGTAATAGCCAGAACCTGGAAACAACCCAGATGTCCCTCAGTTGAGAATGGATACAGAAATTGTGGTACTTTTACACAATGGAATACTGCTCAGCAATTAAAAAGGAGGAAATCATGAAATTTGCAGGCAAATGGTGGGACCTGGAAATGATCATCCTAAGTGAGGTATCCCCAAAGCAGAAAGAAACATATGGTATATACTCACTTATAAAGACCTATAGGATAGGAAGTTCATGGTGAAATCTACATACCTAGGGAGGATATACAGGAAGGAGGACCCACATTGGCATGATCAATGCTCATTTGGATGAACAAACGGTATGGAAATTGAGTGGAGGAGAAAACAAGCAGCAGGACAGGAGCATGCCAAGTAGGACCTCTGGGGGGGGGGTCAATGTAGTGATGTATCAGAGCAGATATTAAGAATCACAACCAAGCCTTCGGCAGAGGGCGGGAAATAATAATAAAAATGGGGGAAGTTAATAAGACTTGTGGAGAACAAGAGCTCTAGAAAGACCAAACAGAGCAGGGCACAGGGGTCATGTATGAGACGGTTTCTACAACCAAGGACCACGTGTGGATGTGGCCTGGAACCCCTGCTCAGATGGGGCCCATAATAGTTCAATATCAGACTGAAGACACTAGTGAGGGAAACAGGGACTGTTTCAGTCATGAACTTGATGGCTGACTCTTTGACCATCCCTCGTACATGCTGGGGAGACAGACTGGCTAGATCCCAGGGAAGGACATTGCAGTCAGCCCTGAGGAGACAAGATGAGCTGGGGTTGGATGGAAGGGGAGGAGGTCCTCCCCTGTTGGTGGACTTGGAGGGGGCGGGGAGGAGATGAGGGAGGTATTGGGAGGGGGGGAAGGAATAAGGGAGGGGGCTATGCTTGGGATGCAAAGTACCTAACCTGTGATTGATACAAAAATAAATAAATTAATTAAAAAAACAATTATGCAAGTAGACACAAATGCAGTGTTACTCAGCATAAATAAACCTAAATGAACATGGCTACACCAATCAGTAAGGGAAAGGATTTGTACCCCTCACACACCCCATCTTCAAACCCTATTGACTTTCTTTTTAGATTAAAAAACACACACACATGTTAAACCAGGATAATGAGCCCTTACTCTCTCCTTTCCAGCTGATTCACAGACTTGTGACAGTTTAAAAACAAAAACAAAACAAAACAAACAAACAAAAAAACAATTATCCCAGCAGTTGTCTTCATAGACTGTGTTATGAGTGATTCCCAAGTTGCCCATCTGACAAATATAGGTATCTGGGTATCCATTACATTTCCTTAAAGAAACTTTATTACATAATCCTATAGAAGGTAAATGAGTGATAGCTGAGTGAGTGACTGGCACAAGCAAAGGAAGAACTGGACATGTGAGTGTGCATTTCTTTCTCGTGTGTTTTTGACAAAAACAACATAAGATGATCCATATGAAAGTATACATGGGATCCAAGATGGCACCGAGCAGCAAGCACCATATTCAGAGGAGCTGAAACTCTGAATTGGTGAGTTGAGGGGTTTTGGAACCCAAAACAGTGGTACGAGGAGCCCAGGGAGAAGGGGTACAAAACCTGATCTGAGCCCAATAGGACACAGGTCAACCGGGACATCTCTGTGGACTTCTCCTGAGGAATCGATTCGCAGGCACTTCCCCATAACAAGTGGAATCAGCAGCAGTAGAGATAGCCAAGCCTGTGGCAAAGGTGGCCAAGCCTGCTGTGGAGATAGCCCAGCCTGCAGATACTACAGCCAGCAGGAATGCAGCAGCAGAGGTACTGCAACCAGCATTGAAGGAGAGAAGGCAGCCCACAGAGCACACACACACACACACACACGCATATGCTTAAGATTCTGCACCAGCAGCTTTTTCTCCCTCAGGTACAACTGAAGCAATAACACACACTCTCAAAACCCTGGACCTCCCTGATCTTCCTGAAGAATTCTACAGACAACAGAGTAAGATGGTTCCAGTCTGAAGTTCAGACTCAAGGAACAAACAGTGAGGGTTATATGTAAACAATGGCCAAAGGTCGATGTAAGAACTTACGCAACAAAAATCAGGACACTATTGTCCAAAACAGCGACACCCAAAACTAATGAATATTTTAATTCAGCAGAAACACAGGAAAATGAATTTAAAACAATGATTATCCAGTTACTACAGGAACAAAAAAAGGAAACAGAGCTCTCAAAGAAATTCAAAAGAATATAATGGCCCACGTAGAGGAACAATTAAAGACATATAGAAAGGAAACAAATACAAAAATAGCAGCCACCTTCACTCAGATGAAGGAAATGGTGCAAAGCATGAAAACAGAATTTGAATCTATAAAGAAAACACAAACTGAGAAAAACCTGGAACTGGAGAACTTAGAGAAAAGATCAGGAACCACAAAGGTAAGCATCACTAATAAAATACAAGATATGGAAGAGAGAATCTCGGGAGTCAAAGATACACTTGCTGAAATTGATTCCTCATTCAAAGAAAAAGTAAAATCAGAAAAGTCCCAAACACAAAATATTCAAGAAATCAAAGATGCCATGAAAAGACAAAACCTAAGATTAATAGGAATAAATGAAAAAGAAGGCTTCAGGCTCCAAGCACTGGAAAATATTTTTAAGGAAATCTTAGAAGAAAATTTCCCTAACTAAAAGAAAGAGATGTCCATAAACATACAAGAAGCCTACAGAACAACAAATAGACTAGACCAGAAGAGAAATACCTCATGTCACATCATAGTCAGAACATGAAACCTACCAAAACAAAGAAAAAATATTAAAGGCGGCAAGGAAAAAAAGGTCAAGTAACATATGAAGGTAGACCTATCAGAATCACACCAGATTTCTCATCAGAAACTATAAAACCCAGAAGGGCCTGGGCAGAGGTCATACAGTCTTTAAGGGAACACAGATGCCAACCCAGACTACTATACCCAGCAAAGCTTTCAATCAGCATAGATAGAGAAAACAAAATATCCCATGACAAAACAAAATTTAACCAGTATCTACACAGCAACTCAGCCCTACAGAAGATACTAGAAGGAAAACTTCAATCCAATGAAATCAACTACACCAAAGAAAATATAGGATACAGATAACTTCCCAACAAAAAGGGGGGGGGGAAGCAATGAGTCATAGTAATACCATTAACTCCACAACAAAATGAAGTAACAGTCATTGCTCACTATTACCTATCAACATAAGTGGACTCAACTCTCCAATAAGAAGACACAGACTAACAGAATTGTTGCAGAAACAGGATCCAACATTCTGTTGCGTTCAAGAAACACACCTATGCAACAAAGATAAACACTACCTCAGAGTAAAGGAATGGAAAAATGAGTTGCGAGCAAATGAACCCAGAAAACAAGCTGGGGTAGCAAACCTAGTATCTAATAACGTAGACTTTCGACAAAAACTAATCAAGAAAGATGAGGAGGGGTACTTGCTTCTCATGAAAGGAAAATTCCAACAGGAAGACATCAACATTTTGAACATCTATGCCCCAAATACAAGACCACCTACATTTGTAAATGAAACATTATTAAAGCTGAAATCTCTCATTGATCTCAACACCTTAATAGTAGGAGACTTCAACACTCCACTCTCACCAAGGGACAGATCATCTGATCAGAAGCAAAACAGGGAAACAAGAGCATTCACAGAGGCCCTAATTCAAATGAACCTAATAGATGTCTAGAGAACTTTTCACCCCAAAATCAAGAGTATACCTTCTCTTCAGCACGTTAAACCTTTTCCAAAATAAACCATATAGGTGGTCACAAAGGAAGCCTCAGCAGATACAAGAAGATCAGAATAATCCCTTGTATCCTATCTGACCATCATGGTCTAAAGCTGGACCTCAACAAAAGAAACAGCAAAAACCCTGCACATACATGGAAACTGAACAATTTTCTAGTCAATGACAGCTTGGTTAGGGAAGAAATTAAAAGAGAAATTAAAGACTTCCTAGAATTCAATGAAAATGAAAGCACAACATACCCAAATTTATGTGACACAATGAAGGCAGCGCTAAGAGGAAAGTTCATAGCACTAAGTACCTTCAAGAAGAAATTTGAAACATCTCATCCAAGCAACTTAATGGCCAACTGAAAGGCCTAGAAAATAAAGAAGCAGATACACCAAAGAGGAGAAGACAGCTGGAAATAATCAAACTCAGTACTGAAATCAATCAATTAGAAACAAATAAAACTATTCAAAGAATTGATGAAACCAAGAGTTGTTTCTTTGAGAAAATCAAGAAAATAGACAAGCCCTTAATCAAACTAACAAAAAGGCAGAGAGAAACTATCCAAATCAGCAAAATCATAAATGAAAAGGGGGACATAACTACAGACTCTGAGAAAAACCAAACAATCATTAGGTCTTATTACAAAAGCCTATATGCCACAAACTTGAAAATCTCAATAAAATGGACAATGTTCTTGAAATATTTCATCTACCTAAATTAAGACAAGATCAGGTAGAAAAATTCAATAGACCTATATCCTCCAAGGAAATAGAAGCAGTTATTAACAGTCTCCCTTCCAAGAATAGCCCTGGGCCAGATGGATTCAGTGCAGAATTCTACCAGACCTTCAAAGAAGTGCTAACTCCAATTCTCTCTAAACTATTCCAGAAAATAGAAACAGTAGGAACATTACTAAACTTGTTCTATGAAGTCTCAGTCACCTTGATAACTAAACCACACAAAGACCCAACAAAAAAGAGAACTTCAAACCTACCTCTCCTATAAACATTGATGCAAAAATACTCAATAAAATATTTGCAAACAGAATCCAAGAACACATAAAAGATATCATCCACCATGTCTAGTTACGCTTCATCCCAGGCATGCAGGGGTGGTTCAATATACAGAAATCCATCACTGTGATCCACCATATAAACAAACTGAAGGAGAAAAAACACATGATCATCTACTTAGATGCCAAAAAACAAAAAACAAACAAACAAACAAAAAAAAAACAAATGCTTTCGACAAAGTCCAACATCCATTCATGTTTAAAGTCTTGGAAAGATCAGAGATACAAGGCACACACCTAAGCATAGTAAAGGCAATATACAGCAAGCCTATAGCCAACGTCAATCTCAATGGAGAGAAACTTAAATCAATCCCACTGAAATCAGGAACAAGGCAAGGCTGCCCACTGTCTCCATATATCTTCAACATAGTACTTGAAGTATTAGCTAGAGCAATAAAACAACTAAAGGAGATCAAGGGGATACAAATTGGAGCAGAGAGGTCAAAGTATCCCAGTTTGCAGATGATATGATAGTATACATGAGCGACTCCAAAAATTCAACCAGAGAACTCCTTCAACTGAAACGCCTTCAGCAAAGTGGCTGGATACAAAATCAACTCAAAAAAATCAGAAGCCCTTCTGTATATCAAAGACAAAAGGGTTGAGAAAGAAATTAGGGAAACAACACCCTTCACGATAGCCACTAACAACGTAAAGTACATTGGGGTGACTCTAACCAAGCAAGTGAAAGATCTGTTTGAGAAAAACTTCAAGTCTATGAAAAAAGAAATTGAAGAAGATATCAGAAGATGGAAAGATCTCCCATTCTTATGGATTGGAAGGATTAACATAGTGAAAATGGCTATTCTTCCAAAAGCAATTTACAGATTCAATGCAATTCCCATCAAAATACCAAGACAATTCTTTACAGACCTTGAAAGAAAAATACTCAACTTCATATGGAGAAAAAAAAAGCCAGAAATTCCAAAACAATCCTGTACAATAACAGATCATCTGGAGGTATCTCTATCCCTGATCTCAAGCTGTATTACAGAGCAATAGTTTTAAAAATTGCATGGTATTGGGATGGGAACAGAATAGTGGATCAATGGAACCGAATAAAGGACCCAGAAATTAACCCACACACCTATGTAAACTTGAGTTTTGATAAAGAAGCCAAATCCATCCAATGGAAAAAAGATAGCATCTTCAACAAATGGTGCTGGTCCAACTATATATATATATATATATATATATATATATATATATATATATATATATATGCATAAAAATGAAAACAGATCCATATTTATCACCCTGCACAAAACTAAAGTCCAAGTGGATCAACGACCTCAACATAACACCAGACTCACTAAATCGGTTAGAAAAAAAACTGAGGAAGAACCTAGAACTCATTGGCACAGGAGATGACTTCCTGAATAGAACACCAACAGCACAGGCTCTAAGAGAAACAATCAATTAATGGGACCTCATGAAACTGAAAAGCTTCTATAAAGCAAAAGACACTGTCATCAAAACAAAACGACAGCCTACAGACTGGGAAAGGATCTTCACCAACGCTATATCTGACAAAGGGCTAATATCCAGTATATATAAAGAACTCAAGAAGTTAAAAAGCAACAGATCAAGTAATGCAATTAAAGAAAGGAATATGGAGCTAAACAGAGAACTCTCTGTAGAGGATTGTAGAATAGCAGAAACACACTTAAAGAAATGCTCAACATCCTTAGCCATCAGGGAGATGCAAATCAAAATGACCCTGAGATTTCACCTTACACCTGTCAGAATGGCTAAGATAAAAAACTCAAGTGACAACACATGCTGGAGAGGTTGTGGAGAAAGAGGAACCCTCCTCCATTGCTGGTGGGAATATATACTTGTACAACCACTCTGGAAATCAATTTGGTGTTTTTTTTAGACAATTAGGAATAGTAATTCCTTAAGACCCAGCTATACCACTCCTAGGCATATATTCAAAAGATGCTCAAGTACACAACAAGGACATTTGCTCTACTATGTTTGTAGCAGCTTTATTCATAATAGCCAGAACCTGGAAACAATCCAGATGTCCCTCAGTTGAGGAATGGATACAGAAATTGTGGCACTTTTACACAATGGAATACTACTCAGCAATTAAAAATGAGGAAGTCATGAAATTTGCAGGCAAATGGTGGGACCTGGAAATGATCATCCCGCGTGAGGTATCCCAAAAGCAGAAAGACACACATGGTTTGTATTCACCTATAAGACAGCATAAACATACTGAAATCTATATACCTAAAAAGGATAAACAAGAAAGAGTACCTGGGGTAAGATGATCAGTTCTCACTTAAAAAGACAAATGGGATGGACGGACTTTGGATGTTGGAGAAAATATGTAGCAGGACAAAAGCCTACCACAGAGAGCCACGAAAAGACTCTACCTAGCAGTGTATCAAAGCTAATATTAAGACACATAACCAAACCTTTGGCAGAGTTCAGGGAATTCATATGAGAGAAGGGGAGTTAGTAAGACCTGGAGAGGACAGGAGCTCTGCCATGACCAACTATATCAGGATACAGGGGTCTTTTATGAGACTGTTTCTCCAACCAAGGACCGTATATGGATCCTAGAACCCCTGCTTCAATGTAGCAAATGGTAGCTCAGTATCCAAGTGGGTACCCTTAAGGGAAACAGGGACTATTCCTTACATGAACTCAATGGCTGGCTCTTCTACCCTCCCCTCATCCCTAAGGGCCACAGAAGAGGACATTGCAGCCAGCCTTGAAGAGACCTGATAAGCTAGGGTCAGATGGAAGGGGAGAGGGTCCTCCCCTATCAATGGACTTGGAAAGGGTCAGAAGGACATGAGTGAGGGATGAGTGGGATACGGGGGGAATGCAGGAGGGGGCTACCACTGGGATACAAAGTACATAACCTGTAATTAGTATAAAATAAAATAAAATGTTAAAAAAGGGGAGGAGATTCTTCACTATCATTGGACTGGGGAAGGGGCATGGGAGGAGACATGGGAGGGAAGGAAGGAAGGCAAGATTGGGAGGGATGAGGCTACAGGTGGGATACAAAGTGAATAAATTTTAATAAATAATATTAAAAAATTAAAAGGAAACTACAGAAAAGAAAGTATACAGGAAAGTTCAAAGAAGTCATACAGAAATTATGGTTGTGTCATTATTGTAGAAAAAATATACAACTAGAAAACTTTTGAAAAGTATAAGTTTTTCTGTACAACAATTAAAGTACACTGAATGCTAATATTAGCCTGCAACACTATATAACTGAATCCTGGCTATTAATTATCACTTAATTCAAATTCTTAGGTAGATGCAAGAGCAAGTGCTTCTAAGTTAGAATTCTGCGACTGTTTTAAATAAAGCCACAATGGATTCAAACAAATTATGGTTTAAATGATATGTGTCCTTGATTGTCATTTCAGAATGCTCTGCCATTTCCACATAAAGGTCAATATTAAGGATTTATTTCCCTTTAAGTCCAAAGAGTTTCTTTCAAAATATTTGTTCACCTTAATTTGCGTTGGAGTGAGTTCCTTAATTTTTGTTATCATTATCTTTCTTCTTTGCAATAGAAAGGTATCCCTTGATACCTGTCACTTTTCTTGGGCTGTGCTTGCTTACTTTCACTGGCAGCATCAGGGGTAAATAATATAAGGCAAAGTTTCATAGTGGGTCAGTAAGGATTTCAATTTTTTATTTATTATTTTAATCACAAAACAGAATTGCTTCTTTTAAATTAAACTCATAAATTTTCAACTGCTGTCCTTCGTGTACTTGTACAAAAGTGGACAGTGAATAAGATTTAGAAGGAGCAAGGAATCTGTAACTTACATGTCAACTGTGAGGAGCTAATCTATCCCTTGAGCACCCACATAGCATGGGGGAAACGAGTGCTAATCCATCCAGCAAAATGCCAGAACTTCCCCTTGCAAATATCAAGATGCATTTAGAAATGTAGCTAGTGAATACTGGAACAGTTAATATCCTTCCACAACCAGTTCTGAACTCCCTTTTAGTAAGCAGATAAAAATAGGACCAAATAATGATTCAATATATGCATTCAGCACGCAGGATCATAGCTGTCCTTCTAAGGTAAGTTAACAAGAAAAAACACACAGACGTGCTTATGCTTAAAATTCCTTCACAAACTGTCACATATGTATTTGTTTTCACAGGAACAAACTAAAATTAAATTGTAGAATATAACAGGAGATTGTGGAAATATGTTTCCCCACAACCCTTACTCATTGTTTTTGAAGACTATGAAGCCAACAGCTTGTAATCCATCCTGCAAGAAGACTGAAACTTAGGTATTTAGCTCTTTCCAAATAAGAATAATATTTCTGTAAGTGGATGAAAAGAATAATACAGCATGTACGCCAGCTCCAATTGTAAGTTTTTCAGTGAAAAGCTAACCCAAGTCAAGAATAAAAAGACATGCCACAAAGGAGAATGTACCTGCAACCATTATCAAAGAAGTTTCATCCAAAGTACAAAAGTATCCAGAAAAATAATAAAGAATTAAAAACATCAACACTTTAAAATTTGGCAAAACAATTGAATAGGCACTGCATAATAAAGAAAAAAAAACAAATGACTAATACATAAAAAATTTTAAAGATTCCTTTGTGTTGAACAACTTACAAAGTGCTTACTACTCTTGTGGATGTCCCAAGCTTTTCCCCATCATCTTCACTAAAAATAGGTCACTGCCTGTGAGCCCAAGTCCACGAATATGACACTCTTTTCTGGCTTCCCTCAGGCACTTACATTCATATGCACATATTCACATATGTGTACATAATTTGAAATGCATTATATCTTTAAAGATTGTCACACCATGTGATATCTCATTATCACATCAAAATAAATATTAAAACTCTAATAAAATAAACAGAATTGTACTCAACAGTTGGGCTAAAAATAAAGTGACCAACTAGACTGCTTTTTTGTGAACATGTGGAACTATGGAGGACTCTTACTCTTTGGTGATGAGGATACAAGTTTTATTTAAAAAAACAATTCAATATTAGTCAGTAAGGTAGTTAATATGTTACATCAAAAAAACAGTCATAGATGAATGCTCTACAGAAATTTCTGTGCATTTGTGCTAAGACACAGACACAAGAAAATCCATAGCAGCCATAGAACATATCAGAATCAAGCAAGATGGCTGAAACTTCCAACAAAAACAAAGGCTATGTAGTTTGTAACTTGCTTCCACATAAAATCTTATATCACAGTGTAAGAAAAAATGAGGTGGAGGTAGACAAAAGTGAATGGATGAGACTGGGATTCATATTGCAAATATTTATTATTTGAGACAACGTTGTCTCTGAACAAACAGACAACAAGGCTTATACTAACAGCCCAGGTCTAGAGTGCAACAATGTCAGTGATAATTGGCTGTATTCCAGAACTGTTGTGTTTCTCAAAAGAATAAAACCATATGGATCATTACCATGTTTTCTATTCAATGAAATTCACAAACTAGGAAAACTCAAGTTTGTTTATTTAGGGAAGTATAATTACTAAAGAAGTGAAATATTTCATAGTAAGAGCTAGGAAATAATTTCTACTAAGGGTATAGTAGTGGTTTCTTAGATAGTAGGGAGAAGTTAATTATTAGATGTTAAATGTAAATTTCATATAGCATACACACTAAGGAAGTATACTGGTGAATTTTTTAATGATGCAACAGAATACCTGAGACAATCAAATTACAAAGAGAAAATACTTAGCCTGACATATGATTTTGGAGTTTTCAGCAGGTGCTCAGTTGGTCTGTGTTGCTTTTGTGCCTGTGGTGAGTCTCCCTTCATGGTGAAGGGAACATGGTGGAACAATCTTCTTGTGTTCTGACAGCTGAAAAGGAATGTGACTCAGAGGACAGCTGATGTCCACAGTCCCTTTAATGTCATGATCCTGTTGTCTTCAAGGTCCCACCTCTGGAAATGCGTCATCACCTTGTTATGCCTTTCTTGTTGTGTTAGTTTGTTTCATGGTTGCTCTCATAAACACTGACTAAGAGCATCTTGGGGGCTTATATGGCAAGGTTTACTTTCTAGCATCAAGTTAAGCCAAGGCTGGGACCTAAAGGCAGGAATTGAAGCAGAGACCAAAGAGAAACAATACTAACGGCTTGTTTCCAAGCACATGGTATGATCAATGCTCGTTTAGATGAACCAATGGGATGGACATTGAATGGAGGATAAAACAAGCAACAGGACAGGAGATTACCAAAGAGGGCCTCTGAAAGAATCAATATAGCAATGTATCAAAGCAGATATTAAGAATCACAACCAAGACTTTGGCAGAGGGCGGGAAATAATAATAATAATAGGGGAAGTTAATAAGACTTGTGGAGAACAAGAGCTCCACAAAGACCAACTGAGCAGGGCACAGGGGTCTTCTATGGGACCGTTTCTCCAACCAAGGACCATGTGTGGATATGTCCTAGAATCCCCCCTCAGAAGTGGCCCATAGTAGCTCGGTATCCAACTGGGTACACTAGTAAGGGGAACAGGGACTGTTTCAGACATGAACTCAATGGCTGGCTCTTTGACTCTCCCCCATACAGGCCAGGGAGTAACAGCCTGGCTAGATCCCAGGGGAGGACATTGTACCCAGCCCTGAGGAGACAAGATGAACTGGGGTTGGATGGAAGGGGAGGAGGTCCTCCCCTGTAGGTGGACTTGGAGTGGGCAGGGAGGAGATGAGGGAGGAATGGGGAGAGTGGGAGGGAAAAAAGGAGGGGGCTACGCCGGGGATGCAAAGTACCTAACCTCTGATTGATTTAAAAATAATAATAATTTAAAAAAAGACTCATAACCCAGCAAAAAAAAAATCTTCCGTATACAGTCTAGACCCATCTTCTCATGAATGAAACTACACACAATGGGTCTAAACCTCCTGCATCTATTAGCAATCAAGAAAATGCACCCAAAACACACATGGCTATGGAATAATTTGATGAACATAATTCTTCCATTGAGATTTATTTTTCCTGCCTATGCTGACAACCAAGATTAGTCATCGCAAATCTACCCCTTGTCAAATTGACACAAGGACATGGCTGTTAAACCATAACTACTTTCTGGTCCCAAATATCATATTTTAATATCTTAATATAAAATGTAGTACAACTTGTGGAAGTAGCACAGTCTTTAAATTTTCAATACTTTAAAATTCAATGTCTCTTTAAAAATGTAAAATCTCTTATGAGTGGGGTTCGTTAAAGTAATAAAAAGCAAGTTGTATACTTTATTATCCTAAAAGCAAAGAACCAGAGCACAGTTGCAATCAGACCAAAACAAACCCTACACCGAAAGTGTAAAAAACTCAATCAGACATGTGGAACTAACTCATGATTATCTGGGCTCCGATATTCTTGGCCAGTCCCATTTTTCCAGGTATTCCATGAATAACATACAGCTAGTCTCCTATGCTCAGACCAGCTCCACTCCTGAAATGCTATTTTCCTTGGTGTTTAAACTCTTTGTCCTGACAGCTTCTATATACTGAGCTCTTCACTACAAGTTATGCTGCACTGGCGTGGTGCTTCTCCTGGACATTCAATGTGACAAGTCTCAACTGTTCTTTATGGCCTCTCCAGGCCTGAGGTCTCCACTGCAAATAAGGCTGCATCTTTATCAACGTCCTCTTCCTGTCTCTCTATTCAGAGAGACTTTGACCCTGACACACAGTGCCAAACCACAGCTGAACTCCATGACCCTTTGATGCCTTGAAAACATTATCTTGTGGGAGACTCTTGCACATTATTTACCCAGTTGTACTACGTGCTGGAGATGCAGCCTTGCCCCACCCCTGGGCTCACAACTTATATGTGCTGACCCTGAAGAAATGCTTCCCAGAAGCTTTAACCTCAACAATATGGGTCTCTTATTAACCACATCTAATTCTTCAGTCCAACCTGACCATAAACCACAAATTCTTAGTTAAAAGTATCACAGAAATGACTCCAATAGAGCCGCTGCTTTTCTCTGAACTTTACAATACAGGCATATATTGTTCATATAGAACTCAGTATTATCTTACAAGTTACCACAAGACTTTATTGTGCACTGAGCTCTGAGCTCTTCCTGGCTCTTTCAGCCTAATTCTTCACCTTCCTGCAACAGAACAATCCAAGGTATAAAAGCCACATGGCCAGGTACATCACACCAATACTCACTGCCTGTTATCAATTTCTAGGCTAGTTTTCTTCTCTGTTTCTATGACTAAACACTGAACAAATACAGCCTGGAAGAAGAAAATGTTTATTTGTCTAACACTGCCAAGTCCAAGTCCATCATCCTTGAGAGAAGGTGGGGAAAGGAAGTTGAGCCAGGACTGAAGCAGAAACTGAAAGAAAACACTACTTACCTATTTACTAGCTTCCCTCCAGACAGCACTCAACTAGATTTATAAGACAGGTCAAGTTTCTTGCCTAAAGATGATACTGCCCACCATGGCCTTGATTCTACTACATAGTCATCAAAACCAGTTTTTCAAGAGCATGGGCGTAGGAAATTATGATGGGGGGAAAAAAGCTTCAATTGAGATTGTCTCCTTTCAGGTGACTGCAGTTTCTCTCAAGTGGACAATACAAGCTAACCATTAAGAAATACGTCTTCGGGGTACATTCCAAATCCAAAATGTAGTAGAGGACACTTGTGGAACTAATATTCTCTTTCTTTGCTTGGTAACTGATGTCTACAAAAACTATAGAACCAAACTTAGTCCTGTTCTTATTAGATTTAAGTTGTTTTCTCTGCAATAAAAAAAGATTTTCAATAAAAAAACAAGTAAAATTAAAAGCATAAAACTGTGTCATTTATGGGGGAATAGATTTTTTTAACTCCTGGAAGAGATATTCATTGAACCTGCTATTGTCTTTGGCAACATTGGTTTTGTACACTCACCTGTCCTGATATTCCCACCATGTCCTTGTGGAGAACAAGAGCTCCACAAAGACCAAACTGAGCAGGGCACAGGGGTCTTCTATGGGACAGTTTCTCCAACCAAGGACCATGTATGGATGGTCCAAGCACAGTTACCTCAGAAGTAACTTTTGAAAACCTTACCAACCTCAGGGAGTTAAACTTTAGATGAAATTAATATCATGAAAACTAGACATAAAAAATACACCAGAAAGGTTTCTAATGAAATTCTTAAATATCTGCATCATCATTGCCTAATGCCAATGTATCTTGGCAGAGTATAAAACCCAAATCCAAAGTATTCTATTTTAACTTAATCATATTTGGCAGTGTTACTGCTAACTGAATGACATACAGGTTTTTAATCACTTGATGAAAGACACAAAATGTCTTCCTTACTCATATAGCTTCATGCCAATGACAGAGCCTGCTCCCCTTACTAGGGAATCCACTTGGAGACTGAGTCTATCGGCTACACCTGAGGAAGGGTTTTAGGTCCTCTACATACATGGTCTTTGGTTTAGGTATCAGTCTCTGCAGGCACCCTAGGGCCCAGTGTTTTTGCTCTGTTGGTCTCCTTTTGGAGATCCTGTCCCCTTCAGGTTTTTCTAACTCCCCCTTCTTTCATAAAATTCCATGTACTCTGTCCAAAGTTTGGCTATGAATCTTAGCCTCTGCTTCCATACCTTGATCAGTAGGGTCTTTCAGAGGCCTTCTGTGGTAGTCTCCTGTCCTGTTCCCTGTATTCTCCTGCTTCTGATGTCTATCACATTTGCCCTTCTGAATGAGGACTGAGCTTTTTACCTAGGGTCTTCCTTGTTGTTTAGCTTCTTTAGGAGTATAGATTTTAGTATATTTATCTTATATTATATGTCTAATAACCACTTATGAGTGAATATATACCATGTCTCTCTCTCTATGTATATATATATACATATATATACATAGAGAGAGAGAGAGACATATATATATACATAGAGAGAGAGTGTGTGTGTATATATATATATATAGAGAGAGAGAGAGAGTATATATGTATAGACACACAATACATAAATACATATCAGATACATGTAATCCCTTAGAAAAAGGAAAAATGTAAACAAAGTTACTCTGAGAAGCTAGTATAGTTGAAAGCACAGCATATGGCCTTGGGTCTATTCCATATGAATTTCATTGACCGGCATTTATTTTCTAAGCATTGAAGTTAGTGCCTGCCAGAAGCTTAAAAAAATCCACACACCAAGACTGCAGAAAGCAACATAAAGTCAAGTGCTTAATTATATGCAAAGTCTCACTTTCTCTGCAAGGCACATGGATGCAGCAGGCATCTGCATTGCTGTCTATAGGAAAAGAAGTGGCTAATATACAATTTAGATGAAGCTTTTTTTCCTCTGGATGGAAATTCACTTTCAATTTCTCCTCTTAACAGTTGCTATTTTCTGAAAATCGTAATGGCATTGACTGTCAGCGGCTATGAGAATGTATTACCTAGCATTAGCTAACAAGAGAATATTGTAGAATAGGTGTGGTTTTACCAAGATACCACATTAAAGAGAAATATGTGACAGTGGACTAAAAGACAGCATATGCAAACAAGAATTCACCTTGTTACTTTGTGTGTATGGGGGTTCTGTGTATATGGATATGTATGATCACAGGCCTGTCTGGTGCCCTCTGAGAATATCCGATCCTCTGGGACTGGGGCTGATGGTGATGAGCTACTGTGTGGATACTGGGAATCAATCCTGGGCACTCTTTAAGAGCAACAGCTGCCTTTAACCTGAACAAATTCTCCAGCCCAGCTGTTACATTGGCACAAAAAAATGGAAAGTTAATAAGTTGCAAGTACATATTTATATCACTTTAGCTTCATAGCATGCATAAATGAATGAATTCTTTTATTTCTAGGTATTATAGTTATGTGACATTAACTATTGAAATTAACTCAAATTAAGCAAAGTAAGAAATACACTTCAGGGCTATGAGCTTAACACAGTGACAGATCGTTCTAGGAAGCATAAGACCCCAGGTTTGATTCCCAACAATGCAAAAATGAGAGGTAAAAGAAGAAAGGAAATCTTTATTCCTCTGACTTTGCCTCTTCCTGCATTTCAATGGAAAAGAGGCTTTAGTTAATAAAAGACTTATTCTTCATTACATCCTGGCCAGATTAGTTTTCAGCCTTTTATAATTTCCTCTCTCACTTAGCAAGTCAGGAGTATTCATCTCAGGTGAACATATAAATTATTTATTTAATTTTACAGTACAGAGACTTCAACTTAGAGCCTTGAACGTGTTAGTCCCTACCACTTTCACATGCATTTATACCATGGGTTATACCCTTAGAACTCTTCTCACTTTTTATGTAGAAAAAGGACTTACTATGCTAGACAAACAGGCCTTGAATTCAGTCTGTAATAAAGACAAGCACTGAACTGGCAATTATCCTACCTCAGACTCCTGACTGGGAATATAGGTAAAAGGATTTTATAATCTCAAATTCTTTACAAAAATATCTCTTAAGGTCTTATATCCATGATTTTGAAACACCGATCATTTAATTTATTTGTTGGTTCTGTGAGAAATCTGTATAATCTGTTTTGCTTATATTCAACCTCTCCAACTTGTCTCCTGTCCCTTTCTCTTCCCTCCTAACTCTGCTTGTATCTCCCTACTCATCAAGGTCAGTTTATGCTGCTCAAATATTCTTGGAAGTGTTGCCCTGTATTGGAGCATGGTTGACCTATGGGGGACTACACTGTTACAAACCAACAGCCCTTCCCTTCTAAACAGCTAATCTCTGTCAATAGTTCTTCTTGGATGGGAATCTCAGGCCCCATACCCTTTTCCAGGGATGGATGTTGCAGTCAGTTATTCACTGCACACTGGCCATTTTTATCTGAAATAATAAAGTGATGTCTAAGAAAACTACTCTGCAGCCCTCCTTTTTCGTTAAAATTTGATTAAGAATTGGGGTGTAAAAGTATAAACATTCTCTGAAGTAGTGTTTGCTTAGTAACTAAGACATTCCTCTAAATACCCAATAACCCAAAAGAAAGAGTAAGCTAAGACAGTATGATTTATTCAATATTGAGTCCTCTTCTCAACAACAGAGCATGGATTCCCATTGTCTTTGTTAATAAAGATATGGAAATAGTCACAGGACTCAATTTTGACCAGTGAGACATAAAAGAGACCTGCTAAGATGTGTCTGATCTTTCTTATTTTATTCCTTTTAAAATAATTCTGAGTAGTAATGGCCAAGAGCTCTCCCTCTTCTAACATTTGAATGCAACTGTGTTAGAATGTTTCTCCTGCTGAGGTCTGATACTATAAACATACAATTCTATGACAAAAGAAAAAGAGACCATTAATAGTTGCAAAAAGAAAAGATCAAAAATCATCTGAATCCGTGTTCTCACTTTTAGTCTGTTTAATTTTCCTATTAATGAGCATGAAGTAAGTGATTCTGTTTCTTGTTATCTAATGAGCCATATTCAATGCATCATGTATAGTTACCGGTGCCAAATTAAATTTTCAATACTGCCAACATAATACTGTCCTAGTCATTATCACTGCAGTATCTTAAAATATGCTGCATACAGGTTGGATTTCAAAATACTTTTTAAAAAATGGCTTTGAATAGTAAAAGGAGGAGAGCACTGTCTAAGACTGGCATTCGTTAATCAATTTTAGGCAAACAGCTAACAACCACAAGTTTCACTGTTGAAGACTTAAGTTGAAATTCAAATATACATATATAAGTGTATATCTATATGCATACATATATATACATGTATACATATATATAATCATAGGACTAACAACACATGTTTCCAAATGCAGAGCCACTGATGTACATTGAATTCATCTGAAAGTCACTGAAAGTCTTTGTTTCTAAGACAAGGCAATATTCAAAGAAAGCAGAAATTCATGTTTTACTGTCCTTTTCGAATGCCTATTAATGTAGTCATCTGCCAGAGAGAGGGCAACACTTTTCTCCATACTCTTTCTCACTTCTGTGGAGATTTCTGGAAATGAAAATGACATCTAGAGCTTGGGATAAAACAAAATAAGGGAGTATAAAAATGGTTTTTGAAAAAGAAGACCATGAATGATTGATAAGTAAATGGAGTTATTTGGAAGTCCCATCATTAACTTGAAAAGAGAATTTAAAACAAAAAGGGATTCAATTTTCCACATGGTCTGGGACACTGGCTGCACTCCAGGTGACCCCTCAAGCTCAGTTTTCTCTTTCCATTTGAGTCACTGAGCATTATAAAGGAGATTAACTTTTCCCTTTAAATTCATTTCTTTATGCTGACAAAACAGTTTTGTCAATATTTATGAATAAGATATTCAACAGAATTTGATTTAAATCATGAACATATAATGTATCTACTCATCAAAATTCAAATTTTGTTTATCTTTTTTAATGAAAGACAATTCCTTCCCTAGGGACATGTCAAATATATATGCATATCTATCTATGAAAAATGAAAACAAATCTTTATATTATATTAAGTTCTAATTTGTATTTTTCAGCTAAGTTTATCTACATTGCTTACTTAATCTGTGATATTAATGGAAACTACTCATACAATTTTTATAAACTTTTTTTCAGTCACAGATTTGATGCTAGCATGACTTTAAAATGTATAAAATAAAATGAATATTAGATGTAAATGTTAGGCATTCTAAACACAGAGATATAGACATATAATAATAGATGATAGTTGGATAAATAGTAAATAGGTATATGTACACATAGATGATAGAGAAAGAAAGAGAGATGAATGCCATATGAATAGGTATTTTTGTATTTTATATGAATAGTATTTTTATAAGGACTTGATACTCAAGAAAATACTAAATGATGTTTCCCAGAAAGGATAAGAAGAAGGTTGTCTAAGGAAGAAGAGGTAGTGTTCAGTGACTTCGGGGTACAATGCAATGGATGCAGCAATACTGCTAATATTTTATAACTGAAATATTTAATCTAAGGTTTAAAAAATCTGAAGGAAATAATTGGATCTAATTTTTGTCTATTTTAGTGTATTTCTCTTTCAAAACAATCAGCAATACGCATTCTCTATGGAAAACATCATGGAGATAATGCCTTAAAATAAACAAACAATTAAAGGACACTAAGAGGCCATAGAACTGGAAAGATGACATGGCTGTTGAAAGCACTGGGTGCCCCTGAAGAGGACCAAGGTTTGGTTTCTAGCACCAGAAGAATAGACCACAGTCATCTGCCACTTCCGTCCTAAAGAATCTGATGGCCTCTCCAGCATCCATGGGCATCACCAGTCACCATATCTGGTGCACAAAGATGTATGTATATACGCTGAACACCCATAGACATAATAATAGAAATAAATTTGTTAAAATACCAAAAGGTAGACGAAGAAGATCAATCACACAGACTGAGAGTGAGCTCTTCATTCTGTTCACAAAGTCTTCTGGATGCAGCTCATGGTTCAGCTTATTAATAGCCTTATCTTAACTTAGTCATCAATCAATACTTGCTAATTTTCTGAAGTGCAACTTGTCACTTCCTATAGGATTAGAATAACCCTTTATTCATTAAAGGGTTTGCTCTTCCTGGTACAACATCCCTGTTGTATCCTGCACTAAAACACCGATTTCCACATGCTCGTGGCAAAGAGCCATGGAAAAGGTTCTTCAGACACATATCCCTTTCTCAAATGTGACTAGAGCTCAGGTTGGACAAGAGAGGCAGAAGTGGCATACAGGTGAGCCGAGCAAAAGAACCCCCTTTTCTCCTCTTATGTGATCAAATCAGCCATGAAGCAATGCTTTTTGTATGGGAATGGTAATTGCAAATAGGATTAATGGTTCATGGTCTTGGTCCACCAAACAATTAGAGAGGATTTGAGGCTAGGAAAAGCTTCATTGCAAAATTGATGAGTACACTAACATTCAAGTGGGGAGAAGGGGTATGCTGAGCAGAAGAAAGTTTAATGATGTCCTGAGGCAATGTGGAGACTTGCTAGATCAAGGAAGAGAAGAAAGCCAGGGAGGGTGAAGGATAGTGACCAGTTTGTGGACCAATATGAAGTGATGTGAAAAAATTCAGCAGGTGACAGCAAGCTTAGTGTTTATAAACCATGTTAAGGGATTTGGCTTTTATCCAACTGTTAATGAAAAGCCAATGGAGTGTTTCAAGCATGATCAAATTTGCATTAAAAATCCTCCATCCACATAATGAAAAATTTGTTGGATAAAAGCCAGAAGAGGTGCTCGTGCTCCAACAGAGAGCTGTGGCTGGAGTCTAGGCAGTAAGTATGAGTGGTGCACACTGGAAGAGTGGAGGGGTACGACCAGGACCGTCTAAATAAAAATTGCAAGAATTCATATTGTTAGTATTTTCATGATATGTCACAAATATTTTTATTCATGTCTCTCCCAAAGCTACCTGCAATGCATATGGTGGGGAAGGGGAGCAGGAGCCAATTATATTCCTTCTTTCTTGAGTTAATACTAGAGTTGGTAGTGCCACTCTTCATGAAAGGGAAAGCTCTCCAGCACTTGGGATGGTTTAGATTAGAATTGAAGGTAGCTGCACACATCCATTTTAAGATGTGTTTGAGACATACAACTGAAACAAATCAAATGGGTAGTGGATAACTAAACAGACAGCTCTGAATGGTAGATATAAAAAATGTAAATGGTGTGAAGATCAAGATTGTAAATTGACTGTCTTTGTCTATTTTCACAGCATTGTTGTTTAAAGAGGCCTGAAATCAAGTCTTTAGAACAATTGTCTCCTGCCAATGAGAACCTACACACAAGATGGGGGACAAAGACCAGAATGTGTGACTAGAAGACCTGGACTTGATTATCAAGAATTTTTGTTAAACAATTTTGACATTTCAGTTAGTTCACTTCCTCACTAAAATTGTATTCCATTCCTTCCTCTCTAACATAGTATGGTCCATTTCTCTGTAGTCGGAAATAATGTGATAGAATCCCTTATTAGAGTCTGTGAAAGTGCTTTGGAAAGGGACACAAATCCCTGGATACCTATTTGGCTTGTCTTCAAACTTGCTGGTACATGGCAGATAAACACACACACACACACACTCACTCACTCATGTGTGTGTAATTTATGCTTAAAACACATCATAAAATAAACACACACACATATATATACACACTTATATGCAATTACATAATTTATTTTAGTTTATTTCTAATCTAAAAGAATTATTTATATATACACATATGTACATATGGGGGATTTCTTAGATTGGCTGACATGACACAAGCAGGGTAAGCTAACAATGGCTGCACAGCTGAGAGGCAGAGAGACCGGCAGTTGCTTGGTCAACATATCTTGGTGCTTCCCCAGTCCCAGTCCAGCACTGAAGAGCTTTAAGACTCCTGGAGACTGACTGGTATTCCATTTACATTAGAGACCAAGGAACTGGAAAGTAACACTAGTCTGTCAAGAGCAGTAATATTCTTAGTAGCGCAGGAGGAAAAAATGAAGGCTGTCAGGTCCCACTGCTTCCTCACACCTCTCTCTGGGCTGCTCTCTGAAAGGCACTATTTACTTTGACAGAGGGCCTTCCTCCTTTATTCATCCTCTCTGGAAACACTCACAGATAATTGCAAAAGGGATGTCTCCAAAGTGATGCCAAACTCTATTAAGCACACAGTCAAGCCAAGCTATCACACTGGTTAACTCTATCTAGCTAACTTGGGGACTTTATAAGAATAAATAAATAAATATCAAAACAAAATCAGAAGTCTGACTTCAGGTTCTTTTATCATATCTGTATTATTGACTCACTGTTTTGTGTAAGTATCCTAAAATGGCTAGATAGAATCACTTTGTTAAAGTAAAGCCTTCTGTTTCTTTTTCTTTCTATCTAGAGGGCATTGCTCCAGTAGTGAAATGGAGAGGATATGCTCCCTGGGGGTCAGGATATAACCCTAACAAGTCTATAAATAGTTATAAAATAGAACCGCAAGAAACTTGTTCAAAGGTTATTCTCTCAATACCTTACACAGTTTCTGACTGTATCCTCTGATATGAGGGAGCATTATCACAGATTTCAGCAGTAAATGTCAGTTAATTTTTCATCAACTTGTTCTATCCAGTGTATCTATGGGATGACTTCTTGTAAGTCACACGGCAGCAACGAAATGGATGTTCAAGCTCTAAATATTTCAAACGCCAGCCAAGAAATAACTATGCAAATTTTCTATAAGGCGCAGTATTCTTTTAATAACTCCACTTTTAGTCATATTAACTAATTTTGGACTGTTTTGTCATGCATTTCACACATCGCAAAAATCAATGGAACTTTATTTCATTTCAGAATAAATGATAGCAACAAAAGAAAATCAATTTATCAGTAGACTTTTTCATTCGGTATTATTGTTAATTTCAATGCTTTATTTGAAACCTTAAGAAGGTTAAATATTATACTTTGCAGTTGACTCAATCTAATAGAGTATCTCATTAGAGAACTTGTGTATAAAGAGAATATTAATTTACTTTTTATTATGTGTAGGTGTGTGTATGTGTGCATGCGCACACTAGTTCAGGTGTCCACGGAGGCCAGCAGCTTTGGATTGCCTGGAATTAGAGATGATGGTAAGCAGTTGATGTGAGCACTGGCTTCTGGAAGAGCAACAAGTTCTCCTAACTTCTGAAACATCTCTCCAGACCCTAAAATATCTTTATAAAGAAGACTGAAACAATCATTTTTATTATTTATTATTTCATTAAATATAGAAAAATACCTCAACCAAGAGACCAAAGTTTAAATATCAATGGCAAAGAAAGCAATTATCATGACTATCCTAATGCAACCTACGTGGAACTACAAAATACTCAGTTCTTTGCTTTTCTTAGCAGTTAAGCCAGGAAGACCTCAAGCAAATCATAGCATTCCTCAGACAAGCCCGAGTACAGAGAAAATACAAACTGCCTACATAACCAACAAATAGGCTTAAAAGAGAATGTGCAGGGTAATAAAAGTAGAAACATTCCCTTAAAGGAGGTGACTAAAATGATGACACACAGCAATTGCATGCTGGACCAAGGAAATACATGTAGGTAGACAACTGAAGAAATCCAAATGCTATTTGGAAATTATTTGTCTGAGATCAGTATTAATTCATTGGCATTGATAGTTTGTTTTAGGATTATAAAGAACAGCATTTGAGAATGCTGTGCCAAGCTTGCTTGGTGATTCTACATATGAGTTTGTGTACTTTCTATAATCAAAATTTCAAATTTACATCTTTTTAAAATTTTTATTTATTATCATTTATTACAAATTATTCAATTTGTATCCTGGTGGTGGCCCCCTCCCTCATCTCCTCCCAATCCCACCCTCCCTGCCTCTTCTTCCCTTATGCCCCTCCCCTAGTCCACTGATAGGGGAGGTCCTCCTCCCCTTCTATTTCACTCTAGTCTATCAGGTCTCATCAGAACTGGTTGCAATGTCTTCCTCTATGGCCTGGCAAGGCTGCACCCCCCAAGGGGGAGGTGATCAAAGAGCCTGTCACTGAGTTCATGCCAGAGACAGCCCCTGCTCCCCTTATTAGATATCCCTCTTGGAGATTGAGTTTATTGGCAACAACTGAGCCTTGATTTTATGTCCTCTCCATTGTCCTTGGTTGGGGTATCAGTCTTGGCAGGATCGCCAGGGCTCAATCTTTTGGGGTCTGTTTGTCTTCTTTTGAATTTATATCATTAAAAAACCTTTAGTTGTTTTGTATAAGAACATAATTTATGGATTCAGAAATTGTGGTACATCCACATGATGGAATATTACTCAACAATGAAAAACAAGAAAATCATGAAATTTGCAGGTAAATGGTAGGAACTGGAAGGGATCATCCTGAGGGAGCTATCCCAGAAGGAGAAAGACACACATGGTATATACTCACTCATATAGACATATAAAATAGGATAAACCTACTAAAATCTGTACACCTAAAGAAACTAATCAAGAGGGAGGACTCTGGCTAAAATGTTCAATCCCCAGCCAGAAAGGCAAAGCAGATTGACATCAGAAGAGGAAACAGGAAACAAGCTAGGAGCCTGTCACAGAGGGCCCCTGAAAGACTCTATCCTGCACAATATCAAAGCAGATGCTGAGACTTATGGCCAACTGTTGGGCAGAGTGCATGAAATCTTAAAAGATGTGGGAAATAGTAAGATAGGGAGAGGACAGGAGCTCCACAAGGATAGTAACAGAACCAAAAAATTTGAGCACAGGGGTCTTTCCAACCAAGTACAATGCATGGAGATAACCTAGAACCCCTGCTCAGATGTAGCCCATGGCAGTTCAGTATCCAAGTGGGTTCCATAGTAATGTCAACAGAGACTGCCTCTGACATGAACTGGTTGGCCTGCTGTTTGATCACCTCCCCCTGCGGGGGAAGCAGCCTTGCCTGGCCAAAGAGGAAGACAATGCAGCCACTCCTGATGAGACCTAATAGACTAGGATCAGAAAGAAGAAAAAGAAGGCTTCTCCTATCAGTGGAATTGGGGAGGGCCATTCATGGAGAATGGGGAGGAAAGGAAGGACTAGGAGGGGGAGGAGGGAGCTACAGGGGGGATACAAAGTGAATAAAGTCTATTAATAAAAATAAATAAATAAATAAGAACATATTTAGTTTTTATAAACGTGCTGGAAAGTTTAGCAAAGAATACTTACTATTTTAAAAGGTACATTGCTTCATTTGACCTTCAGTAATAAATTATATGCCATAGCATTTTACATATAATAATTCACACATTATTGAATTTTTCTGGTAAATAAATTGTCCATGAAATTTGTATTTACCAGGGCACAGGGGTCTTGTAAGAGATGGTTTCTACAATCAAGGACCATGTGTT
>CM053761.1:38489488-38508626 GCA_028658305.1 Pachyuromys duprasi
CTGAGGAGACAGGATAAGCTGGGGTTGGATGGAAGGGAAGGAGGTCCTCCCCTGTTGGTGGACTTGGAGGGGGCGGGGAAGAAGGAGATGAGGGAGGGAGTGGGAGGGTAGGAGGGAATGGGGGAGGGGGCTACGCCTGGGATTCAAAGTACCTAACCTGTGATTGAGATAAAAATAAATAAATTAAAAAAAAAGAAATTTGTATTTACCTAAAAACATACCTAAATTAATGTTGAATTATACCATTCTATTACAAAATACTTTAGATTTTATTAAATATTTTTATATTAGTAAACAGTGTTTATTGAATAATATTAAGGGTGATAGTTTATAAACAACACAAGAAGCTCACTCTCCAGACATCCCAGGAATATACTTAAGGTAACAGAGAACAATTCATGGAGCGGTGTTTACTATACTTCTTAGTCGGTATAGGACAATGGCAGAGCCTTTCATCAAATTTGTCTACAGCTGCCATGTTTATCATGCCTCCTGAAATGGGAATGCGGTTGCTTTAAGACAGTGTTCAGACATTTAAGCCACATGAATTTATTTTATTATTAAAATTAAGAATAAAAGGAATATATATGCTGTGGCAGGGGGAAGATCATTTTTATTTCATATTAATCACAGTTTATGTATTTTGTAGCCATAGCCCCCTCCTGCATTCCCTCCCTATCCTCCCTTTCCCTCCCTCTTCTCCTCCCTGCCCCTTTCCAAGTCCACTGATAGGGGAGGACCTCCTCCCCTTCCACCTAACTCTAGCTTATCAGGTCTCTTCAGGAATGGCTGCAATGTCCTCTTCTGTGGCCTCGCAAGGCTGCTCCTGTTTAGTGAAGACTTCATTTTTAGCCTTTAGAAAGCTCAATTATTGGGCTGAGTGGAGCCATCAACTTACCT
The DNA here is from genome assembly GCA_028658305.1 of Pachyuromys duprasi. NCBI lineage: Eukaryota > Metazoa > Chordata > Mammalia > Rodentia > Muridae > Pachyuromys > Pachyuromys duprasi. The sequence continues at coordinate 38,490,389 of CM053761.1, forward strand.
TCTTTCTTAAATTTGAGTATTATAATGTCTGTCCTGTGGAATGAAGTTGGGTAGGTAGCCATCTTTAAAGGTAAGAAAACCACAAGTGATTTTTCACAATCCTGTTATTAGGTAGGTTGAAGGAACATGGTTTTAAATTATGTGAACGTGAAACAAAACAGGATGGATAGCAGTTGGTGTCACATAGGTTCAGAACCAGCACAGGGACTTAGGGAATGTAACATATAGTGTCCCACCTGCTCCCTCCCACTCTTCCCATTGTGCTCTCTTTTATTTATCTTTTTTCTTTAATTATTATTTACAATTTATTCACTTTGTATCCCAGTTGTAGCCTCCTCCTTCATCTCCTCCTGGTCCTACCGTCTTCCTTCTTCCTTCCTAGCCTTCTTCCTTAGTCCACTGATAGGGGAAGACCTCCTCCTCTACTATCTAACCCTAGCCTATCAGTTCCAGTCAGGACTGTCTGGATCATCTTCCTCTGTGGGCTGGCTAGGTTACCCTACCAGGGAGAAGTGACCAGAAACCAGGTAACCGAGATCATGTCAGAGACTGTTTCTTCTCCCCTTACAAGAGGTCCCACATGAAGACTGAGCTATCCATGGGCTCCATTGGAACAGGAATCTAGGGCCTCTCTATGTATGATCTTTGGTTGATACATCAGTCTCTGCAGTCACCCCTGGGCCCAGCTTATTTTTGGCTTTGTTGATCTCTTTGTGGGGCTCCTATCTCCTCCACATCCTTTTACATTTCCTTTCTCCCTTCCATAAGATTTCCTGTGCTGTGTTCAAAGTTTGGCTGTGAGTCTCTGCATCTGCTTCTATCTTCTGCTGGTTGAAGTCTTCAGGGTATCTGTGGTAGGCTCCCATTCATTCCCTCTCTTCTACAGCTTCTGGTGTCTAGCCTGTTTTCCCTTCTAAATGAGAAGTAAGCATCTTCTGTAGGATCCTCCTTGTTGTTTAGCTTCTTTAGTAGATTTGAGTACGTTTTTCCCATATTAAATTTCTAGTATCCACTTGTAAGTCAGTATATACCATGTGTGACTTTCTGCTTCTGGGTTACCTCAATCAGAATGATCTTTTATACTTCCATCATTTGCCTTCAAATTTCATGATTTTCATGTTTATAATAGCTGCAAAGACATGTTCAACAAAACAAAACAACAGCCTACAGACTAGGAAAAGAACTTCATCAAACCTACATGTGACAGAGGGCTAATATATGGAATATATAAAGAACTCAAGAAATGAAAAACCACCGAGCTAAATAATCCAATTGAAATGTGGTTCATATCTAAGCAGATAATTCTCAACAGAGAAATATCGAATGGCAAAGAAACACTTAAAGAACTGCTCAACATCCTTAGCCATCAGGGAAATGTAAATCAAAACAACCCTGAGATTTCACCTCACACCCATCAGAATGGCTAACATCAAAAACTCAAGGGATGATGCATGCTGGAGAGATTGTGGAGAAAGGGGAATACTTCTCCATTGCTGGTGGGAATATAATCTTGTACAACCACTTTGGAAATCAATATGATGCTTTCTCAGAAAAATGGGAATAGTGCTACCTCAAGACCCAGCTATACCTTTCCTGAAAGATGCTCCACCATACAACAAGGACATTTACTCAACTATGTTCAGAGCAGCTTTATTTGTAAAAGCCAAAATCTGGAAACAACCTAGATGTCCCTCAACCAAAGAACGGATAAAGAAAATGTTGTACTTTTACACAATGGATTATTACTCCTTTTACCTTTTAAACAGTTGATAGGACAAGTCTTTAGTCTTGTTCATTTCTTACTTCTCATTTTAAAACTTGCTTCTGAATTGAATCAGATTTAATCAATCAAAAAAAAATCATGGTGATTCCCTTTCAGATACATAACTCAAAGAAACAACATGAGTGAGAATTTTAGTATGACTAGTTTTCTCACACAGATAATTCTAACACGCTCTGCTATAAATTCATAGCATGAGAAAATGAACAGTTACCAGCATGCACCCATCACTAGTGGCTATGAGTTATAAAATATAGACATTATTGAATGTGGTAGAAGATGCCTAGAAGAAGTTACTCTCAAACCCTAGAGTCAAAATTTTATAACTATCCGATTCCTCTTTCAGAGTAGTTTCCATCACAGTCTCTTGTCTGCTTCCCTGCTCTCATTTCTCCTTTACAATAATTCTCTACCCTGTCTTCTACACAGACAGGCCTTTGCATAATTAAACCAGCCACCCCTAGAGCCCAAATCCAAATCATTTTATCATCCCTCAATGACTCTTCCTCTCTGGAGTATCCATTCATCTAATATGCAATTTTAATCAGTGGATCCAAGATCATAAGTTACTTTAAAATACGAAGAGGGTATTCATTTTTTGAGACTATTTTGATTTATGATGCAAAACACAGTTAGTCAGTCAAATCTTGCTTCCTAAACCTGGAAAACAAAAATACCAATAACATTCTAGTCAGCTGGATCAATAAACATCCCATAGTTTTCTGTTTCCCAGGTTGAAGACGTATTTTGAAGTGCAACAGATAAACAAAATGGTACCTTGCAGTATACGTGAATACCACAAATGATTCTGAGCCTTCATCTTGCATTCTTTGAAAATTTAGCTGTTGGGTGGAGGAGATGGGCAAGACGTTATGGTGATTGCCATGCAACCACAAGGACCTGCATCTGGATCATCAGTAACCAAAGGGGACACCCCATAATCACAGCAATTAAGATTCAGGGAATGGAATATCACTGAGTCCTGCTCTGCAGCGAGCCCAACCAAAGTCACATTCAACTGAAGATATTTTCTCAACAAAGGAAGGAAGGAAGGAAGGAAGGAAGGAAGGAAGGAAGGAAGGAAGGAAGGAAGGAAGGAAGGAAAGAAACCAACCAACATTATTTCTGGTCTTCACATGCTATACACACATGCACACGTGTACCTGCACATACATATGCATGCCCACACATATGCATGCCCCCACACAAAGTTCCCTGAACCAACATGACAGTTCACAATCACCTGTAACTCCAGGGCCAGGGAACTTGACAATCACATCTGGCCTTGCACTATAATCATATAACTATACTATACACAGACATAGACACAGACACAGACACACACACACATGTACACAGACAGACACTTAAAAGCAATAAAAAAATTAAGGATTCAAGGAAAGTTTGGGCACATAATGTATATATCAATAATCTCTAGAAACTCCCAAAAGGCTTTCCGGCTTTCTACTTAGTATCTTATATTCAGATACTATTTCTTGTACAGTTGTAAGTCTGACCTATTTCACAGATTTTCATTGCCTGAATGGTTTCTATTGTCTTTGCACTTTAAACCCTAGCCTTAAAATGTATGAGTCTCAGCATATCCAAAATATTACAGCTATTTTATACTAATTGATGAAGACCAGAAACAAGTTTTTTTAAATTTGTAGCACTGTAGAAAGACAGACACATACAAAATTAAGCCAAGTAACACATGCTGTAAAAATAAAATATGCTAATATATTTTGGAGCAATGGTATACTTGTCATCTTAAGATAAATGTTATTTTCATTTAAAATAAAAGCATTATGAAAAGTAATAAAAATTTCTATATTTTAAATGTGTTTTGATATAGTACTGAAGAATTCTGTAAAATAGAAAGCAACACAAAGGGTTCTGAATATTTTAGGAGAATTTTTATGTAACATACATGTATTGCTTTTTCAAATTCAAAAAATATCTACTAATTAACACCTTTGAAAATCTAAAAGGATTATTTAGACAGTTGCAGTGTAACAAAAGAGATTAACTATATTAGGACAACAGATAGCTATTATTACATTCTATAGATGTTCCCATAACAAAATAGGTTACAAAACAGATTAATCATACACTTTCCCTTCAAGAGAAACACACTTCTGGATGTTTCTATAGCAACTACAATTGTATAGCAATACAATTCCAACTATTAACTTTCTTATTACAGCGAAAAAATCAATAACTACATAAATTGTTTAAGATAGCATATAGTTTTAGAAGATAACTATTTATTTACTCAATATTATCCCAAAAAAAGAACATGTTATGGAAAATCAAAAGCACACACATTGAGTTTCAAATGATTATATCAGCAGTAGAATGAAGTTTAGCAGAGCTAGCCTCACTACCTTCTTCTTGGTCATTCTAAAACATGTCTGGACTAATTATGTGTAAAATATAACCTACCCTGGTTAGTCATGCCTGTTCTAATCTTGCTAGTTTCAACCATAAAGAGAAACTACTAACCTTTGCAATTTCCTTTTAAATTAAAAGAGCAGTTAACTTTCTTCAAGTTCAAACTAAATATTTCTGGCCTGAATTTTCAAGAATGAGGTTAGCATACTTAAACATAGATCAATGAAAGTTTTCTCTTTTCCACAGAAAACCTGTCAAATTAAGTGGTTTTTATCTTTGGGGAGTTAGTTAAACAATTGTTTTATTCACATTACATCTGGTAACAGGCTTAACTCTGTGACTTTCATTTCAACCTATATTTTTTGTCCCCCAGTCTTAAATGCCTTTTGCATTGCAATCGAAGAGATATAAACGCTGTCAGTTGTGAGAGAGGGTTTGAAAAGGCAAGTTCCAAGGAATGAGAGGACCTGTTTGTCCTAAATAATTATCATCTGTTTGGGTGCTTTAGCCTCTGATCACATAGGCAAAGACCTCCCTGTGTTGTGTAGCATGAAAGAAAAATCACATAATTGACAACATTCTTCCCAGTTTCTAATCCCAAACTTACTTGATTAACAAAAAAGAATTCATGTCTTCTTTTTCTCTTTTTCTTTTGGTATGAATATAAGGCAGAGTTCAAATACTGATGTAGACACTCATTCATCTCCTTGACCCCCAAAGCATAAAATCAAAGGGGAAATGTAATCATATTATTCAGCTCATTCTTTTTTTCTCTATATCTTTTTTTTTCTTTTCTGTAGCCAAAGGACTGAAATAAAAATGCAGCTCCGTGATATCCAGCAGCCAGAAGGGTTCATGTTTTATCTTTCACACTGAAAATGGATCTCAAGCTTTAGATGCGAATAGAATGGTTCGTACTTTTACCTCAGCCTTCCTGCTCCACTCCTGGGACAATAACATCAGAAATTGGCTTGAGGTATCAAATTTTTACTCTTATTTCAGCCTTAAACAAGAAAGGGCACGGTATAAAAGCAAAGTGGTGAACTGTGTTACAATTGTCTGAACTCTCACACCTGGAGACCTGTGGTCGTTTGTGTTATTTGGTTTTTTATTGTGATAGTGGTAAGGCATAGAAAGATTTCTACAGATTCTCTTTTAGCCAAATTGCTGGCTAATCGCATTCACTCAGATGGATCTGAATCTTTTTCAAGTAGAGACTCTATTGGAGTGGGCTCCCAGAGACAGAAATTGACCTTGACCTCAGACAATCTCCTGTCCAAAACATGGCCCAGTGTTCTTAGAATTAGCCACTGAGTGTATAATCACGTCTATCTGTCTACCACTGATCCCCCTACATCTCCAATATTTATTATCTTTTATGCTATTGTACCTTGAAATGAAATAATCAAAATAATGCTTAGCAAACTAATTTGAGCATGCTTCAGTAATGGCTCCAGCTACATTAAATATAGTTTCACAGATGAGGAAGCCAGCAACAACTATATCTAATTTGGAAATTTAACTGTGAATGCACACATCAATTTTATATCTCCTTACCGGACTTTCACATTATTGAATTTGTTATCAGTGAACCAAGTGAAGTGGTACCTCACGAAGCTGTGCCAGCCCTGCATTGGCAGCTCCTAAGGGAGGAAGAGAATGGAGACAACCACAGTGCTCATACCCAGTGAGTATCCAAAACATTCTCTTAAATACAGTCTCTGTGACCCTGTTTATTAGGCTCACTGAATTGCTGCTAATATACAAACTATGTATACATTGCATAGCTTTGCCTGTGTTCTATACTCTAGAGGGGTAGAGGATCCAAAGACACTTGTTCCTCATCGAGTCATATGGTAAATACATTTAGCATAAATTTTTCAAATGACAATGTTACTCTGATCAGTTGGTTAATTCTCAAGTATCATGGGTGTTTGGGGATAAATCTTACCCTTAATCTAAATATTTATATTAAAAACCCTATGACCTGATAAGCTAGGGTCAGATGGAAGGGAGGAGGACCTCCCCTATCCATGGACTTGGAGAGAGACATGGAAGGAGATGAGAGAGGGAGGATAGGACCGAGAGGGAATCAAGGATGGGGCTACAACTAGGATACAAAGTGAACAAACTCGAATTAATATAAAAAATAAAAATTTAATTAAAAGAAAAACCCTATGACCACACTGAAGTTCAACTATTCACAGAAGAATATGAGTTTTCAAATGGGACTGTGTTCCCATTTACTTTGAAAAGTCTAGTGTAGGTAGAGCCATATTATTAAAGTAACAACAATAATAATAATAATAATAATAATAATAATAATTAATGTAGTAAAGAAGGGTATGACTACAGGCTGTAAGCTGATCTCAGTTAATGGCAAAAGATTATAAACCAATTTTGGAATTGAGTTGTTTTTGATTGTCATTCTGAGCTGCAAGAAAGCATTTTAATCTCATCCTCTGTTGCATTTCTGAACTATTCCCCTCTAACATGTATGTATGTATATATATATATATATATATATATATATATATATATATTTTAAAAGGAAATAACTTTGAATTAGATATGGACTACAACTGTAACAACTGTAACTATGATTATTATTTTTCTCAGTTTTGGTAATTATATTTATTTATATTTTTGCCTTTTCCTTTAATTAAAAATAGTTTTTTTCTCATACAGTATATCCTGATTATATTTTCCCTCCCTTTACTCCTCTCATTTAGTCTTCCCTTCCCAACCTCAAGATACACTCCCTTCCTGTCTCTCATTTAAAAAGAACAGGCTTCTAAGGGATAACTACCAAACATGACAAAATAAAAGATAATACGATGAAGAAAAAACTATCATATTGAAGTTGGTCATGGCAACCCAACAGCAGTAATAGAGTCCCAAGAGCTGGCACAAGAGTCTGAGACCCACTCATTCTTACAGTCATGAGTCCCCTAAAAACAATAAAGTAATGGCTATATTATATGCAGAGGACCTAATATAGACACATTTAGGTCCTTTGCTTCAGTCTCGGTGAGCTCACGTGAACCATGCTTACTTGATTCAAAAGGGTCCTGTTCTCTGGGGATCTTCTATCCCCTCTGGCCTTTATAAGCTTTCCACCTCCTCTTCTGTGGAAATTCCTATGCTCTAAGGGAAATGATTTGATCTTTAGATGCTCTCACCACATGATATCTGGTTGTTAAGTCTCCGCATCTGTTGCCACCTGTTGCTAGAGGAAGCCTCTCTCATGATGACCAAATAAGGCACTAATTGATGGATACAGCAGAATATGATTAGGAACAATTTTATTGCTTTTTTGTTGTTGTTTAGACTAGTACTCTTTGGTTTTACTATAAGTTTCTGGGCTGTATAGTGTCTAGTTATTGGTTACTCAAGCAGTAATAGGTGTGGCTTTCTTGTGTAATGGGGCCTTAATTCAGTTAAGGCATTAGATGGATGTTCCAACAAGTTCTCTGTTGTTATTGCTCAAGCAGGCAGGACAGAATACAGATCTAAGGGCTTGTGGCTGAGCTGATGTTTACTTTTCTCTTTTGGTAGCATGGAGAGTAACTGTCACCCCCTAGAACTCTCAAAGTTCAATAAGTTGTACATGTGTTGTCCTTAGCAGTGGCCCCACCTACCATTTCACAGATACAAGCCTATTGTCTTAACAACAACCTGGTTTGGTTGAGGATATTCACGTAACAAGAAATCAGAACTGCAACAACAACACAAATCCAGAACAAAACACAAATAATGAAATTAAAAACGAGGTACATATCTAAACAGAATTGTCAGTAGAAGAATGTCAGATGGCTGAGGAGCACTTAAATATTGAATGTCCTGAGTTATCAAGGAAACACAGATCAAAACTACATTGAAATTTGATTTGACACCTTTCAGAATGGCTAATATCAATAGCAAAAGTGACAGTTCATGCTGGCAAGGAGGTGGAGCAAGAGGAACACTCCTTCATTGCCGGTAGGAGTGAAAACTTGTACAACGACTATGAAAATGAATATGGTGGTTCCACAGAAAGTTGAGAACCGATCTACCATAAAATCCTGCTATATCTCTCCTAGATATGTACCCCAAAGGCACTCCATTCCACCAAAAGGACAATTGGTCAACTACATCCATAGTAGCTTTATTCATACTAGCCAGAATAGCAAACAACCTAGATGACCCTTAACAGAGGAATGGATAAAGAAATTTGTGACATATTTACACAATGGAGTATTATTCTACGGTTTAAAAAATGATTTCATGAAATTTGCTGGAAAATGGATGCAACTAAGAAAAAAAATATCATCTTGAGTGAGGTAACCCAGATCCAGAAAGATAAATATGGTAGACATTCAATTATAGGGTGATATTAGCAATTACATAAATGATAACCATGCTATAATCCACACACCCAAAGAGGTTAGGTAAAGAGCAGGGGTCTTGGGAGGTTACATGGATCTCTCTGGGAGGGAGAAATAGATTTTTTGAGCTGGGGGGGGCAGGTGGGAAAGGGATCAGATTGGGGAGGTATGTGGTGGAGGGATAGATTAGAGTGTAGGGAGAGACAGCTGAAAATGAGAGCACATCTGGGGGATGACATAGATACCGAATACAGTGGGAACTTCCTGGAATCTATGAAGGTAATCCTAATGATTACTCATGGTAATGAGTAATACAGGTCTCATTATAGCCAGGCAAGGCTTCCAGTGGCAAGCCTAGGTTTTATTCAGTTGATTTGTTCTTCAACAAATTTTAGAGAAATCCCTGTTCAACCTGCCTCTGGATATTTATTGATCTTCTTCAGGATAAAGAAGAACAAATAATAAAATACCATGTTTAAAATGGAATATTTATGTTATTTTGTTTGTTTCAGAAAATACTCGTTATTTTTCTTTTCATATTGAAATTTTGTGATTTTTCAAAATATTATCCAAGACTATTCTAGTAACCAGAAACTAATTGAAGATAATGTATACATGAAATACTATTTATCTAATTTATTCAGGGTTCTTTAATCTTTTCATTCTCTTTAATTAATAAATCAAATCCTTATTTAATTTTATTTACCCAGAGAACCTAGATGACATTGGATGCATAATCACTTAATTTTAGTTTATCTACAAACAACCAAAGGGTGACATTTTCTGTGGGGTGAAATTAATACATAACAACTTTAATTAAATTCTTAACAATGAATTTTTAGAAGTGAACTCCCTTAAAGCTTTCTAATTAGATATCCTAAACAATCACCAACTCCTTTAAGCATCTTGCCCTCTCTGTGCTTGGTCTTGCATTCTCTTATTCTTATATGCACACTATTATCTAGTTTATTTTCTACTCTCTGGAAAAGATATCTAACATCTGTCAGCAGCAATAATCTGTGATCTTAAAAGTGATTGTGCTATAACATATTATTTTATAAAAATAGCTGAAATATGTACAGCCATAGAAATAGCCTATTTTAATATATCTTGATACAAATATGGAGTCTTCTTTGAGTAAATAAGTATAAATAAAAACTCATCTGTTCCTTTTAGCCAGTTGTATTTCAGAGCATATAAAAGTGGAAAGCTTAAATCAATTTTTATATCTTCCATTACTGATGCCAGATTTCTGAGAAATAAATAAGTGGAACTGAAAACAATTGATTAAACCTAGAAGTCATCCTGATTATTAAAATGGAAATCTTAGATATTTAAAGAACACTCCACTCTGGTACATTATGAAATTCAAAAATTGAGTTTCTTTACTTAAATTTAAAACATTTGAGAACTCATGATGATAGAAAATATATTTAAGTTTTTTCTCCTTTTTTTTTCTTACTTTTCACCTTTTCAAACAAACCCACAGGCAAGTTAATTTAACTCAAATATTTGTGTTACCAAAAAAAAAAAAAAAAACAGTTTTTATTCTATAGTAATTGTTGTGCTTTTTTTTTCTTTTGCATTCATCTTTTATCTCAGACCTTGGGAGGTAGAGGAAAGCAATATGAAGTTTTATAATTTTATCAAACAGATTTTTATCATGATGACGTTTGAGCATTTATTAATATTTATGATGTTTTAAAATTCATGCTGAGGACCTGAGGGGATGGATTGGAGGGTACAGTGCTGGCACATGAGCATGACGACACAAGTTTAGATCCTTAGCAGTGACTTGAGAACAGAGAACCCATGAAGCATGCTGGTTAGCTCAAGTGTTAGGATCAAGTTCAGAGATGGCCAAGACACCTTACCTAAACTTGCAGTGTTAATCTTCAACCTTCATACACATATGAGCCCATGCTCATGTACATATACCACATACACACTTATCTACAGCAGAAATTATACTGAGAATAACATATGTGTCAAGTGTCTGGAAGCATCTTTGAATCATACCAATGTGATCATATAAAAAAAAACCTGAAGTCGGTTATCCATAAGTAACAGTTTCAGCTTCATCATGTCAATTCAATCTACTGTCTCAAATTAATTTATTTCATTTAAAATAGACTGTTCACTCCACATGTCTTACAGAACATTCCTGATACATGTAGTTATATTGTTTATTAACTTGATTGTCTTTCTATACACTTGGCAATTCTTAGTGTAGACAACAATGCGGGCAATTAAAAACAAACAATTATTACTTTTACCTGCATTGTTTTCTTTACACAGTCTTTCCATTGAAACATAAACATATATTTTTGGAAGATCAATTTTACAAAAGCCAAAGATGTTATTTGAAGAAAATAAAACAGAAAGAGTCCAATTTATAGATCAAGAAAAAATATGATAGCATAAATGTGCTTGCTTTCTGTGATGGATAAATGGACATGATTTCAATGCTTTACCAGTCTCAGAGCTTGAATCCCAGGATACAATTCTAGACAGAACACCTGCAAAGTGAAGTTGTGCACCTTTCTCCAATTTTTAGGCCCATCCTTAGCTTTTTAGTACAGGCCCCTATGACACCTGGGACCACAACATTTTTGGCTCTGACGTTTGCCTTGTGGGATGTTTCATAGCATCATTGGCTTGCTAAGAAAGCAGATATACATGGGTCATGTCGACTTGCAGCAGTCACTTCAATGTAGGGCTACAATGACTTGCATTTTAACAGCCCATGGGAACTTTAAAATATGGGAACTGTTAACCAGGACTTTGTTCTCAAGCTAGAAGAAAATTGTTCACAGAAGGTCTTTGAAAATATTATGAAACATTGCTGCAAGTTATCACTGAAGGATAGTAGATGTATGATACTCCTGGCATCTAATGGATAGAGGTCAGTGATGATGCTAAAAATCCTGTAATATACTCCTTCAACAAATATTTATTCTGTGCAAAATATCAGTCTCCTTCTCTAAGGCTAAGAATGTGTGGTGGAAGAGGAAAAGGACCATGAAGAAATACAATCAGGCTTTCAATAGCATCTTCACATATTTTTAATGCTTTTTCTTCATTCCAGTTCCATTCATTTGCTTACAAATTTCATGATTTCCTTGTTTTTAATAGCTGAGTAGTATTCCATTGTGTAAACCTACTACAATTTCTGTATCCATTCTTTAGTTGAGGAACATCTAGATTGTTACAAATAAAGCTGCTATGAACATAGTTGAGCAAATTTCCTTATTATATGATAGAGCATGTTTTGGGTATATGCCCAGGAGTGGTACAGCTGGGTCTTGAGGTTGAACTATTCCCAGTTTTCTGAGAAAGTACCAGATTGATTTCCACGGAGGTTGTACAAGTTTTTACTCCCGCCAGCAATGGAGGAATGTCCCCCTTTTTCCGCAGTCTTGCCAGCATGTGATGCCAAAAAACATCTACAGATTCAATGCAATTCCCATTAAAAATTTCAACACAATTCTTTACAGGCCTGACAGAGCAACCATTAATTTCATATGAAAAAATAAAAGACCTAGGATAGCCAAAACAATTTTATATGATAAAAGAACTTCTAATGGTATAAGTATCCCTGATCTCAAGCTGTACTACAATAGTACAGCAATAGTAATAAAAACAGCATGGTATTGGCATAGAAACAGACAAGTTGATCAATGGAACCAAATTGAAAACCCAGAAATAAACCCACACTCTTACGAGCATTGTTTTTCAACAAAGAAGCTAAGGCCTTTCAATGGAAAAAAGAATTAATCTTCAACAAATGATGCTAGTTTAACTAAATGTCTGCAAGTAGAAAAAATGCAAATATACCCATATGTGTCATCGTTCACAAAGCTCAAGGCCAAGTGGATCAAAGACCTTGACATAAAACCAGAGACTCTAACCCTTTCAGAAGGCATCCAACCTATTTAAGAAGATGTGAACCCTAGGTTCAGAAGGAGACCCTTCTTTAAAGGAATGGATTGTGAGTATTAGAAGCTGAGGGATGGCATCCCCAAACCATCTTCTTAGATCCATACACAAGCACTAGAATGCACACATTGGCACATACATACCGAATACAGACAGACACATAAAAAGGAATAACTAACTAAGTTAATAAATAAATAAACAGAATGATAAACAGGCAGCCATATAGAGAAATAAATAAGTGATAGCTAAATATGTGAGAAATAAATAAATGAATGAATAAATACATAAATTTGTGAAAGCTGAGACAGGGCAGCACCTGACACTTTCTATTTTAGTCCCTTCTGAACTTCTGACCTACCGAGAGTACAGTGATATAGGAGTTGATATTTTGATAATCTATTCGTAGCAATTGAAAGCTAATGTAGACAATGTTTTCCTTTAGACTCATGTCAGCATTTTAAGGAAAAGTTTTCTTTGCTATTAATTAAGGAGACCAAGGCTTGGAAATATTGAGTACATTGATCAAGGTTCCAAAGTTGCAAAGTCCAACAGCTGAGATTAGAATTCAGACCTGCCACCAAAGACCAAAGCCTTACTAACTGCTCAGTTGAGCTTCAGAAGAAAAGCATTCCAAGTTAAAAACAGATCTCTTAGACTTTATTTTATATTTTATGTTCAGTGGTATTTCCTAAAGGATTTCAGCAACTGAGTAACTCATACTAGGATTAGATAAATCTAGACCAAAAAATAATCTGTAAATAATAAAGACATGAGATTACCTGGCCTCTGTTGAGATATTTTGTACTAATCCTGATTTAAAAAGCACTGCATAATACGATTATAAGTCAGAGGTGTCACCCAGTTGGAAGGGGTATAAGCCAAATACCACAGTCCATGCTTTCAAAGTGAAAACCATAAAATCCCAAATGCTGTGGCGTAATTTGTGTGGAGTTCTTCCTTCCAGCCCTCCTTTACCCTATTCAAACTAACACAGTCTAAACAGTTTAATTGTTTTGAAAGCAGCATCTTACTACCAAACACAGTCTACCATGAGGACACCTTAAGAAGAGGACCATAGGATGTGGTGGTGTGTGTGTAAGACCATATCTTCTTAATTTCTTGTATCTTTATTTAAATCAGTAATGGTACACAGCATGTGTGGAAAGGCTTTTATAGAAATATATTTGTATTTAATTTGAGGAGAGAAACTTGCAAGTGAACATATTAGGGATCACACTGTTTTAATTCACATATGTAACTTGGAAAAAAAAAGCTACCATAGACTTAAAAAAATGAAGTTGAATGAATGAAATACGTTGCTGACAGGATAATTTGGGACCAGCTGTTGCTGAACAAACATTTATTATTACCATCCATCTGAGGTTTAGTAGAAAATAGAATTTCCAGAAAGACAATGAACAGGAAATGCATATTTGATAATCAAATATGCAAAGCTCTTGACTCCAAAGATAATTGTTTTCCAGGGAAAAGCTTAAGCTTGTTTAAGTGACATATAAATAACTCAAAGCTTGCATTGGAAAAGAAAGAGAGAGAGAATTCAGCTCAAATCATTGTGCAAGCAGAACAGGAAATAAATTCTACATTATTTTGCTAGGAATATTTGCTAGTAACCTCAGATCTCCCTAGTTTAACTTAAACCGGAATGATTATGAGTATTTTTCTCCTGATTCATGTACACCACATAAATCTAAGCCTTTCCCAGTATCTATCTATACTACCAGGTTTTGAAGACAGCCACATCCATGGCACAACTGGATTAGCACAGCAGTCAGCTACCTCTTCTCCTCTTCTATCTTTACCTTTCTCAAAAAAAAAAAACCACCCTGGATAACCCACACACAATAGTTGTCAAATTGGGCTATACCTCTAGCTAAAATCTCCCACAGGAGCCCTTGTCATGAAAAACTAATGACTGAGTCTGCATTATTTTTCACAATTCCTCAAACTTCCTATGCTTTTTCCTACCTGACCTCCGTCTCTACCACCATCTTTTTAACATCTCTGTGTCATAGCTTGAGTTCACTTTATTTCTTCTCAAGCAGGTCTGGCTTTTTCTAAATAAAGATTTTTATATGTAAGTATTTATAGGGCATGCATGTGAGGGATTGTTGCGTAATCAAACCATATGAAGTGGATTCACTTCTAATCCAGATTTTTCTTATTCTTATTATTAGTAATAGTAGTATTTTACACTTTGTTCACATTGTATGCTGGCGGTAGCCCCCTCACTTATCTCTTTCCAGTCCCACCTTCCCTCCCTCTTTCCCCCATCGCCCTCCCTCAGTCCATTGACAGGCTAAGTCCACCTCCCCTACTATCTGACTCTGGCCTATCAGGTCTCATCAAGGGGAAGTGATCAAAGAGCAGTTAATTCCAGTTCATGATAGAGGCAGCCCTTGCTCACCTTACTCAGGAACCCTGGAACTTGCATGGAGACTGAATTGCCGATCTGCTACATCTGAGCAGGAGCTCTAGGTCCTATCCATGTCTGGTCCTTGGTTGGTGCATCAGTCTCTGCAACCTCACCCGCACTCCTGGGCCATAGATTGTAGCTTTGTTAGTCTCCCTGTGGAGCTCCTGTCCTCTCCACATCAATCTATCCTCCCCTTCTTCCATAAGACTCCCTGCACTCTGCCCAAAGTTAGACTGTGAGTCTCAGGATCTGCTTTGATCTCTTGTTTCTTAGAGCCTTTCAGACGACTCTCTGTGGTAGACTCCCATCCTTTTCCCTTTCTTCCAACAGTTTTGGTGTCTATCTTGTTTGCCCTTTGGAATAAGAATTAAGTATCTTCCCTAGGGTCCTCTTTGATTTTAGATTCTTTATGTCTATAGATTTTATCATGTTTACCCTATATTATATGGCTAATATCTGCTTATAAGTGAGTATATACCACTCGTGTGTTTCTGCTGTGGAAAGAAATACCTCTCATCTGGGCCATACCTTCTGCTTGAAGCCTATGTAAAGGACATGGAAAAAGAAAGCCTGGCTCTTTGCCTGCTTGCCCTCACTAGCAAATCCATTTCTTTCACTGGCATCAGAGCCTACTTCTTCGGTTTCCAGTGCATACTGAAAAACTGAGACATACAGTCTTTTTTTTTAATTTAATTTTATTTTAATCACATGTCATTCACTTGTTTTCTAGCCTTAGCTCCCTCCCTCTTTCCCTCCCAATCCCATCCTCCCTCCCTCATCTCCTCCCTGCCCCTTTCCAAGTCCACTGATAGGGGAGGTCCTCCTCTCCTTCCATCTGACCCTAGCCTATAAAGTATCTTCAGGACTGGGTGTATTGTCCTTATCTTTGGCCTAGCAAGACTGTTCCTCTCTCGCGATGGGAGGAGGGGGATTTCAATGAGCTAGCCACTGAGTTCATGTCAGAAATAATCCTTGTCCCCCATACTAGGGAACCCACTTAGATACTGAGCTACCAATGGATACATCTGAGCAGGGGTGTTAGGTTATATCCATGCATGGTCCTTTGTTGGATAAACAGTCTCACAGAAGACTCCTGTGCCCTGATATATTTGGTCCTTGATTTCCTGACCTCTCCAGGTCATATTAACACCCCCTTCTTTCATGTGATTCCCTGTGCTCTGCCGAATGTTTGGTTATTAGTCTCAGCATCAGCTTTGATACCCTGCTAGGTAGAGTCTTTCAGATGCCCTCTGGGGTAGGCTCCTGTCCTGTTACTTGTTCTCTCCCACTTCCAATGTTGATCCCCTTTGCATTTCTAGGTAAGGACTGATCATCTTACCCCTGGTCCTCTTTTTTGTTAATCTTCCTTAGGTGTACAGATTTTAGTATGCTTATCCTATCTTATCAGTCTAGTGCCCACTTATAAGTGAGTATATACCATGTGTGTCTTTCTGCTCCTGGGATACTTCACTGATGATGATCTTTTCTAGATCCCACCATTTGCCTGCAGATTTCATGATTTCCTTGTTTTTAATTGCTGAGTAGTATTCCATTGTATAAAAGTACCACAATATCTGTATCCATTCCTCCATTGATGGACATATGGGTTGTTTCCAGGTTCTGGCTATTATGAATAAAGCTGTTACTAACATAATGAACAAATGTCATTTTTGTGTAGTTGAGCATCTTTTGGATATATGCCTAGGAGTGGTATAGCCAGATCTTGAGGAAGCAGTATTCCTGATTGTCTGATAAAGCACCAGATTGATTTCCAATGTGGTTGTACAAGTTTGAATTCCCACCAGCAATGTAAGAGGGTTACCCTTTCTCCATAACCTCTCCAGCATGTGCTGTCACTTGAGTTTTTGATCTTAGCCATTCTGATGGGTGTAAGGTGAAATCTCAGGGTTGTTTTGATTTGCATCTCCCTGATGCCAAGGATGTTGAGCATCTCTTTAAGTGTTTCTCTACCATTCTAAATTTTTCCTCAGAGAATTCTCTGTTGAGCTCTGTACCCCATTTTTAATTGGATTGCTTCAATTATTGCCTTTTATCTTCTTTAGTTCTTTATATATTCTGGATATCAGCCCTCTATCAGATGTAGGGTTAGTGAAGATCCTTTACCAATCTGTAGGCTGTTGCTTATTCTGACAATAATGTCCTTTGAGTTACAGAAGCTTTTCAGCATTATGAGGCCCGATTTGTTGATTGTTGATCTTAGAGGCTGTGCTGATGTTGTTCTGTTCAGGAAGTTGTCTCCTGTGCCAATGAGTTCTAGGCTCTTCTGCACTTTTAATTCTAACTGATTTAGTGTATCTGGTTTTATATTGCGATTTTGATCCACTTGGACTATAGTTTTGTGCAGGGTGATAAATGCGGATCTATTTTCATTTTTCTGCATGTAGACATCCAGATGGACGAGCACCATTTGTTGAAGATGCTGTCTTTTTTCCATTGAATGGTTTTGGTTTCTTTGTCAAAAATCAAGTATTCATAGGTGTGTGGGTTTATTTCTTGGTTTTCTATTTGGTTCCATTGATCCACTATTCTGTTTCTATGCTGCAATGTCCTCCCCAGGGATCTAGCCAGTCTATCACTCCCCGGCATGTATGGGGGAGGGTTAAAGAGTCAGCCATCAAGTTCAAGACTGAAACAGTCCCTGTTTCCCTCACTGGGATCTTCAGTCCTACACTGAGTTATAATGCGCCCCATCTGAGCAGGGGTTCCAGGCCACATCCACACGTGGTCCTAGGTTGTAGAAACGGTCTCATACAAGACCCCTGTGCCCTGCTCAATTTGGTCTTTGTGGAGCTCTTGTTCTCTCCAAGTCTCACCAACCTCCTCCATTTCTATCATCACTTCTCGCCCTCTGCCAAAGGCTTGATCGTGAGTCTTAATATCTGCTCTGATACATCGCTACGTTGACCCCCCCAGAGGTCCTCCTTGGCATGCTCCTGTCCTGTTACTTGTTTTCTCCTCCACTCAATGCCCATTCCATTTGTTCATCCAAACGAGCATTGATCATACCAACCTGGGTCCTCCTTCCTGTATATCCTCCCTAGGTGTGTCGATTTCAGCATGACCTTCCTATCCTATAGGTCTATATAAGTGAGTATATACCATATGTTTCTTTCTGCTTTTGGGATACCTCACTTAGGATGATCATTTCCAGGTCCCACCATTTGCCTGCAAATTTCATGATTTCCTCCTTTTTAATTGCTGAGCAGTATTCCATTGTGTAAAAGTACCACAATTTCTGTATCCATTCCTCAACTGAGGGAAATCTGGGTTGTTTCCAGGTCCTGGCTATTACAAATAAAGCAG
>CM053761.1:38509126-38521121 GCA_028658305.1 Pachyuromys duprasi
TTTCCTTTGATGAGAAGGAAGTGCCCATCCTCATCTTTCTTAATTAACTTTGGTTGAAAGTCTATTTTATTAGATACTAGGATTGCTACCCCAGCTTGTTTTCTGGGTCCATTTGCTTGGAAAATAGTTTTCCAGCCCTTTACTCTGAGGTAGTGTTTATCTTTGTTGCATAGGTGTGTTTCTTGGATGCAGCAGAATGTTGGGTCCTGTTTCTGCAACCATTCTGTTAGTCTATGTCTTTTTATTGGAGAGTTGAGTCCATTGATGTTGATAGATAATAGTGACCAATGACTGTTAGTTCCTTTTATTGTGAAGTTGGTGGTCTTTTTGGTTTCATTGCTTTTTTGTTGTTGTTGTTGTTGGGAAATTATCTTTATCCTATATTTTCTTTGGTGTAGTTGTTTCTGTTGGACTGAAGTTTTCCTTCTATTACCTTCTGTAGGGCTGGGTTGCTGTGTAGGTATTGCATGAATTTTGTTTTGTCATGGAAAATTTTGTTTTCTCCATCTATGTTGATTGAAAGCTTTGCTGGGTATAGTAGTCTTGGTTGGCATCTATGTTCCCTTAAGTACTGCATGACTTCTGACCAGGCCCTTCTGGCTTTCATAGTTTCTGATGAGAAGTCTGGTGTGATTCTGATAGGTCTACCTTCGTATGTTACTTGACCCTTTTCCCTTGCTGACTTTAATATTTTTTCTCTGTTTTGTAGGTTTAGTGTTTTGAGTATGATGTGAAGAGAGGTATTTCTTTTCTGATCTACTCTATTTGGCGTTCTGTAGGCTTCTTGTATGTTAATGGACATTTCTTTCTTTAAATCGGGAAAGTTTTCTTCTATGATTTTCTTAAAAATATTTTCCGGTCCTTGGAGCCTGGAGTCTTCTTTTTCATCTATTCCAATTATTCTTAGGTTTCGTCTTTTCATGGCATCCTTGATTTCTTGGATGTTTTGTGTTTGGGACTTTTCTGATTTTATTTTTTCCTTGATTGAGGAATTCATTTCAGCCAGTGAATCTTCAGCTCCCGAGATTCTCTCTTCCATGTTTTGTATTGTATTGGTGATGCTTACCTTTGTGGTTCCTGATCTTTTCTCTAAGTTCTCCAGTTCCAGGATCTTCTCCATTTGTGTCTTCTTTATAGATTCTAATTCTGTTTTCATGCTTTGTATTGTTTCCTTCATCTGATTGACTATGTCTCCTATTTTGGTTGTTTCCTCTCTGTCTATCTTTAATTGTTCCTGTATGTGGGCAGTTAAATCCTTCTTAATTTCTTTGAGGGCCTTGTTCATTTCCTCCTTTTGTTCCTTCTTTTGTTCCTCCTTTTATTCCTCTAATATCTGCATAATTATAGCTTTAATATAATTTTCCTGTGTCTCCGCTGAATTAAAATCTCTATTGCTTTTGGGTGTTTCTGGTGGGGCCATGGTGTCCTGATTATTGTTGGTGAGTTCTTACGCCGATTTCTGGCCATTTGTTTATATATAATCAAGGAGCTGTTTATGCTTCAAGGCTGAACTTCAGACTGGAACTTTCAATCTCTTGTTCTAGGAGTATTCTTCAAGAAAATCAGAGCATTCTAGTGGTTTGATAGTGTGTGTTGTTGCCTCAGTTGAACTCCGTTGTGGGCTCTGTGTGCCCGGCTTCGTGCTCTGTGCTAGAGGCTGTGAGCACCACAGGCTGGTCTCCCCTCTGGTCTGGAGGTTTGGCTCCTCACTCTGTGCCAGAAACTGTGTGTCCCCCTTTGGTATGTCCGCTGGGGGCACTGCTCTGTTCAGGAGGCTCTGAGCTCTGTCCTGGGCTTGCTGCTAAGGGCTCTCTTCTGGACTGGAGCCTTGGCTCCTCCTTCTGGGTCAGGTGGCTGTGCACCAAGGTCTGAGATGGTATTTGGTGGCACCAAGGTCTGGACCTGATACTATGAGTCCCAATCTGGGGTGGTGGCTGGGTGTGCCTAGGGGTGTGGGTCTGACCAGTATAACCCGCAGTATCTGGGTGAAACTCAGTCCGTCTGAGGTACTGTGTGCCCCAGCCCAAAGTGGTGGCTGCTGTTGCAGAGGGTTTTGCGCCCGCGCAGTGCAGCCCATGGTATCTGGGTGACACTCAGTCCATCTGGGGTACTGTGTGCCCCAGACCAAAATGGTGGCTTAGGTGCCTAGCCCGCCTGTGCACAGCCTGTCACCCTCCAGAGTTTTTCCTGGGAATAGCTGGGTGTCCCTTGGACTTTTCCACTTGATTTCCCCACCATAGGAATTCCGCTCACCTGGCAGTCGCAAATGCTAGTGTTTTAGGTCGGAGATCTCAGTCTCCTGGTCACTGTGCCTACACTACTGTCCTGTTCCTCAGACACAGTGTCCTCCTGGGGCAGCCACCTTGGCGACATAGCTGCATCTTATAGTAGATTTATTCTCAATTTATTTCCAAAGTGGTTGTACAAGTTTTCACTTCCACCAGTAATGGAGGAGTGTTCACTTTGCTCCATAAACTCACCAGCATGTGCGGTCACTTGAGGTTTTTTGCATAGTGGAATCTCAGAGTCATTTTGATTTGCATTTCCCTAATGACTAAAGATGTTGAACATTTCTTTAAGTGCTTCAAGGCCATAGGGGTTCTTTTGTTGAGAATTCTCTATTTAGCTCTACACCCTGTTTGTTTGTTGGTTGGTTGGTTTTTTGTTTTCTCTTGTTTTTTTAATTGGGAAATTTGGTTTGTTGGAATTTGGTTCTTCGAGTTGTTTGTATGTAGGGTTGGTGAAGATATTTCGCCATTCTGCAGCTTGTCATTTGTCCTTTTGACTGTGTTCTTTGCATTGGAGAAGCTTTTCCATTTCATGCGGCCCCATTTATTAATTGTTGTTCTTAGTGCCTGAGCTATTGGTGTTCTGTTCAAGAAAGTTGTCTCCTGTAGCAACCAGATCAAGGGTACTCCCCACTTTCCCTTATACCAGGTTTATTGTATCTGGTATTTTGTTGTAGTCTTGGGGGAGGGTCTTACCTGGTATCCCTGATGCAGAAAGGCTCCAGAAAAGAAGTTAGAAGTGGAAATGTAGGTAGAAAATGAAGCACAGGTTATAAGGTGTACTTTACTGCTGTCTTAGAATAGTCTGATAAGTCAGGAAAGTTTTGAGGAATTCATTCAGTAAATAAACTCAGTAAACAAGGAATTGAGTCAGTAAACAACCCTTAAAGCTCAAATGCCTCTAACTTTCTAATTTCTGCATCACAAACAATTCCAAACAGGTAGAGCTCTTTGGAGCCTGATCAACTCCATCTTTTCTATTCCCACTTGAGATTTAGGATATACACACATAAATTTTTCATGACTTTTACTTTTCAAATTTGATATTGACTGCGTTTTTTTAATTTGCAAGCCCCTGCTACAGCCATTTAGCAAATATTTATAGGTATATATGTAAAAAATGTGCCCTCATTTCATAACAATTTTTAAAAAATATATCTGAAGTGGTGCAGGTGGCTGCTCATCACAGATGGCTACTTCTAACAAACAACATTTGTGGTTTCTGCACTAATCTTCCTCACAATGCCTAAATTGAATTTGCACTTCATAAGACTACATGTAAGGCATGAGATGATTATTAGCAAATTGATATTAACATATATAATATAATATATATATTGTTATTATATATGCTTGGCCTTTACCAAGTGAGAAATCACTTTTACATGAGATTTTCTTTAGGGATTTTTTAAGGCCCTAAAACTATTTCTATGGGAACATCTACCAAGCAAAATATGATTACTCATACAATACAGTATGGACATTGCTTTATAAATCTGTGTTTACCAGCTTGGTATACACATAATAAATACCTCAGAAAGTAAAAACATAAAGAAGGGGGATGGACAGTTGGCTGGGTGTTTAAGAGCACTGGCTGCTCTTCCAGAGGACCAGATTTCAATTCCCAGGGTCCACATGGTACTTAACAATTGTCAATGACTTTAGTTCCAGGGCATTAGATGCCCTCTTCTGGAACTTGTGAACACTAGGCATGTACATTGTGCATAGACACAGTAAGTGCAGGCAAAGCACACATACACTTAAATGAGAATCAATGAATGTTTAAAAAAATAAAATAGAGGGAGTAGGGGTTATCTCTGATGTGGACTCTGTTACCCTCTCTTTGATCTCTTCCCTCTGGTGGGACAGCTTTGCCAGGTCACAGAGGAAGAGTATGCAGCCGGTCTTGATGAGACTTGATAGTCTAGGGTCAGATGGTAAGGGCGGAGGGATTTCCCTATTCTGTGGTCTAAGAGAGGGGAACAGAGGCAAGTGGAAAGGAGGGTGGGTTCAAGATGAGACAAGGGATATACAGTGAATAAATTATAAAATATTAAAAAGTGAAAAACAAAAATAAAAATAAAATAGAAATGTATCATTTCTGCTACTGGCTTTAGGTGTTCTAGTTCATGACTGATGAAGTACATCCACTTTTTCTAGACCTCTCATGACTTGTTAGCTGGCAAGACAGGGAATCTGTGAGGAGCAAAACCAAATACTCTAAGGCTAGGAAACAAAGAACAAAGGGACTAGATGCTTCCACAACCCCTTTCAACAGCACACACCCCAAGCCCTAAAATTTTTCACCCTGTATCCATGAGTTTTCAATTTTTGCGTTAATGCATCTGTGAAAATGAACATTTATTCTCCATTCTAAAAACAAAGTTATTATTGAAAAGTATCCAAATTCTTCTATACTGCAGCTCTACTCAAACCCTCCTAAAATCTATTCTCGATATAAAAGCCAGAGAATGTTGCTTTGAGAAAAATAAATGACAATAAAATAAAATACAACTTCCCACCAATTAGGATGGCTACTAAAAAGACAGACAAGAAGAGGAGTTGGGAAAATAAGAATAGATTGATGACAGGAATGGAAAATAACCAGCTATTATAAAAAAGAGCTAAATGGGTCTTCAGAGATAAATCTGGAACTATCATCTAAAACAGGAATCCCACATTTAGGTATCTACCTAAAGAATTGGAATGAATACTTAAAAAAATGTTTGTCAACACATATTGCAAATAAGTAGTACATTGTGAACTATAGTATTAGTCACCACTGCCACATGACAAATAGGTTGGGTACAACCATACTATCTATATAATATTTACACATAAAAGGAGTAAAATCTTAGCACATGTTAAGTGTGCTATAATGTGGGTAGACTCTGAAATATGATGCTTAAAGACAAAAGTCATGTACAAAAGATCAGATGCTTAACAATTGTCGAATGACACAGTGCAGAGTTAGTCAACCCATGCAGATAGAAAACAGGTTGCTAATGGTGAATGCCAGTTCCTCTAGGAAAATGAAATGCGAAATGATGACTTATTTGAGACAGAGTACTCTTTTGGTGCAATGAAAATATTTTAATCCTTGACACAGGTGAAATTGTTCAGAGTTTGAGTGCACCACACACCATTTCATAGTTAAAATAATTAAGTTTGTGTCATGAGATTTTACCTCAATTCATTATCAAAAAGGGAAATAGTAGTCCAAATCTCTTCTTTGTCAAATGTAAATAAAACATTCTATATCACTTGAGGTCAAAAATCAAGTCTTACCCAAGTTTCACAATATGGTCCTCTGTTACTTTGTGTTCTAATCTTAAGATTTTTTTCATTTCATGCTGACCTGTTTGATATTCCCTTAAGATTCAAGTTGGCTGTCTTCTACTCCAAAAGACCTAGAGGTTATTACTTCCCTGTACCTCAATCTTGTCATTGCAGCACATCTTTGAGTCTTCACAACATTTCTTTATCTCCTCTGAGACTGTGCTCAATTATAACTTTTAAACAAAAACTTTCTTTGACCAACATATTTGAACCAGATATGTTGCACCTGTACATATGGCTTGCTCATTTCTTCTCTTACTCTTCTCAAGCAGTGCATGTTCATGCAGCACAATGGAACTGATGACTTCCATTGAGTAACTCCTGCCTAGGAACAGAGTAAGCCCCATCCATGACGACAAAAGTTACTGTTCTATTTGATGTTTTCCCAGTGCCTAAGCCGGTACCTCACTCAAGATAGATATTCTAGTCTAATGTTATTCAAGCTCTGTGTCCATAGAACTGGACACAATAGCGGGAAATGCACTTAGAACTGAATCACATGGGAAGGAAGTTAAATTTGGGCTGAAGGATTCCAGAACTGGACACAGGGCAACAGTAGTACCATATTGCAGTGAGGGTTAGAACCCTTCTAGAAGTTCAAAATTGTGTGTTTATTCAGCTTTTCCAATGTTTCTGACTGTTGGAGCCCCTTAAAGAACCACTTAATGCTTAATAAAGAACAGCTTCTGGTACCTTCAAATGAACCCCTTGTATTACATAGTGTGCTTTACATAGAGGAAAATTCTATCATGCAAATAACCAGTATCCCATGAGTACACACTTTTTGTTGTTGTTGTTTGTTTTATTTTTGTTTTTATTTTTTCTAAG
The DNA here is from genome assembly GCA_028658305.1 of Pachyuromys duprasi. Taxonomy (NCBI): domain Eukaryota; kingdom Metazoa; phylum Chordata; class Mammalia; order Rodentia; family Muridae; genus Pachyuromys; species Pachyuromys duprasi. The sequence continues at coordinate 38,515,582 of CM053761.1, forward strand.
ACAGAATTTCTCTCGTTAACTTAGCTGTCTAAGATCTCACAATATACACCAGGCTGACCACAAAACGTAGGGCTCTGTCTGCCTCCCAAATATTGGGATTAACCACCAGCAGGCTGCTACAGAGAACACCAGGATTTTTTTAAGTCTGTTAAATTATTGAATATTTTAATCTTAAAGGTCTGTATTTTTTATTTTCATAGACAATAAAGGGTTATATGCCTGCAGTATTAATCAGTTTTAAATATTTCTTCTGCCTCTAACAATCTTACTGTATGTTACAACTACAGACTTCTGGTGGTCACCATTAGAAAACATTTATCACACATCTGAGGATCAACTGGTTGATGGGTGGCTAATCTAGGATGAAAGATCATTACATGACCACAGTTCATTAGAAGTCTTTCTGGGGTTCGTGCTTTCAAGGAGTCTTCTCTAAAGCAAGTGTTTACTCTGGAGTTATCTTCACATCTGACTATACAGAAACCTTGTATACACAAACACATTTAAAGATTTGTTGAGAACTACTGACTATCATTCTACCTGATTGGAAGTAGTCCAAGATGTTCCATGGCATAGATCACCAGCAGGACCTAACCTGCCTATCACCTATTTTGAGAAGAATTTCAAAGGTTCAAGGCAAAGACCCAAAATTTAGGAAGAAATGAACCACTGAGTGTAACAATTCAGCTGCCCACAAACATCAACTTTATTTTGGAATATTTACAGAATCAGAAATCATATTTCAATGGTATATTGAATTGCATCATCACTCATCTTAAAAATCACTCATCTTTAAATCTTATTATATTCAGGAAGATAAATTTATAGTTTTGTTTTTAAATAATCATCGAAAAACAATCATTTGTGAATATAATTTTTATGGACCACTCATAAAGAAGAGAATATAAAAACATTATAAAGAAGAGAATAGAAATTACTTAGTCCATTGATGACTACTGTTTCCTGTCTTCACAGAATAGAAGACTTTGCCTATTTTTCAGCTTGAATAAAATTCTGAGTCATTCACATTCAGGAAGGCAAAAAAGATGAGCATAAATTTCTAAAAGGTGACATTTTAATGAAACCCAAAGTTGTAGGCTAATTATATTACCTTGAACTTAAAAAAATGAAAAGCTATAGGTTGGTATAGTGATGAGCATAGAACTATTCTTAGACCTTCCTGATCCTAACATTTATACTCATACACATTTATGTACATTACACACACATACACTTACACTCATGCAAACATGCACATACAGAAATCTACTAGAAAACTGGAAACCATTACTTGATGGAAGATTGAAATTGCATTGAAACCATTCTTAATTCTCTGTGCTTGTGCATAACAGGACTCTTTCTAGTATTCTACACACTAACAGAGCTTCACATTTAGAAAACATGTGATGACCACAGAAAGAGAGATGTAACCAAAATCAATAGTTTATTTTTTCTTTCTCCGGAGAATTATAAGTCATTGAAATAATAACTGAGATTAAACATTGGCCACCCTCCTAATGTCACTTGGTTTTTCTCTTGTCATGTAGCTTAACTAAGCTGTCATGGTATTCTAAAATCATATTCATGTGAAATAGACCAGAAACATTACTATTCTGTCAAAAGGAATATCAAAAGATATTCTTTTAGAAAAACACATACACATACATACACACACACACACACACAGAGAGAGAGAGAGAGAGAGAAACAGCTTAAAACAAGAAAGTGATGAAGAACAGCAAAGTGATTATATATCTTATAACCTTTCTACTATGAGGAAATAGATGGTCCATGTTGACAGCAAAGGTAACTGATAAAAAGAAAATGACTGTCCCAGTAAACACTTGCCAGGGAATAACCTACAACAGCAGTACACGCTAATAATTCTCATCCCAGAGCCAAAAACTCTCCTGGACAAGAAGGAACACTGGAGTTTGTTACTCTCGTCTTCTACAGCAAGAGCACAGAGCAAACAGTGCCTGGTTGAAGCTTGCTTGGTAAACCTGGGGTTTTCCTTGTGCAGTCTGGAAAGCTCCTGGCTTACAGAAAACTTGGTGTTTCTTATCACTGATGTTTCTTGTCACTGAGTTACTGGATGTGTAAGGAAAAAGAAAAGCTACATTTCTGTGTGTCCATTCTATACCTAAAAATCTGGTCATGAGTAGGAATATAAGATGAAATAATTGTTATTTTACATTTTATTCCCAGGATGAATAAAACAAGTGACTCCTTGCACACAGGATTAGCAGATAAACAAATAGAAGGAAGGAAAGGAGGGGAAAAGGAAGGAAAGAAAGAAGAAAGAAAGGGAAGGGAAAACTTTTGTAGTTACAGCGCCTCCAACTTTGACTAAAATGTATTATTGGACCAGTACTCTCTGTTCAAACAACATAGCCAGAAAAGATCTACATATCTTTAATCAATCTTCATTTTTATATTAACTTTTCCACCTTGCTGAAACAGTTTCTGTCTAATTTTATTTAAAGAAGAAAGAGGAGGAAAATGCATTTTTTTGGTTTATTTACTTAAAAAACTTAGGTACCAATAGGTGGCCAGATATATGTCTGGGTCTTCAATTTGATTCTATCGACCAAAATGTCAGCTTTGTATGCTAATGCCATGCTGTTTTCTCTTGCTATAGCTTTGTGGTACAACTTGAAATCGTGGATAGTGATAACTCCTGCAGATCTTTATTATTCAGGATTGTTTTGTGTTTACATATAAAGCTGAAAGAGGTTCTTTCAAAATTCGTGAAGAATTGCTTTGGAGCTGTGATAGGGATTGCGTTGAATCTGTAGATTGTTTTTGGTAGGATGACCATTTTTATTATAGTAATCCTGTCTTTCCATGAACATGGGAGTTTTTCTACCTACTGATATCTTCTTCAATTGCTTTCTCAGGCACTTCAGGTTTTTATTATACAAATCTTTCAATATCTTTGTTAATGTTACCTCCAAAATAATTTAAATTATTTGCTGCTGTGAAACTGGATGGCTGCATGTAGGAGAATAGAAACAGGTTCATATTTATCACACTGCACAAAAGTTAACTCCAAATGGATCGAAAACCCTCAACATAAATCCACATACACTAAACCTGACAGAAAAGAAAATGGAGAATACCCTTGAAGTCATTGGCACAAAGGACAACTTTTTGAACAGAACCTTGATATTACTGGCTCTAATAACAACAACTACTAATGAAATCAATATCTTTACTAAGGCAAAGGACACCATTAATCAGATAAAGTAGCACCCTAAAGAATGGGAAAAGATGTGGGGTATTTTGTTTGTTTGTTTTTTACCAACACCATATCTGATAGAAGACTAATATCCAAAATATATAAAGAACTGAAACCACAAAATATGAAAACAAATAACCATATTAAAAAGTAGGTCACGTAACAGAATTCTCAATAGAGAAAATTAAAATGACTAAGAAAAACTTAAAAGAAATATTCAACATCCTTAGTCATCAGGGAATGCAAATCAAAACTACTTTGAGATTCCATCTTACATCTGTAAGAATGGCTAAGATCAATAACAAAACTGACGGCTCATTCTGGGCAAGATATGGTGTGAGGGGATTACTCATCCACTGCTGGTGGGACTGTGAACTCCTATAGTCACTATGGAAATCAGGTCAATGAGGATCGGTATACCTCAAGATCCAGTTGTACCAGTCTTGGGTGTACAACCCAAGGATGCTTCTTACTACCATAGAGACACTTGCTCTACCATGTTCATTGCTGCTCTATTCAAAATAGTCAGAAGTTGGAAACAGCCTAGTTATCACTCAACAAAAGAATGGAAAAAGAAAATGTGGTACGTTTACACAATGTAGTATGACACAACTGTTTAAACAATGACATCTGAAATTTGCAAGTAAATGGATAAAATAGAAAGATTCATCCTAAGTGATGTATCTGAGACTTAGAAAGGTGGTATATATTCAGAAACATGATGTATATTCATTTATATGTGGATATAAGTTTTTAGGTCAATATAACCAAGCTACCATCAGGAGAACAACACAGTGTAGGTATGCAGAGAGGGATTAGGGGTTATGGATAGATCTCCTTATGGAAAAAGAATTAAATAGATAGGAATGGATGGATGGGGGAACTGGAATAGAAAAATCAAGTAGAGACAGGGAAAGAAGAGAAGAATGTGTGTGGGAGAACAAAGAGATAGGCAGACAAAATCAAGGGCAATTTGAGGGGAAGTATGCAAAGTTAATACAGTAAAACCTTTTTAATACATTATAACATAATAATATACAAATTTATGTATATTATTATATATAATAAAGGTATTATAATCCCAGCACTCAAGAGGCAGAAGCAGGCAGATCACTGTGAGTTTGAGGCTGATCTACAAAGCAAATCCAGGACAACCAAGGTTATAGAAAGAAACTCTGGCTCAAAAGGAAAAAAACAACAACAACACAAAAACATATGTATGAAGACAAACTTATTGAAATCAGTTAATAATAAAAGTGACAGAGTCTCAAATGGCCATCTCTTATCACCAAATGAAGTTTCCAGTCTCTGGATCTGGTTACAATAATTGGGTTGTTGGCCAAGGGAGTTCCATGGGAATCCCCAAACAACTCAGGTTATTGCCAAGAATATAGCTTACTCTCCACAAAGACTAAGATCCAGTTGCTGAAGACAGCACCTACACAACTCACTGAACACGGAGAAATCAAGCTGGTTGCCTACATAGAGTCCTCACCCTTGTGTTCTTGCATCTTTGATTAAAAAGATAATCTGCAGGCTACCAAAAGAGAAATATAAGCACTAAGCCAGCCACAAACACTTTGATCTACAATGGTGTACTGCCTGTAAAATAGCTATGGCAATGATGGCACAAAACTTATGTTAGTTACCTAAGGCTCACTTCTGAAGATAAAACCCATACCTGACACTGCTTCATTCACCAAAAACCAAAACCTAGTTAACCCAGGCACCTATGGTAAAATCAAATACTACTGTTTTAAAAAATACCAAAAAAAAAAAAAAAACACTCCTAAGAACATTCTGCTATATTCATAGATCTGCACTGCACTGCGCTCAGCAGTTTTCAGAGATGCCTTCTTCTTCAGCAGATGGGAACAAACACAGAGAAGCACAGCCAGACATTATGCAGCTCTAAATGAGATGCCACTCTTTAATCCCTTCCATCAGGGCTCAGGGAACACTGGAAGAGGAGGCAGAATGAGTATAAGAACCAGAGGGGACTGAGGACACCAAGAAAACAAGGTCCTCTACATCAACATGATCAAAGCTCAGATGAAATTAGAGAGACTGCGGCTGCATATACAGGGCCTGCACAAATCTGTGCCAGGTCCTCTGCACATGTGTTAGAGCTTCAGTTTAGTGTTTTTACAAGAATCCCGAGTATGCACACTTAAGGGTCTCTGACTTTTTTTGTCTTCTCTTGGGCTCTTCTCCTTCTGTTTGTCTTGTTCAACTTTGATGTGATAGCTTTTTCCTTATATTACTATGTTTTATTCTGTTATATTTTTTCTCTTCTTTT
>CM053761.1:38521221-38589640 GCA_028658305.1 Pachyuromys duprasi
TGAAACAGTCCCTGCTTCCCTCACTAGGGTCTTCAGTCCGACACCGAGCTATCATGGGCCCCATCTGAGCGGGGGTTCCAGGCCACATCCACACGTGGTCCTAGGTTGTAGAAACCGTCTCATACAAGACCCCTGTGCTCTGCTCAGTTTGGTCTTTGTGGAGCTCTTGTTCTTTCCAAGTCTCACCAACCTCCTCCATTTCTATCATCACTTCTATATTTTTTATTATCCTTTGGAAGCTATTTTTTTAATGAGACACAAAAAGGCAGTCAAGCCAAATGGGAGCTGGGAGTTCCAGGAAGAACTGGGAAGAGTAGAGGAAACCATCATCAGGATATACCATGGGAGGAAAAAAGGTATGTGTGGTAAAATAAGTAATTTATATTTGGTGCGAAAACTAAGTAATATTAAAAAAATTTCCGCACAGAAATGATTCTCTGTTCGAGAGTTATATTGTATATTTTGATGTCTTTAAAAATCTTTTCTGGTAATGTGTATATACACATTTTTATAATAAATGAGAACAACAAAAAGAGAGGAAGAGGATGCAAAAGGCAGGTATGATGTGTGTAATAAAGACCGTTTTGTGAGCTTGGACTTTATTTTTCAGCAGAGGCAGGGAATTAACGTTAGAAGCCTATATTTGTGTTAATAACAGTGAAACTATGTGTGGTCATGTTTGCCAATGGCTGTGTGATCCTTGGAGTTACCACATGAGCTGAAGGGATTCCAAGGAATCATAACGGTAAAAGTGAAGTTTTCCGAGTTTCTAATACCCAAGACTACAAAAACAAATCTGAGTAAAAATGTTGATGGATTTACTCACACAGCTACAGATTTTTTTTTGGTTTTTACAGCTAAGTAAGGTTTTCCATTAATATTCTTTAATTTATGGGAGTAACAGATTTCTCTTTTTTTTCTGAAATGTGTGTGAATGTGTAGGTTGTTTTAAAATGAAAATGTCAAACTATGGTTTGCAAACTTCTTTCAGGTGGAGATTTCTGTAAAATTGTTACAGAAAAATGATGTTTATATTACTCCTTAAGTATTTCAACTTATTAATAATGGCATCTGTTAGGTACTTACTAAAAGCTAAACATGGTTAAGAGTTTCAAATGCTTGATCTAAAATGGAAGTTGTTTACTACTATGTTTTCTCTTCAAAGTGTATAAATCTTTCCTCTTTTACTACAATGTAAGTTGTGTTCAGAAACACACAGAAAAATTATATTTTAATAGCTTACCAATCAACAAACAATTGAGATACACCCTCAAATTTCAATGTATCAAAAGTCAGGGCAATTTTTTATTTCTTTCCCAGGTACATGATGTGCTTCTCAGTTAATCTTTGCTGTAAGAACAGTATCTTCAACTTCATTAGTTATTAAAGTGCTACTGGAAGAACTAGAGGCAGCCAGCAAAGAGCTGGGAATAGTTTTGATAAGGCCTTCCCTGCTATAGTCTTAGAATAACAGCTGAATTATAAATGAACTTGGAAAAGTTAGCTGGATTCTAACCGTAAATCCCATGCTGTGAAGTCTTCCTGGGTGAAGAAACATCCCCTTTGAAGAGATTAGGGGAGGAAGTCTGTATGTGATCACAGCAGCAGGGATGAGGTGTAACTCTGGCCTGGCTTAGAGTGGATTAGCAAGATTTAAAAGATGGAAAATTGTTTTGTGCAAAGCTCGCCGTGCTTTCAGAAACATAAATGAAATCACAATCCTGTGAATGAAATCTGATTTCTATTAGTTCAATGTGGAGAAAATCCCCTTCTAAATGTTTAAACAGAAAAGGATTGCAGCTTGCCAATATTCATATCGGCTAATGATTGTTCCACGTTTGAAAACTATTTCTTGTGATTTTTTTTATCAGCTTTGGATTCATCCAGAGAGATGTCACTTTATGTGTTCTAACAGGTAAAAATAGATACTAGGCCAATAATAAAATATAATAAGATTCTGCTCCGAGTTAGACGGCATCTAATTGTCCAGGTGACATTGAATTAAACGTTTCACCGTACTTTTGTTTGTTTTCTTATCTAAAAAATGAGAGAATATGCATCTCACACAAAGCCCTTAAAACTTATCAAGTTACACCAATTTATAATTTTTTATTTGCATGAGCAGTAAGAGCAATGGAATAGTTATATTCCTATTACTCATATTCTTCCTTGCTGATAGTTATTAATGCTATCGTGTAATAAATATATTGACCAGTATATTACTTCTCTGAAAACTTTTTTTCCCATAATAGTCAAAAAGACAGCTAAGGATGATTTGTAAAACACAGCATGGATGTTTACAGTGAGTGTTTTTGTGTTCCCTTTCTTTCATTAACACAATGCATCATTCTATCTGAGCAAGTAACACAGAGTGCTTATAAGCCATCGGCCTTCACTTCACTTCTCGCAAGCATGACAAAACAAAATCTATACCCAGTATTTAATGGCAACCCATGGGCTATAGATCTCCTTTCAGGACACTATGTCTTGGAAAGGCAAGAGTGTCTACGAATAAAATTTTGTCTTTCTTTACGTTTTTATAGGCCTTCCATGTGTCATCACCTAGAACTCGCTTCTCTGTCAATCTATACAAAAAGGAAGATAGTTTTAGCAACCCATCAAAGTCATTAAGAATATAAATGGGAGCCAACCATCTGTTTTTTATAGCCTCCTTTTCCCCGCATTGACTGTTGACAGAGAAAGAAATATTTCAGTGCCTGATTTGTGTGTGTGTGTGTGTGTGTGTGTGTGTGTGTGTGAAATAAAGAAGTCTATTGACAAATTGCTTAGGCACTTTAGTAGAACATTAATGTTAACGGTTTTTATAATTGAAGATTTCAAAAAATAACATGTTTTTTTTCTGACATTATTTTGTCAGTTTCAGTGTTTCTACATAGAAGGACAACACTTAGTTAAAAACCATTTTAATGTGTGGGGATATGAGTGGTGGAACTAAGTGTATAAAGCAGTCTTGGACTTGAATAAAAGAAAGTATATCTCAAAGGAGAGTTCCTGGATAAAACGGATGACAGAAAATGAGGAGAAAAAACAGTGGACCAAGCAACCATGGCGTTAGCATTTCTGGACTTGATACAAATTTATACCTAAGACATTTCTACCAGGGACAAAGAAACTATTAAGAATCTAACTTTGAGTGATGGAAGAATCCTTAACTGGAAATATAAAAATAAGAAAAAGAAGGAAAACATCTGTACAACATTAAATTTTTTTCCAAGTAATCATTTCATTCCAAAAATTCTTTGTTGATTTGAAAACAGAATATGTATTTTGGGAGATTAATTAACATTAATTAATGAAATACGATGCCCTTAAATACAAACCCACAGCTTATCCAGAGTCTCTTGGAGCAAGTCACAGAAAAATACAAAGCAAAGCAATTGTTTTCAGCAACCAAAAAATTAGTAAGTTTGTTGATATAGCTCAGTGGCAGAACATGTGAATATTATAAAGACCTGGACACAGTCCCTAGAAAAGTAATGCCCAGTAATATTAAAATAATTTATAACACAGTGAATGAAAAAAACTGGGCATCATAATAAAAATAGAATTGCATACTGTATATATGTTCCTAGAACTCTCAATATATGATAGACCTTGGACCAAGATTCTGTTGAGAAAGCTTCTATCTAGTACTAGATTTAGGGATCTAGAATTTGTGGTTAACTTATAGGAATCCCACATGGTCAATTAGGAAAGTCATAATTGATTACAAGATAAAGATTTGTGTAGTAAATGCTGGAAGATTTCCCATGATTCAAATAATACCGACTGCTGTGCTTACCATCACCAGACTGATGTGTGTCACAGTTAGGATCTTCTTCATATGTATGAGACGGCAATAGCTGGCTAGTGATAGGCCTGCACACATTGTATGCCTGTATTTGATGATCCCTTTACCATCCTGGAAAAAAAAATGTTAGAGAACAGTTAGTAATAGGAACACCATAGCCCACATTTTTTTTACCACACATGGAGAGACAAGATATATACATAGGTTATATTTTAGAGAAGTCAAATAAATTTACCCTTTAGCTAAGATACCTTACACTGTAAGAGTCTAGAAGTTCTTCAAATTTGTTCTGCCAATGAACACTTTAAAAAAGAGAAAGAATTTGCTGTAGTAAGTGTCATTTATTTGTAAGTAGGTATGCTTTACTGAGAAAAACTATGATGATGCAAGGAAAAACGACACCTATCAGGACAGAAGAAGTAGTTGTGATAAAAACAGGTAGCAGAGAGCACACAACAACACTTTTTGAAAAGGAACAGTGATAGGGATGGCACAGAATACAAAGTGCTCACTGAGCAAGCGTGAAGAGCTGAGTTCGGATCTTCAGCACCCCCCAAAATAAAAACAAACAAACAAAGAAACAGAGATGCTTATAACCTCGCTGTTAGTACAGGGGTGTTAGTGGAAAGAAAAGGATCATTGAGACTTGGAGACCCAGCCAAGGCAAAATCATCAGGCTCAGAAAAATAAAAAGGACAGGTATAGAAGAAGACATCCAGTATTCCCCTTTAGCTTCCATCTAACATGTATCACACGTATGCATTTACACACATACACACACAGAGAGACTGAATGGAAAAAATTTAATAACGAATATGCTTCTACTTTCTATAACATAGGATGAAAGATCTCTGCATCTTTGCAGATTTAAAGAGTGTAACTAGGAGGAAAAATCTGCTAGAAGTAAATAATAGCTGCCAGAATAATAAAACTTTCAATCAAAGTGATTTGTGCCAATTTAATATTATGCTAAAATATTCAAATGTAGTCAACCTTTAGGATAGCTCCAGATGGAGGGAACATAATTAATAACATTTCTTCTCAGTTCCCATGTGACTATCTCCAGTAGGTTCTGAGGATAATGCCATTGAGGACCTAGGCTATTGGCCTGCACATGCTACATAAGATTATAAGATGTAAGTTACATCCTGTGCCATTTGATCAAGATATAGTTGTGGATTAAGTCTGACTTAGGAGGAAATGCTGGAAAGAAGTTTAAAAAGACAGATCTTCCCCAAATTAAAACCTTCTAAACATATTATTTCACATAAGATTTATCCTATATCCACATCTATTCAGGGTATTCATGCTAGTGTCTGTCACTTGGAAGCTCATTGATGTCCACAGTTAATTTCATAAACACTAGATTCTTATTTGTAGCCATTTTAAATTAAAATATAATTATGTCGTTTTTCTCACTTCTATTATCTCTTTACCATCTCTTCTTTGTATCCTCCCCTTGCTCCCTTTAGAAATCATGGCCTCTTTTTCTTTGATTGAATGTATACATATACACATATACATACACATATACATATGTCTCTGTATGTGTGTACCTAAATACAAAAGTACAACCTGTTCAGTCCATTTTAGGGATACTGAAACAATTACAGGTTTTCTCTGGAGAAGACTATTTCACCTGTTCCCAGTATTTCTTTGTTGCCTATAGTTCTTTGTCTAGGTTTGGGGCCTTTAAAGATTTATGTCTCTTCCATATGACTATGTCATTTATGCTGTCCTTATTCAGATATTGTTAGGAAGACATATTGTTGAAGTATCATGGTTGAAGCATCCCTGTTATTTCTAGGAAACACACTCTAATACCAGGTTTTAAGGTCTCCTGATTGTCACAATTTGAGCACTCCCTCTTTTGTGGTGTTCCTTGAGCCTTGGGTGAAGGAATTGTATTTGTAGATTTATCCATTCTGGCCGGACTACCCAATCTCATGAGTTCTCTGCATTTTTATCACTTTTTCATAAACCCCATATCCTTTATAGTTGTATGCCTGAAAGGCATGCCAATTGTCCTTTCTTTTCATCAATTAGGTAAAACCATCCTTCAGCTAGGGCTAAAATGTGATGGGAGGTCTGAAATCTTATTAACTAAAAACAGTAAAATGAATTCAGTTTCTTATAAAGAAATGCTGTCTTGATTATTTAATATTTATTATTATTATTATTTATATTTACTATAAACAGTGGTTATTCTGAAACCACCTGTATACCCAAATCACCACACAGAGACTAGGATTTATTTAATGAACCTAGCGCACAATGCTGGGCAATGATTACTCTGTCCTCAACCTCCAAGCCTGCGTAGTTTCCTCCCATTCAGATTTCCCACATTATACTTGACTTTAGTCATATCTTAGGTCCAGTTCATCTCTCCTCATGGTTCCAAGTTCTCTCCTACCAATCTTTTCTCTCCGAATCCTCCCACTTGCTTCCTTCTCTTCCCCTCCAGACCAAGATATCCCACCTTATTTTCTCCCTTGCCCAGCATTGGCTGGTTGTTTTATTGACAATACAGAGAACAAATGGTGGCATGTTTACACAAACTTGAGACAGATGATCTTGGAATAAACATCACAATGCAATGTTCAATTGACACCAGATAGTGGTTTAGAGAAATCAGCATGTGAATGAACAAGGGTAAATTGTATACATTCCAGAAGAACATTTTACCAACAAAATGCATTCTAAGAAAAAGAAAAGAAAAAAAAAATCTTAGCCAGGTGAACACTTAAAACTACCCTAACAACAAATAAAAAGTGTTCTGTGCTTTCAGAAAGAAAGCATTCAACTATACGTAAATCGTTGACATGATACAAGGATGAGATAGGCTTTCTTAGAGATCTAATGACTTGTGTGTGCACATGTCTGTGTGTGTGTATGTGTGGTGTGCATGTGTATATATGTGTGTGTGTGTGTGTGCGTGTGTAGGTGTGTAGTTGGGGAGGGTCTCTGCAAATACTATATCCCCTAGAGTGTTGATCTATATCCCCTAGACAGTGTAGTTTATTTTAGATACAGTTAAACACAGAACAATTAGAAAATAATAATAAAAATGTTTCCTGGTGATTATTAACTTGATCCTATATTTATATGATTACATCAAAGCTCTTGTAGAGTGACATCTTCTCTAAAGATAGGTTCTATAGATTAACTGATGAAACAGGCTCAAGGCAAACAATACTCCTGGTAATGGTCTCCCAGGGTATAATGCTTTAGATGGACTGAGATAAGCATAAGAGTCTGTAGGAGCCGATTTGCCTGGCCATACAGATAAGGCAGAGGTCATCTGGCTATCTCTGCTCCCAGCCTTCTGGGTGGAAAACACGTTTTACATCTCTCTCTCTTAGAAAAGGCAACCCTATATGCTTAACATTCCAGGGCCCTGGGCTCTATCTGTGAGCACAAATAGCTACATGCTTCCTACCGACACTGCTCTGGTACTCTATTTCCAGTACTTTTGCCCACAGCAACTCACCAAAACAAACTTGAGGTGTTCATCATTATATATTGTTTATTAAAGAGCACCTCAAGACGGAAAATGCAACTTAGCAGTGGCATGTCAGCTGCACCCCCAGTTCTATAGCACTACACCTCTAGCATCAGCAAAAAGTACTAAAACATACCCAATTCCTGAAAATGCTCAGACAGTCTATTTAGACTTAATTCCAGGATAAGCTCTCACAGGTTGTCTCCTATGTGGTCACCATTGTTACCAAATCTGAAAATTAAACATAGAGACTAGTGTACTACACAATAAGTGCTATCAGACTAAAATTAGCATGCAAGACACCATTTATACGCAAAGTCTTCTGTTTGTTTACATTCTCTCTCATTAGTACCAGCTCCACTGAGCTCCTGAATATGGTTTATTGTTGTTGCAAATTATAGCCCATGCCTATTATGAAATCATTCTCTGAATCAAAAAGAAAAACATTTCTCACAAATAAAAATGTTCACACAGAGTACATTAAGTAACATGATAACCTATGATACCTCATTTGCTATCAGATTGCCAACACCAGGCAGTATTCTGACCTCAACTTTACTGCCTAAATATAATCATATAGTCTGATATATGCTGTCTATCCTCCATATTTGAAAGTTTAGTACTGGCAACTCAATCAACAACACATCAAAAATGTCACAAAAAGAAAATTTTGTCTGTCAGGAACACAGTTTGACAGCCTTTCACATGGAAATAATTGAATTAAATTAAATTAGTATATACACAATGCAATGTATAAAGAGTTGTGCAATGCTTATATGCAAATATTATAAGCCATTTTGCATATGGTCTTGAGTATCTTTGGATTTTGGTGTCTCTAGAAAGGTGAGTCTATGGGAGATAATTATGATAGAACTAAAGTATGAATACATTGTGTGAGAAAGAGAAGAGAAAGAAATTTTAGCATGGGGAACAGCAAAATCTAAGAGTCAGAGTCAAGAAAGTGCTTGAAAATCTTAAAAAAACAAAAAGGCAATAGAGGCAGAAAAAAAGACAAAGGCCAAAAGATTGAAATGTCTAGGAAGAAGTCAAAAAGGTGGACAGAAGGTATATGATATTAACTATTTCTTGGGTCAAGGATAATCCATCCCAGAGAGAGAAAAAATAACATTATTAATAAGTATAATTTTGAGTAATTACTAAGAAAGTCAAAGGAATGAACAGACTTCAGAGAGAAAGTTTCTCCTTCTGAGAGATCAGTTAAAGATGTTGGCAAAGTGACATTAGTTTTTGCTTTGGAGCAAGTAAATAGAATTTAGGTGTTGTTTAGGTCAGAGTGCATGAAAGTGAAGCATGAGATAAGAGTGCTATCTGATGAATTCATTATGGGGGAACTCTCCAGAAATACAGACTAAAAATGGGGTTTCATTTGGATATCAATTTCATTGCAAAGTCATAGAAGTTGGGTAGTGAAAACTGCAGTGAAGTTTCTTGCTACAGTCTTCAGGAAGTGGTTGTGCCTTGGTATTCTGGTATTTGTTAACCATTGGTTACAGTTAGGAGAACCCAATCCCTTGTCCTCTTCCCAGAGAACAACTCCCATTGCCCAAGAGCCATCAAATGAATGAGAAACAGATGAATGCCATACTGATTCCAAAGTCTAGACTAGGATAAAATGGGGTGTGGCTAAACATGTGCAGGCAGGAACAAGAATTATTCCACATTCTCTAGGAGAGATCAGTAAGAGCTAAGAATGTCCTATTAAAGCCAGCGCCAGCTGGCTGTCCTAATCCGAAGATGTAGCAGGAACAGTCATACTCGGAATGGATATCCATGGAAAGTCTTTGCTAAATCCTTTTCCCCAACACACACACATAGATAGATAGATAGATAGATAGATAGATAGATAGATAGATAGATAGATAGATAGATAGATAGAGATAGATAGACAGATACCATTGAGATTTTATTGGAAATGTAATGACAGAAAAAAGAAAAGAGAGTGTAGTACTCCTTACTATAAATTCTTTCAGCGAAGTAAGCCAGTGGTAAGAATTTTTGTGTTAATGTTGAGAATGGATACTGATTCAAATAGCAAGAATGGGTACTTAAAGAAAACAGTATTTACGGTAAAGAAAAATAGACATCTACCCTCTTTATTTTGATTCTTTCCAAGAAGAGCAATAACTAATTAATAGTCCTATCCTGGGAATTATAACTCTTCTTGCAATTTGCCTTCAAGGAATCTTCAAAGCTTACATTTTGCTAACTTAACTCATGGTACTCAGCATTTATTTACTGATCAGCAAACATTATCAGTCCTGGAATAAGAGTTACAAGAAAACAGAAATGATTTCATTGAAATTTCTTGTCGAAGACCCCAAGTACCGTTATTCCAAATATACAACTAAACCAGAATATACTTAAATTAAAATGAAAAAGGTTTTGTGTGTTCGTTACTTCAATAATGCCTATGACAAAACATCTACTGGATGCCACTTAAGGGAGGAAAAGATTATTTAGCTTATATTTTCAGTGAGCTATGGTCGATTATGAAAGAACTACCAAGGCTAGGAGGCTGTATCTGGGATCATAGTACTGTGCCACAGAGGTCATGCATGGTAGAACAGACTTTTAATGTCAGTTAAAGAAAAAACACCTCTAGCTTCCACAAGTTCATGCACACATGTGTACACATGTGTACACACGTCTGCATACAAACACACAGAGAAAAAGAGAGGGGAAGGGAACATGAACCCCTTTCTCTCTCTCTCTCTTTCTCTCTCTCTCTCATATACACACACACACACACACACAAACACACAAACCCTAAGACCCAAAGAAATACACACAGCAAAAAGATAGCAATGAAGTCATGAAGAGGCAACTTTATCTCTTAGAGACTATGACAAAAATATGCTAATACTTACCACGATTACTGATCATGCATTAAGCCCACATAGGTTCATGGCATAGATAAATGGAAAATCAAAACAGATTTTTATTTCTTATATTCACATAAACTGTTCTTCCCTTCATGACTGCAGGGTATCGACTGTAAATACTTTCACACATTTTTATTGTTTTTTGGTTTGTTTGTTTGTTTTAAATTTTCTCAGATATTACATCACAACCTCAGGTATCCCTTCCTCCTTTCCTCCCAGTTCCTCCCTCTTCAAATCCTTTCTCCTCCAGATCCACTCCTCGTCCATTTCCCTTCAGAAAGGACATCAACTACACATAGCATAACAAGTTATAATAAAAATAGGCACATATCCTCATGTTAAGGCTGGACTAGACAACCTAGTAAGGGGAAAAGGGCCCTAAGATCAGGCTAAAGAGTGAGAGACAGGCCCTGCTTCAACTGTTAAGAATCTCACAAGAACATCAAGTCATGCAAATATAACATATATGCAGATAACATACAGGTTCCTTGATTGTCATTTCAAACCCTGATGAGCCCTGATTAGTTGATTCTGTGGGCCTTGTCCTGGTGCCCTTGACCCCTTTGACTCCTGCAGTCCTTCTTCCACCTCTTCTGTAGGATTCTCTGAGCTCTGCCTAATGTTCCCTCTATGGCTCTCAGCATCTGCTCCCATCTGATGCTGGATAAAGCCTCTATGATGAGTGTAGGCACAAGGTTATTGTGTAATTCAATTGCTGATTTGTTTCCCCCATATCTGGTTGCAACCCTTGTTCTGATAACCTTCTGACTCCCCAATAGTCCCCACATATCAATAAAGTACCTTAGAGCCAATCACTGAGTAGGAGAGAAAATAAGGCTGGACATCCTGCCAGCCATGGGAGGAAGAGTTAGAAAAAGGGGATTCATCCAGGGGATTCAGCCACAGAAGAGGCCTAGGAAAGATGAGGAGAGAGGAACTAGGGCTAGAGCAAGTATCCCTGGGATGCAAACTGGCAGGAAACCAGATTAGCATAAAGGGTTAAAAATAGAGCGGTATCTTCTCAGTTATGGTGTTGTGAAACTCAGTATTAAACAAATATAAAAGTCTCAATTATTTATATTATACTTGGTTTAGGAGAGAAATGAACACATATTTATAAACACTTAACTGTAACAAATGGCACTCAAGATGGAGCTCAACATGTAGAAGCACTGAAGAACCCTAAATAATGTAGGCATAGTTAAAACTATAGCTAAGCCTAGAAATGACAATTATGCTAGGCTCCTTTCGATGAGTATAGAAGAGTATCACTAGGAATCATTTATTGCCTTTTTTTTTTCTTTGCCAGTCATGTTTGGTTCTATGTTGCATCTCTGGTCTATTCAGTCTCTGGTTACTGGCCATCCAGGCAGTTAAAGGCATGGGCTCCCTCTCCTGGTGTGAATCTCATGTTGGAAGAGTAATTGGTTGGCCATTTCCACAAGTTCTGCGCCATCTTTATCCCCACACATCTTTAAGGCAGGTCAAATTGTAGGCTGAAGTTTTTATGGCTGGATTGGTGTCCCAGTTGCTCCACTAGAAGCCTTGCTTGATTACAAAAGGCCAGATCAGGCGTCATATTAGAAGTCTTCACCAGGGTCAACCTCATAGACTCCAATGATTTTTCCATTGCACTAGGCTTATACCTCACACCAGAAGTGCCAAATTCCAGTTTGGCTTGTTTTGTTTCTGTTGTTTGGTTTCATTGTTGTTGTTCTTTTCCCAATTAGTGGGAGACAATGTCCCCAGGTGATCAGCTACTATTATTTTTGTATTAATATAATACTGATCACTGTGTGGTAAGTGCTGACAGTTTTTGCTCTGCCCTACAGCCTATCAAAGCAGATGCTGAGAGTTATGGTCAACCATTGGGCAGAGTGCGGGGAATACTATAAAAGAAGTGGGAAACAGTAAGATCTAGAAAGGCTGGGAGCTCCACACGGAGAGCAACAGAGCCAAAAAATCTGAGCACAAGGGTTTTCCTGAAACTGATACTCCAACCAAGTAGCATGCATGGAGATAACCTAGAAACCCTGCACAGATGTAGCCCATGGCAGTTCAGTGTCCAAGTGGGTTCCATAGTAATGGGAACAGGGACTGCCTCTGACATGAACTGATTGGCCTGCTCTTTGATCACTTCACCCTGACAGGGGAGCATCCTTACCAGGCCACAGAGGAAGACAATGCAGCCACTCCTGATGAGACCTAAAAGACTAAGATCAGAAGGAAGGGGAAAAAGTGGACTTTGGGAGGGGCATGAGTGAAAAAGCAGGAGGAAAGGAAGACTTGGGAGGAGAGGAGGGAGGGCGCTACAGGGGGAATACAAGTGAATAAAGTGTAATTAATAAAATTTTTAAATACTCAAAATAAAATATATTGTATTGATTTTCAATGCAAGCAGGTGGCTATAAAGTACATCTCACTACTATAATTTACCAGATCATTTGAATTTATTTTACAGAGTTCTCAGAGACAAAAACTATTTTGTCACTTCAACAAGATTGAGAGGCACCCTTTTTCAGTGCTTCTGCTCATACATTTCAAACTCACTTGGAGGTTATGTGGAACCCTTAGTTTGCTTTTGTCATAAAATTATTAAAGAGGGTTGATTCACATTTTATATTTTATAAATTTCAAATATATATTTATAAATGTTATCTATAAGGAACAGACCAAAGTTTGTATAATGAGAACATTTAGAGACTTAAAGCATTCTCTATGATTACAAGGCTGTTAATTCTATAACAGACTATAGAAATATGCTAATGTCATGAATTGTATTCAATCACTATTCAGATATTTTATTGTAAGTTTTTAAATTTTGTCTATAAAATGTAACAGCATTAGCAAGATAAATCATATATTTCACCTTGAGTTGTTTTATGCCTTTGCCAATATTCTGGAAGACCTTTTTATTTTTTACCAGTCTGATTCTGACCACATTTCCATGAGCACATTGAATTAAAGAAGCTACAACAAATCACTTCTATAATGTTAATTTCATTTTGTATTCTTTTATGGAAGCACTTCCCAAATAAGAGCTACAACTCAGACAATATTAGAGCGTAATAAACACAATTATGTAAAACTCTTAAGTTAAAATTTTGATAGAAAAATACTAGTAAGTTTATTTACCATCTTTATGAAGAAACAAATTAAAAATTAAGATGGGAGGGCTAAAGTCCCTAATCCTGGATTTAAGGTCAAATTCTTGCACTATTGATTACTTATTTATCTCCTTCTTCAAAGTGTTAATTTTCTTTTACACTTACCATATGTATTTAAAAATAACCAAAATAGTAGGTCTACTATATGTGGCTGTTCTGCAGGTAGATGAGATATTGTATGGTAACATGTGACCCAACTCTACAACCCCTTTTCTGTGTCCAAAGGGGATCTGTATCCTACAAAAGAGATATGTGCATATCCTTGTTTATTACTACTATCTTCACAATAGAAATGAGATGGAACTAAGCAAGGTGCGCATTAAGGTAAGAATGGAAAATGAAAATGTGGCTTCTAATGCAATGAAACTTTATTCCCCCATAAAGTAAAAATGAAATTGTTAAATATGTTGGAAAATTAATGGATCTGGAAAATATTTGATAAGGTTACTCAGATACAGAAGGACACACACACACAGAGTTAAGAAGACAGAGAGAAACTGAGAGAGGAGGGGTTTAGGACACAAAACTATGAGAGCAGAATAGAGGAGTTGAGGAAAGAGGAGGTAGTAACAAAATATGTCTGATATAAACACTACTGGGTATAAATTGTACAAGAGAGGGATGGAGGAGAAGAAGGGAGGGAGTACATTCTTAAAAATATCTCCTAGAGGAGGCACATGCATGTTCCTCTGTTGGGTTTATACCAAAGAGTGGAAATGACCAAGTCAGAGGATCTTGGGGAATTCTCAAGTGAATCTGTGTGTGTATTTAACTTGAGTGGGTACTTGCTAAGGAATGTGTGGCAATAGAAATGGGAATTAGTCACATTTCATTTTCCAGGTACATAAACAATGACCTATGTGAACACATTTCTTATTGGATCTAGGAATTACTAGCCATAAATAGAACAATAAAAGCTGATTGAATGTCTACTCTATTCTGCTAGTGTGCTACATTTCTTGGAACAAGAAAAGAAAGAAAAAAAGTCACTTCATCTTTCATAGTCTATAGGATTGTGAAATATAGTTGAGAAGACACAAAAAAAGGACAAGTTGATGATCTCATTAGTCTATTGATTTATTCTTCTGAATAAAAGGGTCATGATCTTCAAACGTCATATAATGATGTAATTTCCATGTATTCTTGTAATTATTCCCCAAATGGGCCTTTCTCTGGGGAAGAAAGTTAAACCTGAAAGTCAAGGAATGAATAGTTAACTATGGAAAGAGGAAGCAGAGGGGCTTTACAAATGTAATTGCATGCCTTCAGAACCCCATGAGGGCGAGGACATTGGCTGCATGGAAGGATCGGGAGCGGTAGTGAACATGAGATTGTTGAACATGGCAGAAAAGAGTTTTAGCAATTGTTACATGTAGAATTGATCACTATAAATAGAAAATGTATGGGAATATTTTATCATAATGATGCATAAATGCACAAAAAAGTTACTGTGTGGATAAAGTTATGGAAGACGGCTACTATATGAGAAAAGCACAAAGTCTGATACAAATAGAACCCTCTAGGACAAATGTGCTGTTAGTGAAGAAAACAAGAACCTGACTGACCACAAGGCTGTGCAATGCTGTTATTTAATAAATCTTTTCCTAGGGAAATACAACACATATCCATTCACCTCAGATAGGAAACCCACAACAGAAAAACATACAGATACCACAAAAGTCCATCTTGGTGAAGCAATGAGATTTGTTGAAATTACTTACAGGAACACAGTTGAAGAATTACTTTTTTGAAGCAGAAATGACTCAAAAGATAGCTGGACCACCAAAACCCATGCCAGCATGGGTGATACAAAGCTCAGTACCAGAACACACTGCACAGACTAGAGGTAGTGTAATCAGTCTAAGAGTATCACTTCTAAGAGATTCAGCTGGTCTAAACCTCTTCCAGGGAGCTTATCTGGCTCTGCTTTGTCCAGTCAGCTAGTCTGTTCTTAGCTTCTTTACAGCTCAGCTCCTCTGAGAGTTTTCTTTACAGCTTATCTTGTGTGAGAGTGACTAGCAGCAGGTTGGCTTGTTTACCCTTGAAGGAAGTAGCCTAGTGAATCTGGTCAATTTCAGGCACTTCCTGGAGCTGTTTTGAATACTTTACCATCTTGTTTACAAAGCTTCCCTACAGGATGGAATGCTTCACTATCTGAGGAAACTGTTACCCAATAAGTGACTAACACCTAAAGAATTTTTTAACTGATAGGTGAGAGTCATGTTAATAAAGAATGCATCAAAAAAGTCCCAGAAATTCTTGGTTGGCGCAACTAGAGAAGTAATAGAATCACCTTAGCCATTAATGGAGTTACAGATATATATGTGTGTGTGTGTGTGTGTATTATACATAATATATATGTGTGTGTATTATATACATATATATGTGTGTGTGTGTGTATTATACATAATATATATGTTAATATATATCGTATACATACATATAAAATAACATACTATGATAAAGGTATACTCCTGTTAAACTGGATTACATATCACCACAACAGAAACAAACAACCCCTGTTCAACAAGGTTAAAGTTGAGAAATAACTCCTGAAAGTTGTCCTTGGATCTTCATATGAGTACTATGGCACATATGTACCCCATACCCAATACAAACACAAATCATAGAATCAAATCCAAGGTAAATTCGCTGGCCCATTTTTTATTAATTAATTCAATTTACATCTCAGTCATAGGTCCCTCCCTCTTCTCCTCCCAGTCGCATCCACCATCCTGCATCCACCCTCCCCTTATTTTCTCAGAATAGGGGAGCTACCCTATCCAGACACCCCAGCGCATGTATTCACATGAGGATTGAGTTGTCTTCCTTCCCTGTGGCCTGGTTGGTTAGTCCCATCAGGGGGAAGTGATCAGAAAGCAGGCAACATAGTCCATGTCAATGACATACCCCACTCCCCTCACAATTGGGTCCACATAAGGCCTAAGATGCCCATCGGGTATTTATAAGTAGAGGACCTAGGTCAAGACAATGCATTGTCACTGGTTTGTGCTTCAGACTCCATAGGCCTTCTGGGCCCTGGTTGACTGGCTCTGATGGTCCTGGCTCCCACTCTTTCACCCTTACTTCTGTCTTTGTTTTTGTTTGTTTGTTGTTTTTGTTACCTTAGGAAATACGGATTCTCCTCCGGATGCAGCCACAGATACTATAAGCCAGTGTTCTCAACCCTGGCAGCTTTCTTGAGGTTCTAGTCTTTTTCAAACCATGGATTATGTATTTCAGCCTGAAGCACATTTTAGAAGGTATTTAGAGTGAGCATCTGCTATATGAGTGTATGAAACAGATCAATGAAAATCACCAATCACTTTGAATATTACTGTGATATCATTATAAATTTCTTTCCCATTACATTTTCTACTGTTAAAGTCATTTTTTGTGGATTTGTTCTGGTTTTAATATATTATCGTGAACCTAATGAAAACATTTCATCTACGTAGAGTTGTCACTGTGTCTGTAAGTGTTTTGTTTCAATATAACATTGGGGAAGAGATACTTAAGAACATATGCAATCAGAAGGGAAAGTATCTCATCTGTAATTTAGAATTTATTTCATGTTTAATTTGACTCATTGAGGGTCTGGCTGATTCATGTACTTTCTTGTTAGGAACTATATTTTTGAATGACTAAAGAAACTGACACTTTGCATTTCATGCAAACTATATTTGCATGTGTGTGTCCCTGTGTGCTCATGTTTATAAGTGTTGTTGCATGGGCCGGTGCATGCATGTTCATAGAGAGACCAGAAGTCAACCTCATGTGTTGTTGTTCTTTGGGAGCAACCCACTTCAGGGGTTTCAGACAGGGTCTCTCTCTGGACATAAGCTTTGCTGAGTCTGGTAGGCTAGCTGGTCATGAAGACCCAGGGATACCCTTATCTCTCAATCTCCTGAGCAATGCGATTAAAAGAATATACCATCACACACTGATGTTGATATGTAGAGGCTGGGAAGAAAACACAGGTAATGCATGGCAAGGACTTAATTGACTAATCCATCTTCCTAGCCTCAAGAAAAAAAAAAATTTAAGCTAGAAACTATGAAATGTGGAGCCAAAGTATATCTTTATTTTTCTCTACCTAACTCAATTTTTAAAAACTAATTTAGCAACTTGCTGCCAGCTTATGTTTTCTGGAAATGTGTCTTGCCTCTCATCACTGACAAAGACAAAGCTGGTTCCTGAGGATATACCTCATGAAACCAGAGATATGACCTCCAGTGAACTGTTCTTGCCCTGGGGACAAGGGCTTCATTTTCCACTTCCCAGAAGGCTGGCTTTCCCACATCAGCCAAACCTATTTACTCCCTCCTTGTCCTTCAACAGCTGATCCTATGTGCACAGAGACTGACTCTCACTCTCCTCAGCCTTTGTCATTCTGGGAAAGGCTAATGATAGACAAAAACAATACTTAAACCTGCCAATCATAAGCAATCAATAAATACATTTCTCATCAGGTGACTGAAGACTTTCCACTAAATCTGAAATGGCAAATTTATAAATGTAAACAGTCAACTAGATCTTTCCTTTTTTTTTTATCTACCCTGAAAATTGCTTCCTCTGGTGCTTTGTCCCTGACACAGTGACCTCTTTTTGACTACCTGTTTCTTACTTTGGGAATGTTCGGAGTCAGATATGTTCTTTAAACCATTGCTGTGGTTCAAGTTATTTTTTTCTTTTATACTTATAAAAGAAACAAAAACATTAGCCATTTGCTAAGTATACAGCAGAGAACAAGACATTAATGATGGGACTTATGGACAGAGAAAGACAGACAAAAATAAATTAGGGCCCCTTCGCTCAAAGACATAAAGACATAAAAACTAATGACGTAAAGAGTGGTGGTTGTACTCCATGAACACTATCTCTGAAAACGTGGAACTTAGCCTAATCTCAGAGAACAGCAAAATGAACATGCAAACAGATTCTTTTTTAAATTTCATTGTCTAAATTTCATATGATGTTGTTAGTTTTCTGAGATTGCAACCTTTTTTTTATTTTCTCTCTCTCTCTCAGATCAACGGCTTTTCAGCAAGATGATTCTGTGGTGCAGGTAGATGTCCTTGACTGCATTTGTAAGTGTCCACAGGGAAAAAACAATACTGAGGTTTGTACGATAGGTTTGAAGAAAACATGCATTCCATTATGGCTCATGATTTCTTTCCTACGCTGATCTGTTTCCTCGCTAAAACTTTTTAAATCCTGTAGCATGAACCTTATTTTTCTAAAGGTAACCTAATGATTACATTTTTAGACAGAGTTGTTGTGTTAATAAAAATAACTGTGCTAGAAGTGAGTGTGTTTAGTAACTAAAACTTCCCCTTTGAAAAATTGCATTTTTGGATTAACAACATTAGCAACGGAGTTTAAAGACAGCCAAGTATTGACTATATTGCTTGGCTATTAGTGGCCGCTTAGGCAGATCTACAATGAAAAGGAGCAACCTGAGCAAGGAAAAATACAAAATTTAAAGTTTAAAGAAAACAAAGGGGGTACCAGAAGTGTAATAGAGCTGAGTCCAGTGCTCAAACTGATAAAAAGTTTGAAGAAAAGCCTGATGCTAAATGGAATAAGTAAAGTGGTCTTCAGCGAAAGACCCCACCCAGATAAGCTTCTAACTCCCGAGAGGGAATTAAAGAAAATCTCACACAGTAAAGAAAATAATCAACAACAGAAAGGTGATGCTGATGTAATTGCAAAATCAGGCAGTGTTTCTCCTCAACAAGCAGCAGAACCTGGCAGTTCTTGCCAAGTGGTTCTGGTTTTAGAGTCAAAGACACAAGAGAGGGGTTATAGACGCTATCTCCTCACCTAAGGAAGCTTGGTGAGGCCAGGCATGTGTCAGAGGGTATCTCTAAATGAAGGCCCAGAGAAGCCATTGTTGTTTTTTTGGGGGGGGCGGGGGGGTTGTTTTTGGTTTTGTTTTTAAGCTATGAAAGGGAAGCCTGGGTTGTTTTTAAAACCCTGATATGTTGAACATGACAGAGCTGTGGGATACCTGCTGAAGAAAGCTTCCAACAAATTGTGGAACCAGCCCGAGAGAGAGAAGTGTGTTGTAGTCAACAAAACTGAAAGGCATAGTTGATTTGAAAAGTGCTTGACATTAGATGCAAAGATGAAGAGTTTAGCATTTGCCCTAATGGTGTTAGGTCTTGGTTTGGTCCAGCATTTCCTCATTATACCTCCTTTCTGCCTGTTTGGGATGGTAGTGTATATTCTGTGCCATTGTATATTAAAAGTATGAGATTGCTTTTTATTTTGATTTTCAGGGGATACAGTTAAGAGATTATCTTAAGCCTCCTAAAAGACTTTGAATTTTGGACTTTTAAACACTTTCAAGACTGTGATAGACCGGGGACTTTTGAAGTTGGATGAATCAGTTTTCTCACTATGATATGGGTACATGCCTAAGAGGACCAGATAGTGAAATGTAGTCATTTGAGTAAAAATGGCTTCCATTGGCACATAAATTTGAACAGTTGGTCACTAAGGATTGGGACTTTTGGAAGGATTAGGAAGTGTGGATTGATTGGGGTAGGTGTGTCATTTTTGGAGAAACTATGTTCGTCTTTGAGGCTTCAGAAGCCCAAGCTGAGCTCAGAGAGAGAGGTGTACTTCCTTCTTGATACAAATGGATCTGGATATAGAACTCTCAGCTACCATGTCACCCTGATGACCACCATACTCTCTGACACGAGTATAACAGCTAAACCTCTAAAACTGTAAGCTAGTCCCAATTAAATGTTTTCCTTTATAAGAGTTGCTATGGTTATGGTGTCTCTCCAACCCAATGGAACACTGCCTAAGACACCCACAGCCTAATACACATACAGACAGGTACCAATGACAAGACCCCCCCCCAAAAAAAAAATCAGTATCCTACAATCTCTTTTGAGGTTGTACAAAAGGCCAGACTGTCCAATATGTCTCACCTCTTAATGTTTCCATCACCTCCTAGTAACGCTGCTGACTGTGGCCAAGTCTTGCATATATGGTCTTTGAGGGGGATGGTGGAAATTCTAGGTCCAACCTACAGAAAGAATGGAGCTACCTGTCGTTATTAAGATCATAATCCCTACTGTCTCTCAGGATTTTCCCCTAAACACTACGCTCTCTTAAGATGTATCAAGGACCATTCAGAGGGAGAGGTTAAGTATGGGATAAGGGAAGAGGATTACTGGGGCAGCAAGAGTTTTATATACCCCTACTCAACACCCATAAAGAAATTTGCACTCTATGTTTTCTATTCTAGTCAGCTGACTGATGTTTAATGGGAACAGATTCTTAAGTGTTTAAAAGAATCTATAAATCATCATAATTATTGATTCAATGTATCTATTACCTAATGTATATATACATATATTTCAAAATTGTGATGAAAAAATTGAAATTATTACTTTAAGGGTGAATTAAGGAAGTGAAAATGATAACATCCAGATATTCTAACATGACTGTCTTAACTATCTGAAAAAAACAAACAAGAAAGAAAGAAAACAACTTGTCTCCTTTATATAGAGAAGATTGGGACCAAGGATATGAAGAGGATTTAATGAAGATCTACAATGTATGTGAGCTATAATGTGCTTCCCACTAAATGCCAGTACACTATGTACTGCCTGCATCTTTTTCACCCCAGAAATTGTAGGTGTCCTTGGGGAACCATTCTGCCACCCATCTTGTCTGAACGCAACACTTCCCTGGGTCACCTTAAAGAAAAAATTGAGTTTCACTTTGCCCTTTTCTTTTTATGTTATGACATGATAGCATCTTATTAATAATAGTCAGCACTGTGCTTATGACTTTTAAACATTATATTTACCCATGATTCTTTTGCAAAGTATTCAGTGCCTTATTCCTACAATACATGGAGATGAACAAGTTATATACAGATTCCGTGAAAATAAATTTTGATTGTGATTCTTGTTAGCAAAGAAGAGATCATCATGGCTTCTCCTTGCTGGTCTTCTGTAAGAAAAAAAAAATTGTCACAATTATGGACTCTGCTATGAATGATTCACCTCAATCAACATTAAAAATATATGGATAATCTACTAAGATTTCTTCCAAATGAGACCTAGAAAAGCTTTTGAAGTAAAACCACTTTCATACAGGTTGTCTGCTTTGTGTGTTTGAGTTATACAATATTAGAAAGGATTGCACATAAGATAGATAAGAAAATAAATTGTTTATCATTGAAAACTGATTTACTAAAATATTTTGAACCAATTTATTCTCCAGGATATATAGAAAAGATACAATTTTTCCCTCTAACTTCAAGCTACAAAAAGTTTATCTGAAAAAAAAAAGTGTTATCATGTTTCACAAGAGCCCTTAAGATACATCCTTCCTTAAAATTATTTTCCCTGAGTTGAGTTTAATTAAATTTAGAGAAGTGAACTTAGGTACAAAAGCATGAATGCAAATCAAATTATTGTCTAGACCAAGGCATCATAATATTTCCCCTTACAGCTGTATCCTGCTTTAAATGTTTTCACAAAAAGATTCCTCTAAATCACATTTCTGATAATCAATCACACTGTAAATGCACTAAGTGAATTTGTTATTTAAAAGACTGTTCCGGAGTGAATTGCAAGAATAATAATCCTTGGTGACATCACAATCTTCAACCGCCTTCAGTGTTGTATAAATCTGCTTTTACATTTGACAAATCTGCCTGAAGAGATGTCTGCTCAGAAATGTTGATGGACCTGTGACTATTATCACAGGGTTGTGTATCCACTCCACTAGGACGTGTTAGTGACATTGCTAGCACTGCAATAAATACTCTAGATAATTAAATTAATAAGACAAAAGGTTCACTTTGCCTTATACTTCAGGGAGTCTAATCTGTGCTCCAGAAATCCCCTCAATTTTGTCTCTGATAGGGTGGATATCACATGACAGGAGTGTATAATGTAGCAAAGCCATCCACCAAAGTGGTTAAGATGCAAGCAGGATGAATAGGATGGGAGTGAAGATTATTGTTCTCAAGTATCGGAAGAGAGGAAATATATAATACAGGAAGACATTCCATTAGGTAACACTCATTAAACTTTCCATTACTGTCAAATGACATCAAACCAGAAACTAAAGCCTTAATCAAATATAAGTATTTGGGGGACATCCCAAATACACTACTCTCTTAACAATGCAAAGCCCATGAGGAACATGGCTCCAGATAAATGAGTTAGGTTTCTAACTCATAGCAGTTAAGAGAATATTAGAAGGAACATGCTACAAACTTCAGAGCTATTTGATCTGGGCAAAGAGTTTCAGGAGGCAAGGCCTTGCTGTGGGTTGAATATTCTCAGGAAGTTGGGATAAAGGTGATTTTTGTTCTGGTGTATTTTTCTAATTATTGTGGGTGATTTTTTAAAAAAGAATGTTCTGTGTACAGGTGTTCTGCTGTATGTTTAACTATGCACCACATGTGTGCAGTGCCCCAGGAGAGCAACAGATCAACGAAACTGAAGCTACATATGGTTGTTGTGTGCAACATGGGTTCTAGGAATAAGATCCCTGGTCTTATACAAGGGCAGCAAATGCTCTTAACCACTGAGCCATCATTCCTCTCATCAAGAGATGAGAAGGCTAGACCCTAAAGCTGTGATGGGCAGTGAAGCAGCAGGCACTCAAACAAGACAGGTAAGGAAGGGACTTGGAGCTTGGACAGTATTATAATTGGCTTTGAAGTGGACTTGCTTTTGTCTTTCAATTGCTGTGAGTACACAATGAGGAGGTGCTGTGAAAATGTTTCAGTCCGAGATGGGAAATGCAAGTCCTGACATAGCCCATAATCAGCAGAAAGAATGCCAAATTTTTGCTGGGAGACCACAGCAGGCCAGCTGCTGGATCTAGTGGCAGATTATCTCTTTCTCACCTTCAGTGTGTGAAATCTACTCATCAGCATTTCAACAAAAACATTTTGCAACAATTAATTCTGTCGAAAATATGGAGAAACACACAATCATAATTATTTTATTTGTGCATTAATTGATTGAGAGACAGGGTCTCCCTACATATCTCTGGACAGTCTGCAATTCACACAGATCTGACTGTCTCTGCCTCCAAACAGAATCATTTTTAAAATATAAAGTTTGCAAGTTTGTGTGCTTAGTTTATTTGAGCAGGACTCTCAATATGACCCCCCACTGTTTTATGCAATGATGCAGTGCATTTTCATCCATCTTACTCTTGAATGTCTCATTAATTCTTCATTTTCCAAGACATCATCACTTCACAAATATATCACCTGGCTTGCATAGACCCCAGTTTCTCAAGTTGGAAGTTACAAATTACTGTTAGTCCAATTATAAATCCCTTCATTAAAAGGCAACTAAATTCCCAAATCATAAAAAATATGTTATACTTATTTCTTGTAATGTATATCTTTGTGTCACATTTTAAGCAATTTGTTTTCTCCATACCATATTATTTATTTAATACTGTTAACATTTATTGAGTATTATGTTGTAGGCTCTATCCTGATCACTGATAAAGGCTCTGAACTGATTGTTTCTCTCCACTTTCAGTGACCAAGATTGTATTTTAGAGACACTATGTGTAGCTTCAAGTCATAAAAGGGAAAAAATAATAGGGAAATTAACACAGAGAATTTCCTGATCCGGGGTCCTGAAGCACTGTAAAGCTTTGGGTTATTCATTCTGGGGAACATGCAAAACTCTAATATATCATATTTCTTTTTTAACATTTCACTAAAATCACTTTATGGCTTTTTGGGTAAAATTTGCTTGCCAGGAACTATGATGGAAGTAAGAAATGCTTCACAAGCATAAGTGTTGACCTTGAGTAGGGGCTATGATAATGTTCTCTGTGTCATTACAAATATAGCATCTGTGCTGTCACAGCAGGCATTCTCATTCCTATTTTAAATGTATACACACAAAATTATATATAACAGACAATATAAACTACAGTGTTCAGAGACAGGAGAAAATATGTTTGAAGGAGAGTGCATTTATGTATCTTCCTATGCAGAGATTGACAGAGACATTGGAGGTTTGCATAATTCTGAAAATTCCATGTCAAAATCCAAACTTGCCATTCCAACACAAATTAATAAACTTAATTAATTAGGAAGAGGATATTTGGAATGAAGGTAAGGCTAAAAATTACTGCATATGAAATAAGTATAGAAAACAAAAATAATATAAAAGCAAATGACCACAGCAGCCAAGAACTCTAGAGAATGATCAAGGAAACACACCTCAGAATCTGTGGGATGCAAGAAGCTGGAATAAATACTAAAGCTATAGACAGCTTGGCAAATAAAATTACAGCAGAAATTCTCCTAAATCTAGAAAAAATAGAAATTCATGCATAAGAGGCATTTAGAACCTCAAATAGACATGAACACATGCTGGAGACAAGCCCTGAGAAACTTCCCTTGCCCCTCCCTGAGTAAGAAGTTTCTATTATGGGCCTTTCCAACCTTGCCCCTCCCTGAGTAAGAAGGTTCTATTATGGGCCTTTCTAACCTCGCTCCTCCCTCGCCCTGCCCCTACCTAAAGTTGGCCTTAAAAAGCCTGCTTCAGCTCAACAAAATTTGACTCTTGACAAGTGCACATTTGCTTGAGTCAGTTCCTTCTCTCGCCCATCTCTTTCAGGTTCTGGTCCTCCTCGCCCCCACGAATAACTAGGTCCCGCAGGTCGGCGCAAACACAAAAGATGTTTTCTTTTTTTTTTTTTTTAATTTATTTATTTTTATCTCAATCACAGGTTAGGTACTTTGAATCCCAGGCGTAGCCCCCTCCCCAATTCCCTCCTACCCTCCCACTCCCTCCCTCATCTCCTTCTTCCCCGACCCCTCCAAAGTTCTATCACACATTAAAGTGAAGGTGTCAAGTACACAAAGCAACTAATAATAAAAGCTGTAGCCATGTATAATACTACATACCTTTAATCCCAGCATCAAGGGAAGCAGAGGTAGGGGGATCACTGTGAGTCTGAAGCCAGCCTGGTCTACAAAGCGAGTCCAGGACAGTCAAGGCAACTCTGAGAAATCCAGTCTCAAACAATCAATCAAACAAAGAGGAGTAAAAGTTGTAAGAGAAAAATGCCAATTCATCTACAAAGGTATAAATATCAGAATAATATCAGTTCTGTCATCAATAACTCTCACAGTTAAAAAAAAAAACACCATTCTCGTTGATTTTCTCAGAGAACCAGCTCCTGGTTTCATATTTGGAAAGGGGAAGGGAAGAGATGAGAGAGGGATGGAAGGGATAGGGAGGGAATGCCAGAGGGGGTTATGGCTGGGATACAAAGTACATAACCTGAGATTAATATAAAATAAATAAAATACAAAATAAATTAAAAAAAACATTCTCTTTCTTGTTAATTTTCTCAAAGAACCAGATCTTGGTTTCATTGATTCTTTGAATTATTTTCTTTGTTTCTAATGCATTGATTTCAGCTCTGAGTTTGATTAATTCCAAACGTCTACTCCTCGTGGGTGTGTCTGCTTCTTTTTTTTTTTTTCTAGGGCATTTAGCTGGGCCATTACTTTGCTTGTATGAGATATCTCAGACTTTTTCCTGGAGGCACTTAGTGCTATGAACTTTTCTCTTAACATTGTATCCCATAAGTTTGGGTAAGTTGTGCCTTCATTTTTATTGAATATTAGGAAATCTCTAATTCCTTTTATCATTTTTCCCTGATCAAGCTGTCATTGAGTAGAGAGTTGTTTAGTTTCCATGTGTATATAGGTTTTTGTTGTTGTTATTTCTGTTGTTGTTGAGGTCTAGTTTTAGGCCATGGTGATCTGATAGGATAAAAGGGATTATTTCAATCTTCTTGTATCTGTTGAGGCTTGCTTTGTGCCTGACTATATAGTCAATTTTTGAGAAGGTTCTGTGAGGTGCTGAAAAGAAGGTACACTCTTTTGAGTTTGGGTGAAAAGTTCTGTAGATATCTATTAGGTCCATTTGATTTAGGACCACTGTAAGTATCATTATTTTCCTATTTAGCTTCTGTTCGGATGATATGTCCCTTGGTGAGAGTGGAGTGTTGAAGTCTCTCACTATTAAGGTGTTGGGATTTATGTGTGAGTTAAGTTTTAATAATGTTTCATTTACAAATGCAGGAGCTCTTGTATTTGGGGCATAGATGTTCGGGATTGTGGTCTCCCCCTCGTGGATTTTTCCTTTGATGAGAATGAAGTGCCCCTCCTCATCTTTTTGATTAATTTTGGATGAAAGTCTATTTTATTAGATATTAAGATAGCTACCCCAGCTTGTTTTCTGGGTGAGTTTTCATGCAGCAGAATGTTGGATCCTGTTTCTGCAACCATTCTGTTAGTCTGAGTCTTTTTATTGGAGAGTTGACTCCATTGATGTTGATAGTTCATAGTTACCAATGAATGTTACCTCCTTATATTGTGGAGTTGGTGGTGTTGCTGTGTTTCTATGCTTTTTTCCTTTAAATTTTTGTTATGAAGTTATCTACATTCTGTGTTTTCTTGGGTATAGTTGATTTCACTTGATTGGAGTTTTCTTTCTAGTATCTTCTATTGGGCTGGGTTGCTGTGTAGGTATTGGTTAAGTTTAGTTTTGTCATGGACTATATTTTTTTCTTCATCTTGGTTGATTGAAAGCTT
The DNA here is from genome assembly GCA_028658305.1 of Pachyuromys duprasi. Taxonomy (NCBI): domain Eukaryota; kingdom Metazoa; phylum Chordata; class Mammalia; order Rodentia; family Muridae; genus Pachyuromys; species Pachyuromys duprasi. The sequence goes on from CM053761.1 coordinate 38,548,238, forward strand.
TGCTGAGTATAGTAATCTGGATTGGCATCTGTGGTTTCTAAGAGTCTGCAGGACATCTGCCCAGGCTTTCATAGTTTCTGTTGAGAAGTCTGGTATGATTCTGATAGGTCTAAACAATGCATATTTTCTTCAACTAAGGAATGCATACAGAAATTGCGGTACATTTACACAATGGAATACCACTCAGCAATTTAAAACAAGGAAATCATGAAATTTGCAGGCAAATGGTGGGAACTAGAAAATATCATCCTGAGTGAGGTATCCCAGAAGCAGAGAGACACACATAGTATATTCTCACTTACAAGTGGATATTAAACGTACAATATAGGATAAACAGACTAAAATTTGTACACCTAAAGAAGCTAAGCAAGAAGGAGGATCTGGGTAAGATGATCAATCCTCATTCAGAATGGCAAATGGGATAAACATAGGAAGAGAGGGAAAACAGGGAACAGGACAGGAGCCTACCACAGAGAGTCTCTGAAACACTCTACCCAGCAGGTTATGAAATCAGATGCTGAGGCTCATAGCCAAACTTTGGGCAGAGTGCAAGAAATCTTATGAAAGAAGGGGGAGATAGAGAGATCTGGAGTGGGGCAGGAGTTCCACAAGCACAGCAACAGAACCAAGAAATCTGGGCCCAGGGGTCTTTTCTGAGACTGTTGCTCCAACCAAGGACCATGCATGGAGATAACCTAGAATCTCTAAAGAGATGTAGTCCGTGGCAGCTCAATCTCCAATTGGGTTCCCGAGTGAGAGGAACAGGAACTGTCTCTGACTTGAACTCAGTGGCTGAATCTTTGATCACCTCCCTCTGAGGGGGAAGCAGCCTTACCAGGCCACTGAGGAAGACAATGCAGCCAGTCCTGATAAGACCTGATAGGCTAGGGTCAGAGGGAAGGGGAGGAGGACCTCCCCTAACAGTGAACTGAGGGAGGAGCAAGGGAGGAGAAGAGGCATTGAAGGTGGGATTGGGGAAAGGGGAGGGAGAAGGTTACAGATGGAATGCAAAGTGAATAAACTGTAATTAATAAAAATAAATTAATAAAAAAGAAGAAGACAAAGATATTCTCACTAACAAAAGCAAAGAAATGATGAATTTCCATCAGAAAACTTGCTGAACAAAAGATAAGGAATTTACTAAACCAGAAAATGCCTGAAACCATAGGAAAACACTATTAAAAATAAATAAAATTAAATCAATCAAACAAACAAACGAACCAAAAAACATTACTGCAACCAGACAGAGGACAACCAAGAAAATTACAGAAATTACTAAGCATCTCTCAATAACAACCTGAACTCAGACTCAATCTTCCACTCAAGAGACAAAGGTTGGCTAGATGAAAAAGAATACTTCAGACTCCTTTTATCTCCAAGAACACACCTTACTGGTAGAGATGTCCACAGACTGAGAGGTAAAGCACAGTAAACAAGTGAAAGAAAACTGAAGATGTACTGGTGAAACCTTCTACAACATAAATGAGCTACTTCAACACCACACTCATCTCTGGGTAAAGTCATCCAAATGAAAAACCAACTAATAAATCCTTAAGCTTTGTATCACTTTCTTGAGGATAAATCATTTGTTGCATAGTCTTTCCCCTTAGAATAACGTCTAAGTTGGTGACCCCTAGAGAACCTATCTTAATCTCCCTACCATTTTGCTCTGTTGTTTTAAGTCAACTCATAGGACACCGGCAATTGCATGATCCTTTTGCAATAAAGTACAAAACTCGAAAGTTTCATAGAATTATCCATTCAGATTAAATAAGTATATCGAGACACTCTCCCCCAAACCTCATCAGAAAACCAGACAAACTGGGACTTTATATGTCTCTACAGACATAGCAAATTTCTGAGATGTTAGTAATTTCTTGTTTAGTTTCTGCTAAATGGGCCTCAAAAATTACCAGAGTTAATGTTTACACATACTATTTTTCTTTTTTTCCAGTTTCTTTTTTTAAATGAAGTTATTTACTTCCTTAAAACCAATCACAGGTTCTCCTTCCCACTGTCCTCCCAGTCCCTCCCTCTTACCTCTTCTCCCCTCCCCCTTCTTCCCCTTTTTCTTTTTAAACAGGCTGCCACTCTACTCTCTAACCTGGCCCAGCATGCTCAGCACTTCCCTCACAGTCTCTTAAGTACATGACTGACATTCATGTGCCACCATGTTCATTTGCCCTCCAAGACTTTGTACATTTGGAGGTAGCTAGATTTTATAGTGTAAGGATTATAAATCACCAGTGCTTTCTGAATATAGTTGCGTAGTGCACTTACAGGGGTAGATTAGTGTATGATTATGATGCTATAAGATAATTGCAAAATTAATGAAAAAGAGAATTTTTTTCACATACTGGAGGTCAAGACATTAAGAATGCAGGTGTGGACAGATGTGCAATGTAACAATATCTTGGTTCAAAAAGCATGCTTTCCAGAAGGGAGGCATCCCATGTTCTTACAATGATAGAATGAACAATAATCCATCCAGGAGGACAGAACTGCTATGACTGAGCCACCTCCTACTAATCTCATGTTTTGATACTACCACAGTGGGGAATATGTTTTCAAACAAAGTTTGGGAAACAAACTTTCCAGGAAAGAGTAGAGTCTCATATACATTTTTGTCACTGGTCTCAAAAGACTAGAGAATTAAAACCCAGACAAAATGAACAGAGTACAAGTTTAGTGCTGTATTCTGGAATGGCACTGAAAGGCATCTCTGAATAGATAGTACCAATGTCTTCATTTGTCTCACTAAAATTGCATAACAAAATGTTTATGCACTGCCTAGTTTCCCACTTTGTTTTACTTTGTTTTTTACTTTCTAGTGAATTGAATGGGCAAGTTCTAAGGCCTTGTGTTGGACTTTACCCTGGAATAACAATTAATTCTTTATAAACAATGAAAGAGTTACACTACCCATTAACTCACTATCATCAGTACAGGGGAGAATGGAAGAGAGAGTGTCTGAGCTTTTGAAATGTATGTACAATAGACAGGCAGTGTGCTCTACAGACACACCAACATACATAGGGTCTGTGTTTAGAAATAAAGACCATGTTTAGAAGCCATGGAATTGTTTCAAATTGTTAAAGGTAGAGATTGATGTTTAATCTCTAACCTACATGGGTAGGACTTTTGGCTTTTGAAACAATGTTAGCTCTCCCAGTCTGTTCAACTTTTAGGGTTATTTTTATATGTGTTGTTTCTAAAAGTTGTCAGCAATTGGTGAGATTTCATGTCTGTCTTCCCAATCCACATGCAAGAATTTTATCTGGCTTGAGCTTTCACATGTCTTGGACATTCTAGCATAATCCCTGTGTCCACATCTGTCTGTAATAAGCCTATAGTTCCTGGTAAAAAAAAAAAGACTGTTACTTTAATGTTATCTATCATCTCTGGCTCTTTTTCTGCTCTTCCGTGAAGATCACTTCGGGTTGGTATAAGGGATATGATATGTATGACATATTTAGAACAGTCATTAGTTAATTTTGTATCGCTGTGACAAAGCATCCTGACCGAGGCCATTTATAAGAGAAGGCAGTTCATTTGGGCTTAGTTTCAGAGGGTTAGAGCTCAAGACCAATATGACAATGGGTATGACAACAGGCAGGCAGGGCATGGTGCCGAAGAGCATACATACTGATTCACAAAGGGTAGGCACAGAGAGCCCAGAAATAGTGGAGGTCCTTTGAAAATCCCAAGCCTGCATCTGGTGACATACCTCCTCCAACAACACCAGGCCCCTATCTACTACTTTCCAAACATTTCTGCCAACTGCAGATAATGTATCCAAACACAAGAGTCTAGGAGAGAATTCTTATTCAAGCCATCACCAGGGCTGAGCACTCTGTAGTGTCTTATTCTCTACATATTGCCCAGCCAATGCTTTTTATGTTGATTGCTGTCTATTGAAAGAAAGAACTCTTCTGGTAAGGATTGAGAGATGTTTTAATCTATGGATGTAACAATTCATTGGGCATCATTTTAATACCATATCTACTTAGTAAAATAATAGTACTGAGCTCTCCCCAAAGGACCTATAGCCAATTAAACACAAGTTTCTGGCTCCTTCATCAGTGCCAGGTATGAGTTCCATCTCATGAAGTAGGCATTAGATTCAATCAAAAGGTTATTGGTTGCTTCAATAATATTAATGCAAATATTTCCCTGCTAGGTCTATCTTGTCAGACATGTTGTTGTTGTATCTTATCACATCTGCATCTGGGATGTGATTTATTATGTGCACCTTGGCTACTCTGATGACTGGCTCAGAAAAAGAATCAGGAAGAAATGAATAAAGTTCATTTTTGTAGGCAGTATTTATGTGTATTTGTTATTAATGATATCTTACTATATGCATGATTAAATGAAGATTTTGAAGAATAAATGGTGTAACAAGACAATATTTAAATGCTGGAGAGGTTGTGGAGAAAGAGGAACCCTCCTCCATTGCTGGTGGGAATGCAAACTTGTACAACCACTCTGGAAATCAATTTGGTGCTTTTTTAGACAATTAGGAATAGTGATTCCTCAAGACCCAGCTATACCACTCTTAGGCATATATCCAAAAGATGTTCAAGTACACAACAAGGACATTTGCTCAAGTATGTTCCTAGCTGCTTTATTTGTAATAGCCAGAACCTGGAAACAACCCAGATGTCCCTCAGTTGAGGAACGGATACAGAAATTATGGTACTTTTACACAATGGAATACTACTCAGCAATTAAAAAGGAGGAAATCATGAAATTTGCAGGCAAATGGTGGGACCTGGAAACGATCATCCTAAGTGAGGTATCCCAAAAGCAGAAAGAAACATATGGTATATACTCACTTATGTAGACCTATAGGATAGGAAGGTCATGCTGAAATCTACACAACTAGGGAAGATATACAAGAAGAAGGACCCAGGTTGGTATGATCAATGCTCATTTAGATGAATAAATGGGATGGACATTGAATGGAGGATAAAAAACCAACAGGACAGGAGCATACCAAAGAGGGACTCTGAAAGAATCAATATAGCAATGTATCAAAGCAGATATTAAGACTCACAACCCTTTGGCAGAGGGCAGGAAGTAATAATAAAAATAGGGGAATTCAGTAAGACTTGGGGAGAACAAGACCTCCACAAAGACCAAACTGAGCAGGGCACAGGGGTCTTATACGAGACAGTTTCTCCAACCAAGGACCATGTATGGATATGGCCTAGAACCTCTGCTCAGATGTGACCCATGGTAGCTCAGTGTCCAACTAAAGACCCTAGTAAGGGAAACAGGGACTGTTTCAGTCATGAACTCGATGGCTGGCTCTTTGACCCTCCCCCATACAGGCCAGGGAGTAACAGCCTGGCTAGATCCCAGGGGAGGACATTGCAGCCAGCCCTGAGGAGACAAGATGATCTGGGGTCAGATGGAAGGGGAGGAGGTCCTTCCCTGTTAGTGGACTTGGAGGGGGCGGGGAGGAGATGAGGGAGGGATGGGGAGAGTAGGAGGGGATGAGGGAGGGGGCTATGCCTGGGATGCAAAGTACCTAACCTGTGATTGATATAAAAATAAATAAATTACATTTAAAAAATAAAATAAAAAGATACAAAAAAGACAATGCTTAAAGTTTGTTATTACTTGCTAGTCAAAAAAATTATTTTTTATCTAGTAGATCTACATGAAAGGCATAAAATTTGGAGGGAACCCATGTATCATAATCCCCCAAACTAAACATTGTCATGTCTATTAATTATATTTAAGTCGTCAAATAATCAAATAGCTATAAAGGAACATTAAAATAATTTTAGCTATAAAATGTATATTTAGAGTTACAATAACAAATCAATTCCTATTTTATTTGCACAGACTGTTTAATGTTCATTATAATAATCTAGGTGTGGAAACAGAAAAATATGGTGGCTGAGTAAGGGCTTCAGCGATTGTCTTCACAAAGCATAAAACACACAGAGAGAGATGGTGTGTTAAAACCAGCAGTAGACTTATAGCCTAGCAATAGGCCTGACATACTGTAACATGGGTACCTGGGTACTCTGTGTGCATGACTATAATGACTTGGACTCCTGCAGAACATCACTGAACATCAACTATACAATAAGATACCTTATCTGGCCCTTCAGAGAAGCGGTAGGTTAGACTGATGTTACCAGGCATTTTTTCAGATTATTTTGGAATAGCAGAGCACCATGTATTTAGATGAAACCAGATCAAAAGTAATAATCATCAGAGCACAGAAAATACCTCAAGTTGGAGAAATTATGTAGAAATGATGTTTCAGAAGATGTTGCTATTTAGAAAGACACACACAGTATATACTCACTTGTAAGTGGATACTAGACCTAAAAGATAGGATAAACATACTAAAATCTGTACACCTAAAGAAGCTAAACAAGGAGGACCCAGGGTAAAATGATCAATCCTCACTTAGAAAGACAAGTGGGATGGACATTAGAAGTAGGAGAAAACAAGAAACAGGACAGGAGCCTACCATTGAGGGCCTCTGAATGACTCAACCTAGCAGTATATCAAAGTAGATGCTGAGACTCATAACCAAACCTTGGGGGAGTTATTAAGACCTGGAGATGAAAGGAGCTCCACAAGGACCAAATATAGCTGGGCACAGGGGTCTTTTCTAAGACTGTTCTCCAACCAGGGACCACACATGAATGTAACCTAGAACCCCTGCTCAGATGTTACCCATGGCAGCTCAGTATCCAAGTTGGTTGTGGGTTTCCCAGTAAAGGGAACAGGAACTGTCTCTGACATGAACTCAGTGGCAGGCTTTTTGATTCACTCCCTGCAACACCCAGAGGGAGGAGCAGTCTTGCTAGGCCACAGAGGAAGACACTGCAGCCAGTCCTGATGAGACCTGATAAGCTAAGGTCAGATGGAAGGGGAGGAGGACCTCCCCTATCTGTGGACTTAGAGAGGGGCAGGGAGGAGATGAGGGAGAGTGGGTGGAATTGGGAGGGAATAAGGGTTGGGGCTACAACTGGGATACAAAGTAAATAAACTGTAATTAATATGAAAATATTTTAAAAAGATGTTGCTATTTAGACTCCTAGAAATGAAACAGTGGCAACACTCCAGTAAAAAAAAAAAAAAAAATTCTAAGCAAATGCATCCAGCCTAGGCTTTCTGAAAATGACAAGCACAAAAAATACATAAGAGAAAGACAGGAACAAATACTTAAGTCTTGATCAGAGATGAAGCCATATGTCAACAAACATCAGCAGTTTACTGAATAAAAAGAAAGCAAGGGAGTCTTCCTTCACCCTTACACTCCACATAGTTATGATATTCTTTTCTGAACAATATGGTAAGACAAAGAAGTAAAACACAAAGGAATTGGAATTGATAGAATCAAACTGACACTCTTTGCACATGGGATGATTTCACAGACAGCAAAACAAGACAAACGAAAATCTCCACACAAAACATACTAGTAGTAACATCTAGAGAGAAACTTTGGAGTAACCAAATAAAATGTAGTACTATAGCTGGCTGTCAACAGTAAATAAGTAAAACTTAAATGAGATTCTTACATATTAAAGGCACAAATGAAAACATTCCAAGCTATCTCTCTTTATACCAGGTATAAAAAAGAATTAAACCACAAACGAAAAAATTCCCACAATAAAAAAATGATAAAGCAAATACAAACTAAAATTGAGAGTGCATTTTCATGTGTGGACAAAGTTATATTCTTAAAAGGCTCATATTACACAAAGCTCTTTTTGAGTATACTATTATCTGATATATTATCTATCAAAACACAAAGAAAATTCTCTGCAAAATCTGATAAAACCTTGGAATTTTAAAAATTCCTTTATATTTTATTAATTACAGATTATATACTTTGTATCCCAGGTGTATTCCCCTCCCTTATCTCCTCCCAATCCCATACTCCTTCCCTTATCTCCTCCCATGCCCCTCCCCAAGTCTACTGATAGAGGAAGTACTCCTCCCCTTCCCTCCAACCCTAGGACCCTAGCCTATCAGGTCTCATCAGGACTGGCTGCATTGTTTTCCTCTGTGGCTTGGTGAGGCTTCTCCCCCATCAGAGGAAGTGATCAAAGAGCCAGCCACTGAGTTCTTGTCAGAGATAGTCCCTGTTTGCATTACAAGGGAACCCACTTAGACACTGAGCTGCCGTGTGCAACATTTGTGCAGAGGTTCTAGGTTAACTCCATGCATGGTCTTTGGTTGGAGTATCAGTCTCAGAAAACACTCCTGTGCTCATCATATATATATATATATATATATATATATATATATATATATATATATATATATATGTATGTATATATATTGGTTCTGTAGCTCTCCTTGTGGAGCTCCTGTCCCCCTCCAGTTCTCTCTATCTCTTCCTTCTTTTGTAAGATTCCCTGCACTTTGCCCAGAGTTTTGCTATGAGTCTCAGTATCAGCTTGATACCTTGCTGGGTAGAGTCTTTCAGAGGCTCTCTGTGGTAGGCTCCTGTCTTGTTCCCTGTTTTCTCCTTCTTCCAATGTCCATCCTGTTTGCCTCTCTGAATGAGGATTGATCATCTTACCTAGGGTACTCCCTGTTGCTTAACTTCTTTAGGTGTACAAGTTTTAGTATGTTTATCCTATATTATTTGTCTAATATCCACTTATAAGTGCGTATATACCATGTGTGTCTTTCTGCTTCTTGAATACCTCACACTGGATGAGGTTTTCTAGTTCCTTGTTTTCTAGTTTCCACCATTTGCCTGCAAATTCCATGATTTCCTTGTTTTCAGTTGCTGAGTAGTATTCCATTGTGTAAATATACCACAATTTCTGTATCCATTCTTCAGTTGAGGGCATCTAAGTTGTTTCCAGATTCTGACTATTAAGAATAAAGATACTATGAACATGGTTGAGTAAATGTCCTTGTTGTATACTTTAGCATATTTTGGATATATGCCTAAGAGTAGTATAGTTGGATCCTAAGATAGCACTATTCCTAATTTTCTGAGAAATACCAGATTGATTTCCAAAGTGGTTGTACAAGTTTACATTCCTACCAGCAATGGAGGAGGGTTTCCCTTTCTCTACATCCTCTCCAGCATGCATTGTCACTTGAGTTTTTGATCTTAATAATTCTGATGGGTATAAGGTGAAATCTCAGGGTTATTTTGATTTCTCAATTTCATATGGAAAAACAAAAACAAAACAGAATTGCTAAATGAATCCTGTACAACAGATCATCTGGAGGTATCTCCATCCCTGATCTCAAGCTGTACTACAGAACAATAGTGATAAAAACTGCATGGCACTGGCATAGAAACAGAATGGTCAATTAATGGAATCAAATAAAAGACCCAAAAATAAACCCACGCACCTATGGATATTTGATTTTTTATAATGAAGCCAAAACTATACAATAAAAAAAAGACAGCATCTTCAACAAATGGTGCTGGTCTAACTGGATGTCTACATGTACAAAAATGCAATAGATCTATATTCATCGCCCTGCAATAAACTAAAGTCTAAGTGCATCAAAAGTTGAAAATTTATACAGAAGTGCACAAACACATATATACACACTGAAACATGAACACACACACTCATGCATGCATGCATGCATGCATGCACAATTGCCTCCAAAACAAATTAAGCTCTGCAAATGAACAAAGCTTGGAGGTATTAAACTACTTGACTTTAAAAACATATCATGAAGTTTTAAAGCCAAAACATCTTTATATTGACATTAAAAACAATTAATTCATTGTGGGCCAATAAAATGGAATAGAGATTCTATTGGTAAATTTATTCATTGGTAGCTGAATGGCTTTGACATGTTTAGTGAGAATATATGCTGGGAAAGGGCCAGTGCTTTCAACAGACTGTAGTGAGAAATTGAATGTATCCATGTTGAAATTTAAAAGTAGATATTTATATTTTAACGGCTACAAAAATCAACTCAAATATATTAGTGATTTGAATATAAGAGCTGGAATTAGGTTATTATAAGGGAACATAGGGTCCGTTTTAGTCATTTTTTACAAGACATTAAAAAATAGAAACAAGTAAAAATAGAAAGGTTGTATAGAGTAAAAGAAACAGTTTACAGAATAGAGCAACCCCTGCAGTATGGGAGAAAATACTTATACATGACAGTTTTTGAAAAGAAATTATATTTAGACTTTTAAGTAACTCTAAAAGTTCACAAGGAATAAAAAGCCACCAAAAAGGAAATCAGAACCAAAATCATGTATCAGCTGATTGCTGTAAGATTGGCGAGTACCTCAAAGTCCCTGTTTGATAACCTGTTCTGATAAACATGTTGAAAACATAAGAAAGGGCAGAAAGGGGGGGGGAGAATATTTTCAAGGTACATTATGCATAGGCTCAAAAATATGTCATAAGAGAAATCTATTATTCTTCACATTAAACATATTAGTAATAAATAAAAATAGAACTCATTGTATAATACCATTTGAACTATATGACCAAACTAATAGCTTTATGAAAAACAGTATTTAGTTTTCTTAATCAATTTAAAATGATAGACACAAGAATCCTATCTTGATATTCTAGCTAAAAGAAATCAGTATGTAAAACAGAAATCTGGACTCCCCTGTCCATCACAACATTGCCCACAACAGATAAAACAGAAACAACTGACCATCCAAACTCAATGGATTAACTTTAGGCTACCTTGAGGTAGGGGATAAGATACTGTCCCCCCAGTAAAAGAAAAATACATCTGGGAAGATGACTAAATGGGGAAATGCTTGCTGCACAAGAGTGACAACCAGAATTGCAGTCCCTGGATCCCAAGTAAATTTTAGGCAGGTGTGTGACCCACCTGTAATCTAGTATGTGGGAGGCAGAGAAAACAGACCTTGAAAGAACAATTGTAAACTTCATTTGGTAAAACAAAACAAAACAAAACAAAAAAACAGAATAGCTAAAACAATCATAGACAATAAAAGAATTTCTGGATATATCACTGTACCTGAATTCAAGCTATAATACAGAGCAATAGTATAAAAACTGCATGATACTGGCATAGAAATAGACTGGTTGATCAATGGAATTGAATTGAGGACCCTGAAATAAATTCACACCCCTATGGACAATTGATCTTTTACGAAAGAGTTAACACCATACAGTGAGAAAAAAAAAAAAAACAGCACCTTCAACAAACAGTGTTTTTCTAATTGGATGCCTACATGTGGAAAAGTACAAATAGATCCATACATATCACCCTGCACAAAATTCAAGTCCAAGTGGATCAAAGACCTCCACATAGCACGAGATACACTAAATCTGCTAGAAGAGAAAGTGTGGAAGAGCCTTGAACTCATTGGCACAGGTGACAACTTCCTGAAAAGAACATCAACAGCACACAAGCTCTTAGATCAACGATCAAGAAATGAGACTTTTGAAAAACTTCTCTAAGGCCAAGTGAATTGTCAATAGAATGAATCGACAGCCTATAGATTGGGAAAAGAGCTTCAGCAGTCCTACATCTGGCAATGTGCTAATATCTAGAATATGTAAAGAACTGAAGAAATTAAATACCAACAAACAAAATTACCCAATTAAAAAATGAGACACAGAACTAAACAGAAAACTCTCAACAGGGGAATCTTGAATGGCCAAGAATCACTTTAAAAAATGTTTAATGTGCTTAACCATCAGAGAAATGCAAATCAAAATGATTCTGAGATTCCATCTTACACCTGTCATAATGGCTAAGATAAAAAAACCTCAAGAGACAGTATATGCTAGAGAGGATGTGGAGAAAGGGGAATATTCCTCCATTGCTGTGGGGAGTGCAAACTTTAACAACAACTTTGGAAATCGATCTGGCACTTTCTCAGAAAATTGAGAATAGTTCTACCTCAAGTTGAAGCTACATCACTCCTCGGCATATACCCAAAAGTTACCCCACCAAACAGCAAGGACACTTGCTCAGCTATGTTCATAGTAGTTTTATAGAAACTGGAAGCAACTTCAATGTCCCTCAGCTGAAGAATGGATAGAGAAACCCTGGCACATTTACACCATGGAGTATTACACAGCTATTAAAAACAAAGAAATCATGAAATTTGCAAGTAAATGCATGGAACTAGAAAAGATTATCCTGAGCAGGGTAACCCAGACCCAGAAAACCACACATGATATGTACTCACTTATAAGTGGATTTTACTCACTTACTATAGGAAAAAACATACAGCAATGTACAGACCCAAAGAAGATAAGTAACAAGGAATATCCAAGGGAGGGTGCTTAACTCACTCAGAAGCATGAATAGAATAGACAGAGGTAAGCGGGGAAGAGAGGGAACAAGGTAGGAGAGAAAACACAGAGAAAGATGAAGGTGAAGATCAGACTTGGAAAGAGCCAGTGTGGGAGGATGAAAGGCCTATAGAGAAAAGGGAAACTGTGAGAGAGGGCATCTCTCATGATTTAGACTTCTAAATCACGGGTGGGCTCCTGGGAGGATATGAGAGGGACTCTAGCAGAGACTCCTAGTAGCAGGGGTCATAGAGATGAAAGAACATACCCTCTAAATAGACAAATCTAGTAGAGGGAGGGGAGCACCAACCCAGCCACAAATACTTCAACTCGAAATTCACCCTGCCTAAAAGATGTGCAGGGATTAAAAATAGAACAGACATTACAGAGACAGAGGGAGGCCAAAGCAATGCCTGGCCCCACCCAAGACCCACTGCTTGGGAGAGAAACAACCCCTGACACAATTAAAGATACTCTGCTATGCTTGCAGACAGGAGTCCAGCAGAGGTGTCCTCTGAGAGGCTCCACTCAATAACACCTCCAAACAGATTCTGTGACTTAAATCCAAACATTGCAGTGGAGGGAGTGACGAAAGAGATGGGTACAAGTTCAGAGCAAGGCTGAGTGAACAGCAGGCATGAAGCTCAAGTGTGCAGATTCAGTCAGGAAAACAGGAATCGGAGCTGGAGTGATGGCTCAGAGGTTAAGAGAACTAGCTGCTCTTCCATAGGTCTTGAGTTAAATTCTCAGCAAGCACGTGGTGACTCACAACCATTTTAATGGGATCTAGTACCATCTTCTGGTATGCAGGCATACATGCAATACAGAGTACTGTATACATAATAAGTAAAAAAATCAAAGAAGGAGGAGGAGGAGGAAGAGGAGGAAGGAATCAGAAATACATGCATCTGGTGATTGTCCTTTTGCCAGACTGCAAAAATGAGTAAACTGAGTAAAATGCTTTCTTTTTATTTACTGATCAAAAACCGAAACAAACAAATAAACAACAAACAACAAAACAAAACACACATTGGGCGAGGTGTAGAGAGCCTTGTGGAAAAGTGCAGGGAAGGAGAAAATGATCTGGAGGTGACAGGAGCTTCACAAGAAGTCCAATGGAGCCATCTAACCAGGACCCAAAGGGGCTTGCTGAGACTGAAGCACCAACTAAGAAACTTGCATGGACTGGACCTAGTCCCTCTACAAAGATGTAGCTGATGGGCAGCTCAGGTCTCATGTGGGTTTCCTACTAAGGGGAGCAGGGCCTCTCTTTGGGAAAGAGGACACACTCAGCTCTGGTACAGCTTGATGACTGGGGTAGATGGGAAGGTGGCTTCCCTTTGCTGAGGAATAAGAGAGGGAGATGGAAGACAGGGAAGGAGGGTGAGACTTAGAGATGAAGAGGGATGGAGCTAAGACTAGGATGTGAAGTGAATAAATAAATTAATTAGTTACCAAAAAAGAAAAGAAAAGAAAAGAAACCCTTCAAGGCAAGCCAGCTGGACAAAATAGTTAAAATGTAAGCTAAATTCAGTGAAAAACCCCGCCTCGGTGCATAATCTGAGGATTGACTGACCTAAGTGAACACACAAACATATGCAAAACACACACACATGCACCACACACACACACACACACACACACACACACACATCCAATATTGTGACATATACAAGAAGAGAGTATTACTTGGATGTCTAAGAGTAATGGAGTACCGCTACATGAAGTACATGAAATACTATAACATGGGTATTATATTAAGTGTAATAACTTGAGCACAGAAAGGCAATAATTATTGGTCTCTCATATGCAGCATTCAAGGCTAGAGAGATGGGTCAGCAGTTAAAAGCATTTGATGTTCTTACAGAGGATCCAAGTTTTTTTCCCAAATCCATCAGCTCACAAGTACCGGTAACTCCAGCTACAGAGGATCCAGTGCAGTCTTCTGGCCCCCCTTGAGTACCTGAATTTACACGCCTACTCCCTCATGCAGACACAAAGACACAGACATGCATACATGATTTTAATAAGAATAAAATGCATATGTAGAATTTTACAAAGCTGGTTTTCTAGAAGTTGAAAAGAGAATGGTGAATATCAAAGATGAAAGAAGGACCATCTGGAGAATGGTTGTGGTAGACTGAGCAATGGATAGTTACTTATACTTTCTTAGAAGTGGGCTCTGTCATGCTACCACGGGGTATGACTTTAGTCAATGCTATCCTCTCTATATTAAAAGTCTAGAAGAAAGTGTTTTTAAAAGCGTTTATCATTAAGTAAACAGTAAATGTTTGAGATGATGAATGTGCCTAACCTGATTTAAGCATTATGCAATGATTATAAGAACCAAACCATTGTATGGTACCTGACTAATGGCATAATTCCTACTTTGTGCATTAAGGGTAATATAAAAATAAGTGCATATTGTAACTGCCCTGTAAAACTATTCATTAACAAGCAGCTTACCTTACTAACTCATTAATCTCTATAGATTTTTATTATTGATTTGCTTTGAATTACTGCATATTATTCACCATGAGACAGTAATTTTTCACTTATGTAACACTGAAATTATTCCGATATTTATTTAAAAATGTTTCCTGAAAATATATTTAATTGCCTTGATATAGCAAAAACATGCCTGAAAAATAAAAGCCACCAAGGTTTTTGTTACATGTATTAGCTACATAACAATAAATTATATAGCATAATGTACTTAATTATATAAACATATGTGATAGTCACAAGGTGAATTTGTAGCATGTATAAATATATATATATATATATATATCACAAATTATTAAAATACCTATCTCTACCTAATTGAAGATTTGCTATATTAATCTAAATAATATAGAGGTAGGAATACTTATCATATGTACCCTCCTAATTTTTAAGACTTTAATTTTAACTTTAATTATGTGTATTATGTTTATGTCTGTATACTTGTCTGTACTCACGGATGCAGTGTTCATCCGAACTAGAAGAGAGCACCAGAACTCTTGGGGCTGGAGTTGTAGGTAGCTGTGAGCTACCCTGCTGGGTCCTGGAAATTGAAATTGGCTCTTCTGTAAACGTAGTATATACTCTTAACTGCTGAGCCACAGCTCCAGCCCACCTTTCTAATTTTTTAATTCAGTGTAATGTTACTTCGAAGGATACATGCCTCAATATAAGAAAGGTGTTACTTTATTTGCAAAAAGAAGAGATGGCTTCCTTCTATTTGTGAAACTATAGGAAAATTTAAAGTAAAAACTAAGTAAGAATCATTGCACATTTTACTTTTATTTTCATTGTCAGGAAGTAAAGGAGGAGGAAGAGAAAGAGAAGAAGGAGGAGACCTTGGTTACAGGACAGAAAAATAGAATAGTATGACAAACAACTCTTTTCTCATCTTATATTATTTTCACCAGGAAACTTAACACGGGCTTTAAAGATTTACTATAAATTTTATTATTAAAACATAGCTAGATCAACAAGCAAATGACACAATTTTATTACTGATTAGAGAAAGCAAGAATTATTTAAGAGAAATATGTTTTACTTTAAGGAATTTATTAAGGAAGTGATAGTTTACTTAACATGGAAAATTGCCCACAAATGGCTGAAGTTTTAATAAAAAAAACCTAGGCTGTTATAAATCCTTCCTTCAGAACATAAGGTGAGAGAACTGGAGGTCATTATGTTAAATGAAATAAGCCAACCATAGAAAGGTCTATATGACCTCACTCACATGTAGAATCTAAAAAGAAAAATGAAAAAGAAAAGAAACAAAGAAAGAAAAGCTGTCATAAAATTTGAGAAAATGTTAGAAGAATGATGGGTACCTATGACTAGAACAGCAACATGAAATGAGGATTGGACAATGGTGGATTAATTTATTTAAATAAAACCTGTTGATTCTATTGTTCAAATGGACAACAAAATGATAATGAATAATGGTAGTATAAAACATATGTATGTGATTATATTTACTATATATATGTATATATATATAGTCAGAAGAAAAACTTTAATGATTTCATTATGAAAATGATATGAAGAGGTAGGTATATTTACCCTGATTTAAGCATTACATGACGTATGAATGCATAAAAAGCGTGAACACATGATGTTTTCATTTGTCAATTAAGCAGGTCTTTAGGAGAATAAATTGGAAAATATGTCAGAAAATGACTAATAACTGTGTTTAACACTTTTCCTAGGTGAATTCTTGAGACAATATTCAGATCAATAAGAAAAACTTTACAGTGCATATTTCTACTCAGCGGAGGAATGAGTGGCTGTCACTCAAATATCGCTAGAAGGTAAATGTACTTTTTTCTAATTCCCTGGCACCAGTGCAGTTTCAGAGAGGCATGGCTAGCTCAACATAAATCTGCAGGAAAACTTCAACAACTAGAAACATGCTGGCCCAGAAAATCTTTCCACAGTGCACAAGCTTTGGAAGAAAAAGTACTCATGAAAGAGATTTTCTGCCACTTATCAGGGACAAGAAACACAAAAATGACTGCAATGCACAGAGCTTCAGAATCCAGTGACTTGAACCATAGCATTAGGAAGTGAGAAACTGCAACTGGTTTTTTCTGACTGTACTGTAGACGTCATTTCAGCGGGGAAAGTTGTGAGAATCAGTACTACTCTTGGCCTTCTAAAGAAAAACTCATGTAATTTTTTTCACACTTAACAGGTAATAAATTATCACATTAACCCATTCTAAACAATAACTCAATCATTTTTGATAACCTAATCATGTACTTTCGTGCATTATAGTTTTTTCCATGTAAGTTTGTGATTACTTTTTCAAGAAATTAAAAAAAGAAAAGTTAATAATTACTAACAACATATCCAAAAACAGAAAGTTGAAGCTTTGTATAGAAGTTTGATGAAGCCATCCATAACTTAGGCTTTCTCCAATTAGCTGTGGGTCATGTGTCGGCTCTCCTGATGCAGGTTTCATTATGTTTAGTTTTCTTCTGTTAGGCTCATTGCCTTATAGCTGAGAACATTAAATATCACAATAATGTTCAATATTAGAAAGTCAGAAAATAGAGTTTTCATTCTGATTTCCTATCCTCCTGTCAGGAAATGGAACTTTTCTTGAAAGACAATCTGATCATTTTTCGTAATACCGGAAGGACCTGAAAAGGTCCCCAGGGCCATGAATGTTACCATAAAACTTCTGATAGGAAAGTAGAGGCTGAAGTTAGAAGAATCCGTTTAATTTCTGAGATTGTAGATATTGCTGCTCCATTAGGTTATGAATCCAAACCCAAACAAACAAATTGGTTTTTACTGCAGAAAAAAAATGCTATAGGATTTGATAGGGATCCAATACCATTTGTAACTCAAAAATCAATTCCTCAAGGGTTTCTACATCTCACTAGAACAAGATGAGACGTTCATTTTCTAGTGTTCTATTTAGTGAAAAGAAAAAAAGGAAAAAATCTTTTAGTCTGGAATGTGTTTACATTTAATTACGATAATACAAAAATCGATTTAAATAATAATGACAAGCAATAATACAGCTTGCTATATTTATGCGTTACCTGTCAGTAATCTCACTTGTCCATGCAATTGATATTTCTATTTGAAGTTGGAAATAAGTTTCTATGGAGGAAGTATTAGCTGCTGTTCTGTTACTGTGACAATAAACAATGAGCAACTTAGATAAGGAAACATTACTTTGACTTATGGCTCCAGAGGGCTAGAGTTTATAACTACAAGGAAGGATTGTCAGCAGGAGGGTGGAGTAGGAAGCTAAGACTTCCTAAACTGCAAGAATGAAGAAGGTAACCTAGAGTAGAACACTACAAACTCCCAAAGCATGTTTCCAAGGCAACACTTCTAAAGGTTCATGATATCTCACAGAAACCAATACTAACAGGGCACCTAGTATTGAAATACTTGAGTCTATGAGGAACATTCCTAGTCAAACCACCACAGAGGAAAATAAGAGTTTCATCAGAAAGATAAAAGGCAGTAAGAGTGAACAGAAATTGCACAGAGTTGGGCTTGCTGACGCACTTGATGAGGTTGTCACGAGACAGAGCAAGGATCAATAGAAAACACCTCAGATTTTGAAATAATTTGACATATACGTGTATGTATAAATTTTCATGACAAACATTTTTGTGCCGCTAATGATATTTTAATATGAATTGTGTGAAACATGTACATTACATACACTTACTGGGCACAAAAATCGTTTTATTTATTTAGTAATATGTATTCAACTGAAATAAAATTAGAGCACTTATCCCACTTCCTTTTCTTCCTCCATCCTCTTCCAGCTACCATTTGTCTCCATTATCAAATAGAAAGGCTCATTTTCTTTCATTACATATGTGTGCGTGTGACTATGTGTGTACATGCACACACATGTGCACATATATCAATATAACCTCCAGAGTCCAAAGTTGCTTTTCATGTGTATCCAAATATTAATATTTATTGGTATATATGCTCAGGATTTTAAATAAAAAACATGGCTCAGAATTGTAGTGTAAAATATTTAATCAATTTTCTTTGAAGTCTTCTTTGTATTCTTTGCTGTTTCATGTTGAATGTTGTAATTACATCCAAGGACTTGGAAGTTTGCTGTGAGATTCTACCCTCCAGGTACGACAGGGAAGCTAAGCTATCATCATGAAATCCCAAGAATATGGCTTCCTAAACAAAATGTGAACAATGACAACACCAACTGTCATGAGATCATGGATGGCAGAAATCTCTTAGGGCTCTACTTCTAGATAATTTCTGAGGGCAATTAAGGATGTACAGCTGGGATACAAAGTGAATAAATGGAAATAAATAAATAGTGTATACAAAACACCAAAAAAAAAGGATGTCAATGGGGGAAGAATTAATATTCGCCAGGGATGAGCCCCTTAAGTGGGTATCTATAAGTAGTCAGCCCTAAAAA
Source organism: Pachyuromys duprasi (assembly GCA_028658305.1). NCBI lineage: Eukaryota > Metazoa > Chordata > Mammalia > Rodentia > Muridae > Pachyuromys > Pachyuromys duprasi. The sequence goes on from CM053761.1 coordinate 38,567,429, forward strand.
CCTTTTGTGTGCACACAAGCAAAACTACATAGACAAGAACAGTTTATTTATATTTTGATACATTTACATACCTGTTTATATATTTTTAAAAGGTCGTGGTTTTAAAGGGAGTTGGGGACATGGGAGTGGTTAGAGGAAGAATGAAAAATTATACAATAAAACATTTAAAGAATATCCACTTGAGTTACTGTTCGCACTTTTTTCTCCTCTCCAAATCTTGTTCCAATATTCATTTTTTTCTAATTTCTAAGATATTTTCAGTAGTGTTTCTTTAAAGTCTTTGTGCATATGAAGCTTTTGGATCTTTTTCTATTGCCTCTTCTCTTGAATAGAATGACCCTTTTCTGATTTTTTTTTCACAGCTGTAGAAATTTAGTAGTAGTGATCCTTTGTAGTGATAAATTTTTTTTTGCAGTAGTTTTCTCTGAGTGTTCTCGTCTCTAGTTTTCCTCTCTCCGGTTTCTTCATATTCTTACACTTGAATTTTTAGTTAGCTAAAGTATCCTGCTTGTCTCTTAATTCCTGTCTGCTCACACCAGCTGGGGAGTTGTCCCAGGCACTTTTCATATTGCTCTTTCTAGTTAAAAGACTCTATTTATTCCTGCAACTCTCTGCTTTAGTTGTGTCCCTGTTGTGTGCAACTAATTGTTTCCCATATGTTAAGTGTAGAGTTTAACATTTTAGATGCAGAGTAGCTTTAATAGAATCCTATTCCATCATTACCAGAAACAGAATCCCAATATGTTTGACATATGTTGAGAATGTTAGAAGAAGAAACACAATCAACTACATACTTTATAGAGGAAAAACATATGTCTCAAATTCAAGTAAAAGTATTAGAAACGTTGTAGAAGTCGATGATGAAATGATAGAGGAATATTAGCTGTTGATTGCTGATTCTTCGGTGTAAGTGATGGTAGTGATTAATATTCAATACTTACAGGCAGCACAAAAACTCTCCTCAAAATTAAGTTAATACAAAACGTTTCTTTGCAATGTTAAGACCCATTTCAAAGGACAACTTAAAAAAATAAAACTAGAAATCAATGAAAACAGTTAGGCAAAAAAGGCATTTAGTCATTGGGTATATTAAAATTAAAACAAAAGCTGGAAATTTGGTCCAGTGACAGAGCCTTCTCCACTCCAAAACGAAAAAAAAAGTCAGACACATGGACAACATGAAGCCCCAAACAATGCCTCTACAGTCAAATACCCTGATAAATCCAGTTGTTCTTTCTTTAGGCATGTTTAAATATTATTCCAATTCTTGAAAGCCTAGAAACATGTACTAGATGTTTATTCTTGTATAGCTAAGTAAAATATTGTACTCGCAAGACACACTTTTAAAATGGAAAGGTAAATACATGTACATATATTGAATAATATGAATGAATGTTTATTATTAGTTAATTCAATTTACATCCCTGTTAAAGACCCCTTCCTTCTCTTCTCCCAGTCCCAACCCTCTCTCCTGCATCCCATCCCCACTATTTCTCAGAATAGTGAACCCCACTACCCATACGCCCCAGCTCATCTAGTCACATAAGGACTGAGTTCATTTTTCTCCTCTGTTCCCTGGAGGGAAGTTTCATCAGAAGGAAGTGATCAAAAAGCAAGCAGCAGCATCTGTGTCAGAGATATTCCCCGCTCCCCTAACCAGTGGGCCCACATGAAGCCTAAGATGCCCATCGGACTTATCTTCTTCGGGTCTGTGCATTGTAGTATGTCTATTCTGTACTTTATAAATAAAATAAGCTCATAAGTGAGTATATACCATGTGTGTCTTTCTGGATCTGTATTACATCACTCAGGATCATCTTTTGTAGTTCCATCCATTTGCCTGCAAACTTCATGTTTTCCTTGTTTTGAATGGCCGAGTAGTATTCCATTGTGTAAATGTACCACAGTTTTTATCTATTCTTCGGTTGAGGGGCATCTGGGTTGTTTCCAGATCCTGGCTATTATGAATAAAGCTGCTTGAACTTGCTTGAGGAAATGTTTTTGTTGTATGGTGGAGCATCTTCTGGATGTCTGTCCAAGACTGGTATAGCTGGGTCTTGAGAAACGGCTATTCCCAGTTTTCTCAGAAAGTTACATATTGATTTCCAAAGTGCTTGTACAAGTTTACATTCCTACCTGCAATGGGGAAGAGTTCCCCTTTCACCGCATTGCCACAAGCATGTATTGTTACTTGAGTTTTTGATCTTAGCCATTCTGACTCTGATGGAATCTCAGAGTCATTTGTATTTCCCTGATGACTAAGATGTTGAGCCTTTCTTTAAGTGCTTCTCCAAAACTTTGAAAGTCCTTTTTTGAGAATTCTCTGTTTAGCTCTGTATCCCATTTTTAATTGGATTATTTGGGTTTGTTGGTGTTTAATTTCTTGAGTCTTTATATATTCTGGATATTAGCCCTTTGTCAGATGTAGGATTGGTGAAGATATTTTCCCAATCTGTAGACGGTCGTTTAGTTCTATTGATAGTGTTCTCTGTTTTGCAGAGGCTTTTCAGTTTCACGGGTTCCATTCATTAATTGTATATCTTAGAGCCTGAGCTGTTGGTGTTTTGTTCCTGCAGTTGTCTTCTGTGCCAATGAGTTTAAGGCTTGTGCAGACTTTCTCCTCTGGCAGATTTAGTGTATCTGATTTTATGGTGAGGTCTTTGATCCACTTGGACTTTAGTTTTGTGCAGGGTGATAAATATGGACAGATTTGCATTTTTCTATATGTAGACATCCAGTTAGATCAGCACCATTTTTTTTTTACTTTAAAAATGCTGTCTTTTTGAAAATACTGTCTTTTTTCCATTGTATGGATTTGGCTTTGTCAAAAATGAGTGTGCATAGGTGTGTGGATTCATTTCTGGGTCTTTGATTCAATTCCATTGATCATCCAATCAATCTCTAATGTTTTGTTTATGAATGTTTGTGCCCTTGTATTTGGGGCATTGATGCCTCAGAAGGCAGGTGAGCTACAGCTTTACAAGCCTATCAGACACTGCAATCCTGAGACTCAGACTTCTCTGTGCTCTGCTACCTTGGATCCAGGATCCATATGATTTTTATTGTCCACTTGGTCACCACAGGGAACCAGTAGAACCATGGTTTGGAGGTTAGGATGCTGTCCCAGGAATCCAGATGCTGCCCTCAGGGTTTGGGAGGAATTCAATGTCTGGCTGCTAGAGCAGGGGGTTCCTGGAACTGGGGGACTGAACTCTCTCGAGTATGTAGAAAGGCCATGGGGCTCATAGTTTATGACACCTGGAACAGAGAGATGACCACAGGAAGAGGGGAGCTGGATCCAATCTTTCACAACTCCCTGAAAGTCACCTCTGGTCTCTGAAGCATCATAGTCAGCAACCGCCTGTTTACACACCAGTTTTGCAGTCTCTGATCATCTAATACACTTGTCATTGCCATCTTGGAACTCAGTGAAAACAAATTTTTAAAATGAAAAATAAACTATCAAAATTTTATCAAACATTTTTCAAATATTATAAATAATTTAGTATGCCTCTATTTAGTCCATGTCCTAAAACTTCAATTAGAATAGAGTGTCATTGTTTCTTGTTTGTTGTTTTTTGTTGTTAATTTTTTTGTTCTTTTGCATTTTCCAAGATCTTAGACATTTTCAAAATAGTAATCAATAAAAATTAAGACATTTACTTAACAGATTGAAACTGGACACATTATTTACTACTGCCATGATGAGAAAAAGAGTGAACAGTAAAGTCTAAAATTGTAATCAAAGTATGAGCAAAACAAATGAAGTCCTGTACTTCAGAATAACTGAAGACTAAATAAATTCGCAGTGTACCCTTTGATTCAGATTATTTGTTAATCCGATCAAAGTTAAGCAAGGTCATGCACTAGCACATATTGTATGGTACAATATTTATAAATATATTTATTCTCATATTTACATCACGACCACTGTTTCTCCACCCTAAACTCTTCCCAGTTGCCCCACACACATACACATACACGTAACACATCCCCCTCTCCCTCAGACCTACTCCTCCTCAGTTTCCCTTCTGAATTAGCAGACCTTCTCCGGATAGCAACCCATGACATCATAAGACAAGGCACAAACCCTCATGTCAAGACTGGATGAGGTCATCCAATAGGAGGAAAAGGGTCCCAAGAGCAGGAAAATGTGTCAGAGACACCCCCCATTTCCACTGTTCGAAGCTGGAAAGAATTTGTTTCCCTTAGCATTCATTGGGCACAGTGGATTGTATTTGCATTAAGAGTACTTGGAGTGGGCGGGGAGGAGATGAGGGAGGGTTGGGGAGGGTGGGAGGGAGTGGGCGGGCTGGGCATGGGATGCAAAGTACCTAACCTGTGATTGATAACAAAAAATAAAAAAATTTAAAAAATAAAAAATAAAAAAAAGAGTATTTGGAGGAATAAAACGCATTATCTCGCTACTTTGCAACGAAGTTGACACACTAAAATATGAAAAGTCTGAAAAATACAACATGAAATGTGGGATGGGAGCTCGAGGCCTTCTCGGCAAGCTAAATAGAGTGCCTGAACTGTAAGAAATGAGCTGTAAGAAATGAGAGGACCGGTTCTCTCAAGACGGTAGGAAGTGCAGCAAAAAAAAAAAAAAGAAAAGCACGCAGGGTTTGAAAAGTCATTCCACACCGATATCAGTGCTTCACAGCAGCTGAAACACTGATTGGATTAAAGATAAAATAATTAATAGTGTAATTTCGCCTGAAAGGTACTATTGTGTTAATAAACTACACAAACAGGAAACACATTTCTATCAATCAATACAAAAATATATTCCCTTGCCTCAAACTGTTATTATACAATATAACAAAAGGAAATTTTCTAAAGAAACACCTGTTCTCTAAGAATAGAGCCCCAATTAATTCTATCAATGCAAAAAGATTATTTGGAGAGAACTTGCTTTCCCACTACGGAAGCGTTTCCTCGATAATCAGTGGGTTTTTTTTTAAACATTATTTTATAATGTCCTAAAAATAAAGCCCAAAATCTCTATTTTATTTTAGGCAAGATAATACGGTCACAAAAGACACCAACTCCATTCATGTACCAATGACCTCTTTAATTAAAATTACAAAAAAATACTTTGAGATAGGTGGGGAAAACGTGAACTTACTTTTATTTTTTATATTTTTCAAATTGCAGTAAGACTAGGTACATCTTCTTTTGAGGCTAGACAAGGCCCCTTAGTTAAGGAGAAGGGATCCAAAGGCAGACGGTGTAGTCAGAGACAGACCCTGCTACTGCTTTAGGAGTCCCACAGGAAGACTCAGCTGTGTTACGTATGTGCAAAGGGCCTAGGTCCGTCCTATGCGTGCTCTCTGGTTGGTTATTCAGTCTCTGTGTGCCCCTGTGGACCAGGTTAGTTGATTCTGCAGGTGTTTTCGTGGAGTCCTTGATCCCTCTGGATTCTACAATCCTTCCTTTTCCTCTTCAACAGGATTTCCCAAGCTCCACTTAAAGATTGGTTGTGGGTCTCTGCACCAGTTTCCATCCGTTGCTGGGCGAAACCCCTCTGATGACAGTTATGCTAAGCTCCTGTCTACAAATATAGCAGAATATCATGAATAGTGTCAGGCGTGGACTCCCTTTCATGGCATGGGTCTCAGGCTGGGCCCATTGGTTGGCCCTTCTCTTAAATTCTGCTCCATCTTTTACCCCTACATATCTTGTAGGCAGGACAAATCGCGGGTCAAAGGATTTGTGCCCGGGTTGGTGTCCCAGTGCTTCCATTGGAAGCATTGCCTGGTTACAGGGGACGGCCGGTTCAGGTTCCATATAGCTCGGGTCACTCTCCTAGTTTCCTGTGTGTTTCTGTTGTCCTGGGTTTCTAGCTTGTCTCCGAGATGTGCACCCCCAATGCACTTGTCTCTTCAGTACTCTCTTCCTCTGTCTTCCTCCAAGTCTAACATCCTGTTCCTAGCACCTCCCCCACCAATCTCCTCCCTCTATCTATGCCCAGTGTCTAACCTATTTTCCCTTTCAGAGAGATTAAAGAGTCCAGCCTTGGGCCCTCCTTGTTACTTAGGTTCTTTGGGTCTATCATTTGTAGCATGATTATTCTATATATACACTCCGTTGTGTAAATGTACCACATTTTCTTTATCCATTTTCAGGTGAGGGGCATCTAGGTTGTTTCCAGTTGCTAAGAAAGCTTCTATGAAGACAGTTGAGCAAGTATCCTTGCGTTATTGTGGAGATTTTTTTGGTTAGATGCCAAGTAGTGGTATAGCTGGGTCTTGTGGTAGATCTAATTTTTTGAGAAACTGCTAAATAGGTTTCCAAAGTGGTTGTACAAGTTTGCACTTCCTCCAGTAAGGAGGAATGTTCCCCTTGCTCCACATCCCATCCAGCATGAGCTGTTGGTCTAATTTTTGATCTTAACCATTCTGAAAGGTGTGAGATGGAATCTCAGAGTCATTCTGGTTTGCATTTCCCTGATGACCAAGGATGTTGAATATTTCTTTAAATGCATCTTGGTCATTGGGTATTCCTCTGTTGAGAGTTCTCTGTTTAGATCAGTACCCCATTTTGTATTTGGGTTATTTGATGTGTTGATATCCAGTTTCTCAAGTTCTTTTTAAATTTTGGATGTCAGTCTTCTGTAAAATGAGGAATTGGTGAATGTTTTTTCCATTCTGCAGGCTGACATTTTGTCCAATTGAAGTTGTCTTTGCCTTACAGAAACTTTTCAGTTTTTTGAAGTCTCATTTATTTATTGTTGACCTTAGTGCCTGAGATGTTAATATTCTGTTCAGGAAATTGTCTCCTGCACCAATGCATTTAAGGATATTCCCCACTTTCTCTGATCAAGTTTAGTGTATTTGGCTGTATGTTGAGGTCTTTGAACTACTTGGACTAGAGTTTTATGCAGGGTGAAAAATATTGATCTATTTACATTCTTCTACAAGCAGATATCAATTATACCAGCAACATTTTTGAAGGTGTTTTCATTTTTCCATTATATAGTTTTAGCTTCTTTGTCTAAAATCAAGTGTGTGGAATTTTTCTGGTTCTCTGATTTGATTCCATTATTCAACCTGTGTGTTTTTATGCCAATGCCATTTTTTTAGTATTGCTCTGTAGTACAGTTTGAAATCAGAAACAAAGATACCTCCAGAAGTTCTTTTATTATACAGAATTGTTTTAGCTATCCTGGGTTTTTTGTTTTTCCATATGAAGTTGAATATTGTTTTCTCAAAGTCTGTAAAGAACTGTGTTGGAATTTTGATGGGAATAGTGTTGAATGTGTGGATTGCTTTTTGTGGTATGTGCATTTTTACTGTTAATCCTACTGATCCATGAGCATGGAAGATCTTTGCATCTTCATATATCTTCTTCAATTTCTTCCTTCCAACACTTAACGTTTTTGTCATACAGGTCTTTCACTTGCTTGCTTAGAGTTAGACCAAAATAGTTTATATAATTTGCAGCTATTTTAAAGTGTGTTGCTTCTTTAATTTCTTTCTCAGCCAATTTATAAAACAGGGCTATTGATATTTAATTTCTTTCTCAGCCAGTTTTATAAAGGAGGGATACTGATATTTTGGAGTTAAGTTTGTATCCAGCCACTTTGCTAAGGGTGATTAACAGCTGTAGCACTTTACTGACTGATTTTTTTTGGATGTACATAGATAGATAGATAGATAGATAGATAGATAGATAGATAGATAGATAGATAGATAGATAGATATTATCATATCATCTGTGAATAATATTACTTTGACTTCATCATTTCATTTTGTATTCCCTTGATCTCCTTTAGTTGTCTTATTGCTCTAGCTAGAACTTCAAATACTATGTTGAATAGATATGGAGAGAGCAGACATCTTTGTCTTGTCCCAGATGTTAGTGGAATTGCTTTAAGTCTCTCCATTTAAATTGGTGTTTGTATTCCTAAGCAGTGTTGTTATATTCCTCTTTTCATTTCTGATTTTGTTAATATAGATATTTTCTCTCTGCCTCTTATTTAAGTTGGGTAAGGATTTGCCTATCTTGTTGATTTTCTCAACTCTTTGTTCCATTGATTCTGTTTTTATTTTATTGATCTCAACCATGAGTTTAACTGTTTTCTGCCATCGACTTCTCTTGTGTATGTTTGCTTTCTTATATTAATGCTTTCCCATGTTTTTGTTAAGTCACTACTATGAGATTTCAGTAATTTATTTATAAAGGCACTTAGTGCTATGAACTTTCCTCTGAGCATTGTTTTCATTGTTTCCCTTCTTTAAAGGTATTTATTTCCTCTTTAAAGGTTTCTATTATCTCTATAAGATTGGAATCAAGGTAATTTTCATGTGCTTCAAGTTGTGTTAGGACATTCAGAGCTTGTTGTAGTAAGATAGTTGTGCTCAGGTGGTACCATAAAGCCCTTGGCTCTTCCTAATTGGAAGGCAAGGGTTTGGGGGCGCAGGAGAGAGGGTAAGGTTTCCTGCTGTTGGGTATGCTTTAGGGGGACTTGGCAGTGAGGGTATTGAAGATGCAGGGTCAGGCCTCCAGGAATGCAGGATAGTTGTGGGCTGAAAAATTGTGCACAGAGGAAAAGATACAGTTTCTTGCTCTTGGGTGTGCTTGAAGGGGATTTGGCCAGCAGGGGCATGAGCTTATTTTTAAATCAATGACGGGACAGAGCTGCATCAAAGACAGGAACAAGGAAAGACAAAAATTACAGACAGAGAAACAAGAAGCATTTTATTTCTTTTTATTTATGTATTCAGACTAACTCCTCTTTCACCTTCTAATCAATAAACCAGAGCTGATTTACAGCAGATTTGGAAAGGCAGACTGGTGTGCCAGCTTCCCATGAGGCACAATCTATTTTTAAACTAACTATAGAAATCCCTCCAAAAAGGCAAGAACCCTTGATAAGTGTGTTCTAATGAGACATCTTGTTATTTCCTTCCAAATGTGCATTCTGAAGCATTAGCACTGATTATGGCAATACTAAAAGGCCGGTTCTTTGAAAATGACTTTATAAGGAAGAACTTATACATATGTGATTAGCTGCTTTATAAGAAACTACAAAGAGCTGTTCTACTCTACTTCTACATGAGGACACAGAGAAAAGGACTCACCATGCGTAAGAAAACAGGGATGCTAACCACACATGAAATCAGCTAGTGTTTTGACTTTGTACTTATCAGTCTTCAGAGCTATGATAAATAAATCTATGTCCTTTATAAGATAATTTGATATTTCGTTATAGTAGTTGACACAGACCAAAATAATTCACATTTAAGTTTCTATTTTAAAGTCTGATGATGTTATTAAACCTAATTACTGTTTTTCTGTATTTCATATCCATTATCATCTTTCCTTCAAGGTTGTCTAAGTAAAACGGAGTCATATTTCTATATACTTACTTCACTTTTGAGATGGTATAAATTCCAAAGATATTGTGACATCCAACAGGTTAATGCCAGGAAGCATCAGAAAACCATCATTGCCAGAATACATTAAAAATTAAATTTGAAGGTAGTGTGCATATAGCCAGCTGTCCATACCCTTCATTAATAGTAATCCAGATAAAACCAAACCTAATTCTTTGTAAACAGCCTTTCGATTTTATGTCAGCCAACATATAATTTTGTTGAGGAGACAAGTTTCTTCTTTATACACAATGCATGTTTCTGATGTTGAAAGGAGTGACAGTTCTCACATCCTCTGTAAGGAAGTTGTAGTAGGGTGAAACTATGAGTAGAGGAAGGCTTCAATGATGTTTGATTTTCACAAAGTGATATTGTTTACTTTATACTCTGTCAGCAGGGTACTCCAACTAACAGCCCTTAGTCTTAAGTGACTGACATCCCTGTACAAAAAGAAATCTAGACACAGAGGATTTTTTTTTCTTTTAAACCATGTCTTACTGGACTTTTCACATGTGAGAGCTGTTTCTACTGGCTTTCTCTGTCATTATAGAGGAAACACATGATTTATTCCCCTTTAACCTTTGATTTCAAAGACATATTAATGTGATGAGTCCCTACTGTAGGCCAGTCACTATCTCCCTATTTGATAAGCTGGCATATAAATTAGCTTCGTTATCTACAACTGGATTATTAGTTCCAGAGAAAGTTTTCCACAAAGTACACCATCAAGAGAAGACAACAGGAATGTTTTTATGGACTACTGGATTTGAGATTAAGGTGGTACTTGATTTGGACAAAAATTATACATTTGTTAAATTCTTTGACAGTTTTTAATAATTGCATATTGTACTGACTAGAACAGGATGGTAAAAGAAATTCAGGAAGCTGCAGAAGTCAGTTGTCTAAGTTCAGAGGCTCAGTGTCCCCATTATCAAATAAGTTATTTCACGTTGGTGTCTTAATGAACAGTGATATAATAACTACCATTACTCCCAGTTACCATTCACTTCCCTAGTGAAAGGGAATAGTTCTAGTATCTGCATCCCAAATCAATTTATTGGCTAACTTTGGAAATAACATGCTGGGAATAAACTATTTCTAAAAACCATGTCTTTCCTTAGTTTCTGTAGAGAGAGATTTGGTATGTCACAGACATTCCAGGGCAGACAGCATGTTCTGGAGCTGATGTTATATAAATAAGAGGAGGCTTACAACAGGTTTTCTATGAAAGAGGTTTATTAAGTGAAGAGAGGGGGAGCAGGGAGAGTGGGCCATGATGGGGGGAAGAGAGAGATAGAGAAGAGGAGAAAAGGGGGGGCTCCCCGATAGAGAGAGAGTAAGAGTAAGAGAGAGAAGAGGAAGAGAGAGAGAAGAGGAAGAGAGAGAGAAGAGGAAGAGAGAGAGAACACATGACTGGTTGTCCTTTTAAAGGTCAGGTAACCACTAACCATGCCCCCAGGTATGGCCACCTGGCTGGGCGATACAAGATGACATCATAAGTTGCTAGGTAACCCAGAAGCAGGTTGTTTCAGAATACTAACAGCTGATGCTCCACACAAATCAGATTCTATTTGTTTGTTTGTTTTGTAGTTTCTTTTACATGAGAGAAATTTTAAAAAGGGACATTGGATGGGTAAAGGATAGGAGAGGAATCTGAAAGAAGTTAGGGGACAGGAAAGAATATGATTTAAAATATACTGAATAAAATTCTCAAAGAATAAAGTTTCAAAACATAAAATAAAATAAACAGAAGATATTTCTGCTTGCTCATTATGACTTTTTAAAAGTCTAAGATTTGATTAGCTATTTGCTTATAAAATACCCTTCAGAAATGAGTTAGACAAACATAAGTCAGCTAACTAATCTCAAATTTCTGCCTCATGTTCTCAAAGGAAATCCTTTCAAAGGACTTCCAAAGAAAGCAATGTTTTAAAAGGGATCAATACTTTTTGTTATATTTAGGATAACATTTAAAGAATTTTTTTTTCAAAATGTCTACTCAAGAGTTAATGTTTATTTTATGGAAGTGTTTCAGGATCTAAATTGTGACTTAGTATTGTGAATAATTTAGTATTTATTTAAAGAAAAATGTGGCTATGTTGGTATTAAATGTAATGTGTTTTTAAGTTTCCTAGAACTTGTCATAATTCTCTTTAAGGGTCTTTGGATTTGGGTCAACATCTGCCGCACAGGTCTTCCTAAATTCCCATCAATGCAAATCACTGGAACCCTGGGTTACCATGGCAATGACTGGAAGCCCCCATTGTTTTCCCTTTTCAGCTTCTCAGCAGTTTTACTTTAGTGGGGAGTGCTAACCAGTAGGGGAGTTGAGACCAGCATACCTTTACAGAGCTTTGGGTTGTGAATCCTGGCTTGGAACTATTCAGAAGGAAAGGTCTGTTTCCATGGCAACAGGCACAGTTCCTATTGTCTTAGTTTGTCACTCAACACAGCAATGTTTACCTTGGGAGGCTGGGCTGAGAATTTTGAGCAACATTTTGTTGTGGATTCAAGAGACTGGATGGTGGTGCTGCTATGGTTACCGGGGTTTTTGTCTTAGGGGAAATTTGATGATAAAGTAATCGCTGTAATGCCAATATAAATTGTAAATAACAAGCAGAGGATAGCAAAGACAAGAGAGGAAGCTGTGGTATCTAACTCTCTTCTAGGACAACGCTGATAAAGTTTGGCTTTGTGTATGCCTGTGGTTATCATTGCGGAGTGTGTGAACTAAAGAGGTAAGAAGAAGTAGCAGCTAAACAAATTTTTAAAAAGAAACAGGAAGAAAATAAAAATGAGAACATATTTAAGTGAAATTATTCTGGCACAGAAAAAAAAAAAGAACCGCATAGTTTTTAAACTATGCCGGGAGTTTGAAGAGTTATCGTGTGTACATTGAAAGAACGGGGTTGTTTACAGGCTGGGGTAAGGAGTGGAGAGGGCAAGAAAGAATGATCATAGCGAGCTAAGTGTCACTTCTGCTGTGCTTCTTCAGAAGGATCCCTGCAGCTGGCAACACAAGACTGTGTATTTCACAAAATTAGAAAAAAGGATTTTTAACATCTTGCTAACCGAAAACAAATATTTCAAGAGATTTGTTTAACCTGATTTAACTATCATACTATGTGGACATATATCAAACAATAGATAACTCATGACTACGTACACTTTTTATAATTTTCACTTACCAGTGCAATAAAAAGAAATTTGAATAAAATATAATTAATAAAAATGGCTTAAAGGCAAGTATGGAATAATATTCATATATTCAATGAATTCCTCTTTCAGTCTACCTATATGGATCACTGGATTTCAGTGAGGTTCTATAACTTATTGATCAGAATGTGCTACATCAAAATTCATATGTTAAGCCATGAGAACTGATAAGACTAACCTCAGAGATGTGCCTTTACTATAAAATTAGGAGGTGGAACTCTTGAATGAGTCTAATGTTCTCATAGGAGAAGAGTAAGAAAGCTTTGATATGCCCATCTTCTGATAAGTAAGAATATATAGCGGAATGTCTCTCTTCTTTTATGTGAAAACCCACACAAAAGTCACCATTTTGAAAGGAGAACAGCGTTTGCCAGCCACCAACTCTACCACACTCTTCGTGAGGGGTTTCCCAATCTGTAGTACAATGGGAAATAACTTAAATTTTGGATGAATTACCCAAGCTGTAATATTTTGTTAATTCAATTGAACGGGATAAGACAAAATAACGATTGTTTGTCTTTCTTACTGAGATGATATTATCCCACAGTTTTGACAAGAAAACTTTTTAAGTAAAGAAAAAAGCAGACTTGATTTACTCTTTATTTCTTTTATTCATGGTTCTCAAAGTCAATGCAAAACAAAAAAAATCATTAAGAATTATGCATAAGGTCACAACCAACATCGTCATCTTTTCTCTAATTTTTTTGGTCACCATTTTATCTGTATAGTATTTTTCCACTGCAAACCCCAAAATCATTGACATAAATTTATATTGCAGCAGATTATTTTAAGACATGAGAAATTGTAATATGAACCTGCAGCAGTAAACAGTGTTTTGATTTTGTGGTTTTTATTTTTATATTTTCTGAATATCAGATTGAACCAAATATATTACTTCCATTATTTCATGAAATAATGTTTTATTAAACATTTTGAGTAGATTGTTATTGTTACCGGGTCCGAGAACTTAGCAACTAGCTAGTGTAGTTATTTAAAGTTACACATGGAGTTTTAAGTTCTGTTACAGATAATTCCCAGTTTTTAACCCTCTCAAATTAGAATCATATGCATATATGTATACATATTCCCTTAGTGCCCCTGTGCCTTTGGGCTTGTGAAGTATCAAGAAGTTTGTTAAGTTGGTGGGGGTGGGGGAGGCTTTAAGAGCCAGAAGACCAGGAGGCCCAATATTAAGTATTGTCTTCTAGATAAGACTAAGGTGTTACATCCATATAATTTCAGCAATGTGATTTCTAAACAAGGGCTCTATAATGGCTATGCTATTTGACACGCTAGTGTGGAGGGGGGAGTTTCACATGGTCCAACACCTGGATGAAGAACTACATGCAATAAATGGCTGCTGAGAGCTAGAGAGTCTGTTTTCTCTAGGGTTTTACCCTCTGGTAGTTTATCCAATCTGAAGTGGTCAGCCTAAACAACAACAACAATAAATGAACTCACCAGCAACAATAAATGAACTCAATATAATATATGTGTGGATATGTATGTAATAAAACTGAAGAGGTCATGGACTTTAGAGGGTTTGGGTAGGTATAGGAGAAGCTACATGGGGAGAAGGAAGGAAGGGAAGATGTAAACCAAGTATTCATACATGAAATTCTCAAAAAATTTAAGTTTGCTAATTTTTAAATGTCCATAAATAATAAAAGCATCCTTCTCCCTGTGTGGGTTTTGATGTCTTTTAAGCTTAGCATGGTTATATTGCATTCTTTCCATCATGGTTAACATTTAGTAAACAATAATCCTATGTCACCTAGTAACGGGTTTTGATTATAAATTTTATAAATTATTGTATCAGATTATTGTTTTGCATAATACAGAAAAAATATATAAGCCATAATAATTTTGCCCCCAAATTGGATGCAAAAAGCCATGGTTAGTGAGACATAAAATAGCACTGAAAAATCTTTAGAAAAAAATAAAACTGTGGTTTTGCTCATATGGCAGGGCAGATTGTTCAACCACTAAAGCATTAAGTCTTTTTTCACTCTCTAGGGCCTTATTCACTGGGCATGCTATAAATGGCATCCCTTAACTCCAACACTCAGATTAAGCAGAGTAAACCTACAAAAAAATCTAGAATTTTGCTTTTCTTCTATCTAGATATTTGTTTCATTGATATACAAATGTTCTATTTTCCTCAAGCTTTTTTCCCAGAGCAAATACACTCAGAGGTTTGTTGTAAAACGGCAAATATATTTGTAGCCAACAGTTGTACAAGCACAAAGCACTGAGAAAAAGATTTCCAAGGCAAATAAATAGCGTGAATGTGAGTTCCCAGAAAGGTTATGTGTCAGCAAAGACTGATTGATTAGACTAGCAATGATGTGGAGAGATTAGAATGTTGCAGGTGCAGAGCCTAAGTATCTTACCATAAGCAAGTTTTAGTCCCTTGTGTATCCATTCCTTTTGCATCTCTATGTCAAAACTGAAATTCTGTGACTAGTAGATATGAACTCTTTGAAATATATTAGCTACCTTCCACAAACCCAGATGCTGAGAATGTCATCAAATAGCATCTGGGGCCTTCTGGAGAGATTCTAGAATCCTTCATGTTTCCACCAATGTAACTGAAGGTGTCTTGACTTACAGTTTTCTTTGTTCTGTTACTATAAAACTTTGTGAAGCTGCTTATACATCTAGAACATGGATTTTAGGGAAACCCAAATCGGCTTCTCTAAGCCATGGCAATTGAAATTTGTCTCTACAATAATCTTGTTTTCCTTTGAAGTGGGAACTGTATAATTTTGCATCAACAATAGCTTTCTAGTTAAAAGAAATGGAGTGCATGTGTGTTCAAGCAAGGGTCTACAAATAACCATGTTCATATGCACGTATGTTTTATATGGGGAAACAGCTAATGCTGAGTTTCTAGAATTTAATCAGAAGGAGAAGCAGAGTTTGTTGGAGTGTTACTAAATAAGAATAATTATAAAGCTATAAGAAAGAATATAAAAGAATGAACATCAGAGGAACATGGTAAGTCTTATCTAACCATTTTAGTTAGGAGTGAAATTAAAACTTTAATGAGCCTATGATATTTATGAATAAATTTCATTAATATGATGCATGTGTTTATAATGTTTGAGTGTATAGCGTATATATTAAAAGAAAAGTATCATATTATAAACAAATACTGCTCAGTATAAATGTTATTTCATCAGATGTGGGAATGAGATGAGAGCCATGCGCAAGCGTTATGGGCTTGGGCTGATCCCAGAGCATTTCTAACTATCTATCTATCTATCCCTCCCTAAGCCTAAGGCCTGCAATCTTCTAGCCTTCCTACAATCTAATCTTCTGCAAGCTCGTACTATAAAGGCTTCAGCTTCCAGCCTCCATCTGCTAACCTCCGCCTAGAATGTTTTCAGCCTCTGAGACTTAGTACTGAATAAGCTCACCCTTTCTAGTTCTTTCTGAACTCTAGCTAAGTGGTTAAACTCAGCTGTTCTGGCTCAAAACTCCTCTCCAAGCTAACTGATTCCAGCTGACTTCTCTCGACTTCTCTCAGAATTGTTCTGATTGGAAAAATTGTCTCTGAACTCCACGAACTGAACTGCATGAATTCAGCTACACTCAGCTGAACCGTACTAAACTGCACTGAACCCTAATATAATCCTGAACTCTACTGTACTGTCTCCATAAACTCTATTGTATTCCTTACTGTACTCTACTGGACTGAACTCTCTCTCTTTCTCTCTCTTTTTCAGGCTCTTTTGTAGCCTCCCTCTCTCATGAGAGTTGGGCATATTCTGTTTCTGATTCATTCTGTCAAATCTTTTTCTGATTAGTCACTGTGCCTGCCCCACAACTAGAAGGCATTGTTTGGGATTAAATTCCAGCCAGGGGGACTAAGAGTGTATATTCCAGCCAGAGTGATTATGCGTGGGTTTCAAGTCAATGAGAGGCTGTACTTCAAAACAAACTAACACATTCCAAAGCACACAAGGTGGATGGAGCCTAAGGAATAACATGGTAGGTTGAATTCTGTCTTCATGTACATGTGCATCTATGCTTCCATACACCACAGATGCATGCACTACTGATCCCTAACACTAAACCACTACCAGCAAGTGTGTCCTAAATTTAGAGTAATTAAGGCTTTGGTGTCATTGGGATAACAGTTTTCATGGATGAAATTAAGTATTTTTAGAATGAAATAAAAAAGGAAGCATGAAGAGAAGCATAGGAACCTCTTTTACCTCTTCTCCTACACAACACAAATAAAATATGTTGCTTTTATTCAGAGATGAGAAGCCAGATTTAGAGCAATGGAGCAAGCCAGTCAGTGCTGTCCAGCCTTACTCCCAGAAAGCGGGAGTAAGAGCTCAAACCCATTTCTGTTCATTGAAACCCATTTTCCTGTTGTATCATATGATTCTGTTGAATTTAACCTGGAGTGCCCAGACTAATGCCTTATGAAATTATTTGGGTTCCAGAATATGGATGTGAAGTGCATGATATTCTTGTAGGTATCTTGAAACCTCATCTCTTATCCCAGCCACCTGGTACATTAGAGGCCTAGGGTAATTTAATAACTGTGTTCAATCAATCCTAAACCATTCTCTCTCCAAAAACCAACTACTCTTGTTCCCTGAACATGTCTAATTTGCGAAAACACCTATTTAGAGTAGATTTTATAAACACAATAGGGAGAACCAACAATAGCTTCTGTTTTGAAAATATCTTACAGGCTAAACAGAATGAATTTATGTATTCTACTAAATTAATAGCAAGTAAGCAAATTACAATGAGGACAAAAATACAGAGCAAAGGTGCCAACAAAGCAAAGGAGAAAGAACCTTCCTGTCAGTTACAAAATTCCCAATAAAGTCCCCATGAAGCATCTCAGTAACAAGACACATGATTGTCTAAATTCAATAACAAGTTTGTAAATTGTGTGTGTGCATTGTGTGTGTGTGTGTGTGTGTGTGTGTGTGTGTGAAAGAGAGAGAGGAGGTCAGAGGACAACGTACAAATTCAGTGTTTTTTTTTTCTTTCTTTCATCATACATTCTAAAGATTGAGCTAGAGTCATCAGGCTTGTAACATTTCTCCACTGAGCCATCTTGCCAACATTCTTTGGTATGTTTTAGTCATTCCTTTTTCAGATTTTAGACCAAGAAATTTGAAAATTAACAGGATGTTTGGGGAGGGCCATTATTTATCCTGTTTGTTTTCACTTCACAGCATTACTGCTTAGTACACTTGATGTCACATCTAAGTTAAGGGTGTATGTGATTGTCACACCTTTGAGAGGAAAAAGTGCTAGTGGTTTGTAATGAATGAAGAAGAGGCCAATTAAAAAGAGGTACTCAACATGCCAACTGTGTAGGCCAGCATTTCACTTCAAGTAAACTATAAAGCCAGCGTTTCAGTGATATTTGGCAATGCCTAATTCAAAGGAACAACACTGTGACAATGATACTTCAGCTAATGGTGTTGTTAGCAATGTACGAAATACAGTAGTTATATGTAGGTAAATATTCCTAAAAAGTCATGAAGCAACATGCATAAATTTTTATATAGAGAGTGCTCCCTTCAGAGTGTACTCATTTGTGGGATAATAAAAATATAAAAATAATTCATTATTTGGGTATGGGGATAGCTTACTCAGGAAAGTACTTGTCATTGAAGCATGGAGTCTTGAGTTCAAATCCCCCAGAATTCACTTAAAGAATGTATGTATGGTAATGCTAGCCTAGCCTATACCCCTAACACTGCAGAGGTGGTCACAGAGGGATAATAATAATCTAATAGCCAATAAGCTTCAATTTCAGAGACTGTGTCCCGAAGAATAAGGTAGAGAACAATTGAGGAAGACAGCTGACACCAACCTTGGGCCTCCATGCTTACATATACTACCACTCACCTGTACAGACATGCACATGAATGCAGACAAGAATTAGATCAGCGTTAGTAAGCATCGTTTATTTAACATTACTTAGTATCTAATAACAATTAGGAGTCTGAAGAGTTGCTTTATTGGTTAAGAGGACTTACTGATCTTGCAGAGGACCAGATTTAGTTCCCAGCAACCACAAAACAAGTCTGCATTTCTTGTTGCATGGTATCTGCTGCCCTCTACTGGCTGTTGTGGGCACTGCATGCATGTGGTATGCTGATATACTTGAATGTAAAAGAAACACATAAAAAACATCTTTGTAAAACATGGGACTCCTATTCGAAATAAAATTATGAATATTTTATACAAAGGCCCTTTGAATAAGTAAATGCCTATCAAATAGGAATGACATAAAAATATTATTATAAAGACCTGTACAAGGCAAGTGGACAATTTATCCAGAAAAAAGAGAGAGAAAACTGTGATTGAAAACAGTATTTGTTGAACAAGCTGCAGCTATGTATAACTAATATCTAATTGCTCATATCAAACACATTATCCCTCAGGCAGAACAAAGGTGGGTAATTTGCTGTGATCTACTGTGCTGATTTACATATCACTCTATTAAATACACTTAGCTCATGTTAAAGTTATAACAACCCCCAAGAAAGCCTCAAGACACTCATAATTAATGGTGATTTAACCTAAATTTCCCTTGTGAATTTTAGAAAACATTCTAAAGTACATTAATCCAGGAAGATATTTTTAAAAAACTGATAGGAAAACAAGAATTTAAACATAAATTCCTCTAGAATGACCATAAAGATTTCAGTCAAATATGATATCAACACTACAAAATGACAAGCAATGGTAATAATTTCAAATAAGAAATATATATTATTTCTCTGATGAGTTCTTTGTACTTAAATTAACATTGCAATCCATCCTATGTATCATAATGTTTTGTATCCGATGGTTCTCAACAAAACATTGCATCTACACTTTCCAGGCACAGAATTTTTATATATTACGACTGTTTGGTGAACTATATATAACAAGTTGTATGGGACTTACATTGAATTGAGCACAATACTTTTTCTCTTACAAACCACCTGGGGAAGGGTTTAACGATATGAAGGATATATATAGTCTATTTTACTATTTCTGAAACATCTGGCCATCTCCAGACTTGAGTATTTGAAGATGGTGTAGGACCAATCCCCCATGGGCACCCAACATGACTGTCAATAAATACATGAAAATATAATGTAATCTGTGCTATAAAGATGTGCTTTACTCTCTTGTCTCTAAACAAGTAACTCTACCTGATGTGATGATAAACTCTATTGCTTTTAAAATGTGAAGCAAAAAAAAAAAGTCTTCTGATAGCAAAGTGTGCATTGCAGGTACACTGCAAATTTTCTCAGGTTTATTAGAGCTCTACCTTTTTCTTTACCCCTGTTCTGAGTTAGAATTGCAAACTGCTGTCTGTTTTTCTCATGAATTTACATTACATGTCACCAATGAATGAAGAGCACGTTTCTTCCTATTCATGTCAAGTTTAGGCATTTGACTTATTTTACCCAGGAGGAAGTAGACCAGAGTGATGGTATCCCAATATAACCGCAAGTTGACGAGGTACCCATAATCTTTCCCTCTTTTGGCTTTCATGTCCAAGTGCAGCACAGAAGCCTCCAGTGGTGATGAACTAATAAGATTTATGAAAATGGTCCATATTCTGGATAAAAAGAATGCTACTGATAAACCTCAGAATGTTTGTTAAGCAAGACACGCTGACTGTTATGCTCAAAGTGTGCTTCTCCATGCTAAAGTGATGGCTCAGAAGTTAAGAGAGCTTGTTACTCTTGCAGAAGAGCAGAATCCTGCCCCTAGGACCTACATTAGGGAACTTACAGTCAACTGTGATTTCAGCTCCAGGAGATCTGGCATACTCTTCTTCTGACATCTGTGAGCACCTGCATCCTCTCTCTCTCTCCCACAAACACACCTCTAATAAAAGGTTTCTATATCTTTTTTTAATACTATGAATGTGTGACATTTACATCCCAATACTTTTTCTCTTATTTACCAGAGATTATTTACAAAGGAGGTCCAGGGCTTACATTTTTACAGTCACAAATTATGCATATGTGTAATCTTCTGCAGTCTGGGGAGTGCCCGTGTACACATAACCTATGTTATCTTCATTGGCACCAACCCCCCTCCTTCGACACAGTCTCTCTTGCACTGGCTTGTAGCTCACCACTTTTCTAGTACTGGTTGGCCACCAATGCTTACGGGTCCTATCTCCACCTCCTCAATGCTGGGATTAAAAGCATACACGACCATGTACATACTTTTACATGAGGATCTATGAATCCAACTCAGGTCATCATGACTTGCAATGCCAGCACTTTACTGACTGAACTATATCCTCAGTCAGTACTGACTTCCTTAAGGGGAATGAATATTGCCATACATTTGATCACTCTTGTTTGATTTCAACTGAAGATTTGACTTAATGAGACTGACCCTACCTACTGTGTTAATGATACACCTGAAGGTTTTCACATATTCACGTGTGTGAAACCGAATATCATCATGATACAATTGTACATACTCACATATTTTTGAAAAAAGTCTAATTTCTGCTTTCTTCTTGGCCTTACCTAAGTTGTCTATCACTGACTCAAATGAGATTTCTGTTGGTTACAACAAGGAGCTTGATTTAGATTCAAATGACATAGAAGTAGAAAAAATTTATCTTCAAGTACACTTTCCTTGAACATCAACACTCAGCTATTTTCTAGTCTGAATAAAAGAATTTATTGCTTAAGAGAACAATTATAAAAGCATATGCAAAATAGACACTTAAATCTTCTATTCGTATAATTTTCTTATAAAAATGAATATCATTATGCCATAATTATAGTTTATCCAAACCACAACATGAAATTAACATTTCAAAGATATAATAGAATTATAATATTTTCCTACAGGACATAATATTTTATAAATCAAAGTAAATTTATAAACTCTCAAACTTCACATTTAATTCTAGGCACTATTCTTCAATTTAAACTACGGTAATATTTCACTGAAAAAGTTTAATCGCACATTTTTACTAAAATTAAACATAAAACAATTTCTGGCAATAGGGGAGAAAATTGTTCTGATGTCATATTTGAAGTCAAATTCACTGTCTCGTAGAAAGTGTTTGTTCTGTAATCAAAGTTGATTAGAATATTTAACTCAGCAATGTTTGCTTATTGACCATCAGACACACACATACACACTAATTCATATTTGATGTTAATATTATACTTCTAATTTCTTCTTTATGACTTGTGTTTTAGAACTGATGTACTATTTTTAACTCTAAATGTAATAATTATTTTATATACATGAAAAACACTGAATATAACAAAGAGGAAAGAAAGATTAGCCATGTTCCAAACATAAGGCATTTGATGTTGTTGTATAACTGCATTCCTCTTTAGAATTTAATTTCTAGAATAATATTATTAAACGTGTTGTGGGGCCTGTCTTCTCCTTATATTCAAGAGTTTCACATTAAGATATATATTTTTAAAAATCAAAGACCCCAACATAAAACAGACACACTAAACCGTCTAGAAGAAAAAGTGGGAAACACCCTAGAACTCATTGGCACAGGAGACTACTTCCTGAATAGAACACCAACAGCACAGGCTCTAAGATCAACAATCAATAAGTGGGACCTCATGAA
>CM053761.1:38596681-38633109 GCA_028658305.1 Pachyuromys duprasi
GATAAGCTGGGGTTGGTGGACTTGGAGGGGGCAGGGAAGAAGGAGATGAGGGAGGGAGTGGGAGGGTAGGAGGGACTGAGGGAGGGGGCTACGCCTGGGATTCAAAGTACCTAACCTGTGATTGAGATAAAAATAAATAAATTAAAAAAAAAAGAAAAAAATCTTTCAGTGATCTTCCATCATCTTCTACATAAGGGACAAATTCTAACAGCAGTGTCTCGGTTCAAGTTGTTACAACAAATTGCCATACACAGTGCCCCTAGATAATGCTTCTAGACAGTACCAATAGACAGTGGCTGAAACAGACTCTTCTTGATACACTTCTGAAAACTAAAGTCAAGATTATGGTGAAAACATGGTAAGGCTCTGGAGAAGGTCCTTTTCTGGTTGACAGATGGCTGCCTCCTTGGATTTTTATAAAACAGACAGCTGGATCTTGAGGTAGCACTACTCCTAATTTTCTGAGAAAGCTCCAGAAAAGTGGAAACAAGCCTTCTAGTGTCTTTGGAAAAGAGCATAAATCTGATTCATGCTGCACCTAGCTCTCTGAGGCCCCACACTCTAAATTTACCATCACCATGGGTCTTAGGACTTCAAACTGCTTTTAAGGGAAAAAAATACATTCATTCTGTGGAGAACTGCTTTCATGAATTTCAACTTCCTATGAACATACTGTCCCAAGCGTCTCCTTTTGAACTTCACATTGGTCTTAGCACAGCCCTTGTTCTTTTAGCCTACCAGATTGGTCCAGCCTTAACACTTCTGTAGTGATTATGTCCCCTTCCCAGGGTGTTCATTCTATCACACCCTATACACAACACCATCTGAGACACTTTGACACATTCAATGACTCTGTCATGGTCTCTGAGATTAGACTTTTATGCTACTTGCTTGACCCTGAGAATGCCCCTGTATATTGAAGAATAATACTGTTCTCATAGACTTGTTGCGAGAGGTAAATATATCTACACTTAAAAATTCTCCTCCAAGGACCAGGTATGGATATAACCTAGAACCTCTGCTTGACTGTAGCAAATGGTCGCTCAATATCCAAGTGGGTACCCTAGTAAGGGGAACAGGGACTATTTCGGACATGAACTCAATGGCTGGCTCTTCGACCCCCTGTCCCCCAAAGGAGGAGCAGTCTTGCTAGGCCACAGAAGAGGACATTGCAGCCAGTCCTGAAGAGACCTGATATGCTCAAGTTAGATGGAGGAGGAGGAGGTCCTCCCCTATCAGTGGACTTAGAAATGAACAGGGAAGAGATGAGGGAGGGATAGGGGAGATAGGAAGGGAATGCGGGAAGGGGCTACCACTGGGATACATAACCTGTGATTAATATAAAATAAAAATGTTAATAAAAAATTCTCCTCCATACTAGCAGTCTCATTCTCCAACAATGGTTTCTTAAATAACAGTTTTACCTTTGGATAATTTGTTTGTTGGCTTAAAATGCTTTATTAATTACTGATTATTGTTTTCATTACAAATTTGGTAATACTTATGCTTATTGCATATGGTTTTATTTTGGTTACTCACTAGATGATAACCTTTATAAAGTTACAGACTTTCACACCAAAGAATTAAAAACAAATGACACAAAATAAATTCTATTAATACAGCATCTGCAATATCATTATATACAGATTTTTCGTGTATGTATTTACAGCTTAGCATCGATTCCTTGAAATAGGCATTATTAGTACCTTCCTTTGAAAGATAAGAAACTAAACGTTCAGACTGTTGAGCAGCTTTCCCACCCTACAATGCTAATGAGGTATGGAAGGGTGAGTTTGAACCCAGAGCCTGTGGCTCCAGTAGGATAACACTGGAGACTATGGGATGTTTACAGGTACGCAGTAGCTGAATGGGCTGAGGAAAGAAAGGGCGTTCTCTCACACCAACAGGACTAAGTACCTTGAGATTGCTGCACCTCTGGAAAACAAATGTATTTCCTCTGGGACTGAGTCAGAAAAAATAGACGCAAACCATAGAGGATTAATACTTTCATTTCCCTATCCTGCTTCAGGCATGAGAGGTTCAAGGTGCCCTCCTTCAGTCAGATGTTGAAGGGTTCTCACTGTGCCATTTTTCTTTCCTCCTCCTCTTCCTCCTCCTCCTCCTCATCACCATCATCATGGAAGCATCCTCCTCTGCACCAGTGATTTTTTTTTTCAGGATGCAGATAACTTTGCTGGCCAGTATGCCTTTCTCTTTAACTCAGGCATGTTACTTTTTCCCTTTCAATGATATAATACAACCCAAAAATCTACTCTTAATAGTGGCATTTTTGTTTCTCGGCTTGCTTGTTTCATTTTCTGCTTTTTGTTTTCTGTTGTTGTTGTTGTTGCTTTTTGTTTTCAATGACATTCAAAATTCTTGCATTCTCCAGAATATCCCGTTCTCTTCCTATCTCACATTAGCTGAAATTTCATGTCACGTATTTCACTGTACTAGGAGTTGCTAGCTGGTTGCATTTTGAAAGTATCACAGAGACGAATTGATAAAGCAAGTCTCCTTACCTTGATTGAGCTCTGCACTAGTTCTGATCAGATATGTCACATGGAAGTGGAGAGTGAGCATCACCTTTAATGTTCAAAACCACTTTTCAGTCTCCTATTGCACACACAGCCTGAAAAATTTCCCCACCCTTGAAGGAAGCCTAGAAAATGACTTTCAATAAGGAGCTTCCCCATTCCAGATGGTCAACATCAACATCAGTTAAAAAAACATGTTAAAAATGTGAAATTCTGGAGCATTTGAGGAGGTGAGACAAACTTTCATTTATTTTACATTTCCTTACACACTTAAAGTACTATTTCCATAATCCCTTATTCTCCGAACAGGACCATCTGGTAATGCAACAGTGCTCACTTATGCATATCTTCTGCTAAAGATGAACATGAGCATCTTGGTACCCTGCTGAGGTGATGATATCTAGAATCTATTACACTTTGAATAGATTGATATTCTTTTCTTTAGTCCAGCAACTACCTCTTTAAGACCTTATATTTCATCATTCGACATTGTGACTTTTGGTAACTATGATTCAGTCTGATGCTTCCTTCTGACCAGTCTTCCTCTTTCATTAAAGTCTGACTTTACCATCATTTAAACAATTTGATGATCTGTAGGACTTAGAATATAGCTGGAGCCCTTTCCCCTAATAATGTTCTTAAAATGTTTATGTTTATTTTTTTATTCTCTCTTTCTCTCTCTCTCCCTCGTGTGTGTGTATGTGTGTGTGTGTGTGCGCATGCACAATCCCATATGGGATGAAGCGCTTATGGGGGTCTGTCAGGCTTTGTGACAAGGTATTATACTAACTCAGCAACTCACTGGTTCCATATTGCTACATTGAATCTTCCTGTACCATGAAGAATAGCATATTGTCTGTTCTACTAATTACTATTCTAAAATTATTAGTGAAAGTTGGCTCAATTAGATTAATCTGATGTATTTATTCTGGGTTACTACATCTTTTTGAAGTGATTTTGTGAGCTATATTTCTCTAGTTTCTCATTGTGTTTAACACTGGATAACCTAATCAGTTGCTTTCTCTCATCAAAACACGATTTTTAGAATACTTTTCTATTTCTGAATTTCCGTCTTTTCCGTATAACTCTTTGATGACTTGTGCTTTATTGAAATTAATAACAAAGAACAAGCTTTAGATTCATTATCATCCATTTTCTTTGTTAACTTAAAAATTATTGTATCATCTATTCTGACATATTTTTATATAACACCATTTTCTCTAATAACTTGAATAGAATGCTCAGAGCATTAATTTTCAATCTTTTTTAGTTTTTAATAGAAATGCTCATATTAATTATGTTTAGACACATATTTATTGATATTAACTTTTAGCCACAAATATTTTATACTTTTAATTATTACTTTCTTATTACCCTTTAAGACTTTTGAGTTTCTGACAATAGTTTGATCATATTGACCTTCACCCCAAGACAATCTTAGGGCCATTCTCTCTTCCTTGCCCACCTTGTGTGTTCTTTTTTTATTAACCTGACAAAACCAATTTTTGGTGTCCTAAACCTTCTTGGATTCTTCAAGCAAAGTTTGATGGGCTTACCAGAGTCTACACTCTTGTGGAAGATTCTCTTAAGGCCAAAATCATATGCTCCAGCCAAACCCACCTGGATATAGATCCCAACATACTCCACATCCTTACTCTAGAGATACTTGTTTATATGTGTTTATAGCTGCTCTGCTCACAATTAGGAATTAGAAATAACATAGATGTCTACAAACTGATGATTGGATAAAGAAAATCTGCTATGCTTACACAATTTATTCAACAGTTTTTTTTTTTAATGAAACTTTGCAGGAAAATGAATACAGCTAAAAACAGTCACTCTGGGTGACACAATCCAGACCCAGGAAGACAAACATCACCTATTGTATCTCATCTGTTGATATTAGACTTGAATCTTCAGATATGAGAGTTTCAACTAGAATGCTTGTAGTGGCCAGGAAATTACTAAAGGGCCAGTTAGAGGGATTTTTCAAAGGAGCGAAGATAGAATGCACTGCTGTCAAAGGGAATAATGAAAACACTTTGTTCTTAGTCAACACTTCAAGTTACTTGTGAGTGTGTGTGTCTGTGTTCAACAGTCAACATTGAATAACTACAATGTTGACAAGTAAATATTTAGTAGTTACTATATACAATGTTCTTTGCTCATTGTTGGAAATAAAATGATAATCAGAAATATGAAGTCCCTGCCTCCAATGAATGCTAGCCTAGTAGAGAAGCCAAATGTGAATATATAACCACACATGTGAACACAGAATCTCTACGAGGGCAAAAGCCATAAAGGAGAGGAATATGCAATATAGAAGAGAGGATTTGCCAAGATTCCAAAGAAAGTTTTTCTGAAAAGAACCTAAAAACAGAAAATTGATTAACAAAGGGAAGGAAGGTGGGATGCTTTGAAGGTAGAAGGAAAATAGTGTCATGAATCCCACGGACCTACATGATGTCAAAGAACAAGAGCATGCTGAGACAACAGGGTGAGGACCAGCAGGATGTGAGATGCCAGAGAGATGGCAGAAGTCTTTCAGACTCATCCTGCATCTAAGCAAACACAGTGAAAAGCCTTGGAAGGCTTTAAAGGAGAGAGCAGACTAGCAGGGCAGTGTGATAGATACAAGTTATATATGGCTATTTAAATGTAAATGTAATGCATTGTAAAATTTAATTTTTCATCACACTAACCACATTACAAGAGCTGAACAGACACCTGCGGTTACTAACTACTCTCAGATGCAATAAATACAAAATATCCCTCGCCACATAACTTCTATTGTCAGAACGTCTCCCAGGGTGATTTCAGGACCCTACCATAAAGACCCCCTGAGGTCCAGATATAAATGCACTCTACCGTCGAAAATTGTTCTTAGGCAGCTTGTGTGCATGTTCATGCTTCAGAACCATAGTTCTAGAAGATAACTGGCCATTAAATAGAATCTTACTGATAATTCACTACTTTGAGTGGGGTGACAAACATTATTAAATGGCCATACCAAGAATAATGACTGAGATAATGCCAATATTGCAGAGTAAAATACCAATTTGGACCTCAGCTTTATGAGAACTGAAGTCCCTTTGAAAACTGTGAAATACACACAGCACCTGCTTCATATGAAATGCTTTGTATTGGAAGCAGGGGAAAAAAGGGATAGCTTTTACAATCCTTTCCAAACACTCTTTTCAGGAGTGTCCCTGCTGCTGGGCTGTCCCCATTCATTCCCTGCATTATCTCTCTCCAATGTCTTGCTGTCGTGAGTAGGATTGCTACATTTCATACCAATAGAATTCAGGCTGTGATACACAAAGCTTAGTTTTCTTTTTGAGGGTTCCCAGAAGAGCACTATAATATGTGAAATCTTATTCGTTAAATTACTTTTTTTAAAAATAACTAATGAACTCACTAGTTCCCTGAAATTGTACCTCTATTTTTATTTTTTTAGGATTGTGGTAGGCTACTTATTTTTACCCTTACTATTATCACACAAATAGATCGACCTGTTGTTCTTACCCATTTCAGAAATATCCTCCCATCCTCCACCCTGATTGCACAGTTTCTTAGAATGACAAAGCCCACACAAATTCCAGACTTGGATAAACAAAGCATTACAACAGCACACCAGGATTAAATCATTCCTAAAATGCTAGAACCTGTTGAGCTTTAATGCTGAAAAACAATAGTATTAAACAAAACCTTTAAAATGTAACAAGCACAACCTATAAAGAACATTTATTATGCATAATGGATGAAATGTTGGCAGCCACCTCCCATCCCTAACATAGGCTATCACAGTTCTGAAAAGTAAAAGCTAAGGCACTGACTTTATTATTATTAATAATAATAACTATTATTTACATTTCTTTCACTTTGATTCCTACCTGTAGCCTCCTCCATCATCTCCTCCCAGACTTATCTTCCCTCCCACTTCCCCGCCTATATCCCTCCCCTAGTCCACTTTTTTAAAAGGATAAAACTGAGACTCATAAGTGTTAAGTAATTTCCTAAGGTCACAGCAATCACTCTAAAGCTATCTCATCTTTACTTCTAATAACAGAAAGGAACAATGAAGAGTTTTCCAAATACATAACAATAGTAGCCAAAGGGCCATCCCAAGCAGTTACTGGCAAATATGGCTAAGATGTTTACAGGGGAATTAATCTGTTCACTGTATTTAAACAGACGCTATGATCTCTCAGGATATAAATTTGGTTATTTTCACAAAACAGATGCATCTGAGGCTATGTCCTGCTTTGATCTGGATATCTTACTCATTTGTATTCATGCTGCATCAAAAAAATGCAATCTAAACTCATATGAAATTAAAAAGACAACTACTGCATTTATTAAAAAACTGATTTCTACTCCATTTGTGTATTGGTTTTGTATGAATATGGGATGGTCATTGAATACCTTACGACAAAGTGCTTCCTCATGGTAAAAGGAGATAGCTTAATATTTTCCTGTATATTCTCAAAGATAACCTTATCCAAGAAAATCCCATCAACTGAATTTGACAAAAGAATCTTGTGATCATTTCAGGTTTAGCTCTTATCGTATGATTAATAGTACTTTCCATTCCTAAGGTTAAAAGAAAGGAAGGGCAGAAGAAGAAAAGAAAGGAGCTATTTTATCAGAGTAAATTAATACTTTGGAAACATCTGTTAGTTGATAAAATCTGCCCTGAGAGAAAAAGTCAAGTATCAGTTCCATTTGTCACCACCCATCCAACAAGAAGTGACAGAAACTCACCTCAAAATATATAAAGCATACAACAACCAAATATATATATTGATTCCCTCAAATTAAAAGTTCAAGGACAGATGCAGTTTGAGGCAAAGATGCCTGTCAGTCACTCCAAGGAGACATGCTTTCAACTTCCAAAAATTATTCTGAGAAAGTAGGTTTTAGGCTCATATTTGAATGAATCCTAAGACCAAGAGAGGATGTACCTATGCTCTGAACTTCAGTGTAGGGTGGACTCAGTCTTGCCACCTAGAAACCACATAAAATTATCAGAAAAAAAGGGGGCAGGCAAGTATTTGGAAAACAGAAATAAAAGCCACCCACCTCGTCACATACAATATTAATAGTACTGAAATTATCTAAATTGTAGTTTTGCTTGTCTTACTAAACGTAGTGGATAATAGCAGTAAATCAGTGAAGAGTCTATATGCCAGAGTCTAAACACTTCAACCCCATTTTCTATTTATTGACCATAAATATGAAGAACTCGAAGCTTAGACAAGTCACACTATTTGCTGCAAGCACACTAACTAGTAAGAGACAGAGCTGGGACGTATAGAAACAATATAGAATCCTCAACAAGTGCGTACTATTAAGAGTTTCAACTATTATACTGCTTTTCACAAGAACTCACACGAGACTGGTTTACATAGAGATCAGGAAAAGAGAAACCACAAAGTATATACATGGGCAGTATGGTTAAATCATTTCTACTCTTCCTCTTCCAATTCCTTGCTTGTTATCCCTACTCTCTCCCAAATTCATGACCTCCTCGTACATGGTATTGTTACACACATGCGCAAACACACACGTATACACATGTGCTAATATGTAAAATAAGCCTAATTAAGCTATTTATTGTTGTACTTAGGTGTATACGTTTAGGGTAGTAGAATAGTTTGAGGTTGTATAGTCTATGGAGGGGCTTGTCCTTGAGAAATACTGTTTATCACAGTCTCAACAGACATTAAATACCTATAGTCCTTTAATTAGGTGTGAGATAATGTGAGATATTATCTATTCCTGTTGAAATGTTAACTGGTACTGTTACTATAAAGGCATTGTTTAGGTAACCATTTTTTTGAGATTTC
This sequence comes from Pachyuromys duprasi, assembly GCA_028658305.1. Taxonomy (NCBI): domain Eukaryota; kingdom Metazoa; phylum Chordata; class Mammalia; order Rodentia; family Muridae; genus Pachyuromys; species Pachyuromys duprasi. The sequence continues at coordinate 38,605,068 of CM053761.1, forward strand.
ATGGTTGCAGCTTGCCTATCATATATAGAAGAAGCAATATCTCAACAAATGTCTTGGTCCTCTATCTCTTAAAATCTATGTTTACCTCTTCTACAATGTTCCTTGAACCTTAGGTGTATGTGGTCATTAGCTATATCAATTGACACTGAGCATCCACAACCAGTTCCTTGAACTTTTAGGCACTAGGAGAGTATTAAGTAATACTTAAAATTTGGAATTTATGTGCTGAGAGCCAACAACCTGCAGACCTTTAATTTAAAGTTACCACAATGCTATGTCCCAAGACAATTCTCTTTTCTCTAAGAGTTGGCAATCAGTGTCTGAGAGGAAAACTGCAGCCTTTTGCTGCTTTGACCAGTTTCAATGACACACAGTCATTCATACCCATTATCTTACATATTTTCTACTGGTTGCTCTCATAGTTCTGTTAAGGTAATAAATAGCGTTGGCCTAAGCTTGTTTCTTTTTTTTTTTATTAATTACACTTGATTCACTTTGTATCCCCCCATAAACCCCTCCCGCCTCCCCTGCAATCCCACCTTCCCTTACCCTTCTCCACACAGGTCCCTCCCCAAGTTCACTGATAGGGGAGGTCTTCCTTTCCTTCCTTCTGATCCTAGTCTATCAACTCTCATCAGGAGTGGTTGCATTGTCTTCCTCTGTGGCCTGGTAAGGCTGCTCCCCCATCAGGGTGAAGTGATCAAAGAGCAGGCCAATCAGTTCATGTCAGAGGGAGTCCCGTTCCCATTATTATAGAACCCACTTGGATACTGAACTGCCATGGGCTACATCTGTGCAGGGGTTCTGGGTTTTTGCCATAATGCTACTTGGTTGGAGTATCAGTCTCAGGAAAGACCCCTGTGTTCAGATTTTTTAGTTCTCTTGCTCTCCTTGTGGAGCTCCTGTCCTCTCCCTATCTTACTATTTCCCACATCATTCATAATATTCCATGCACTCTGCCCAACAGTTGGCCATAAGTCTCAGCATCTGCTTTGATATTGTGCAAGGCAGAACCTTTCAGGGGGCCTCTGTGACAGGCTCCTAGCTTGTTTCTTGTTTTCTTCTTCTGATGTCAATCTGCTTTGCTTTTCCGACTGGGGATTGAGAATTTTTGCCAGAGTCCTCCCTCTTGATTAGTTTCTTTAGGTGTACAGATTTTAGTAGGTTTATTCTATTTTATATGTCTATATGAGTGAGTATATACCACTGTGTCTTTCTGCTTCTGGGATAGCTCACTCAGGATGATCCTTTCCAATTCCCACCATTTACCTGCAAATTTCATGATATCCTTGTTTTTTTTTTTTTTTCATTGCTGAGTAATACTCCATTGTGTAGATGTACCACAATTTCTGTATCCATTCCTCAGTTGAGGGGCAACTGGGTTGTTTCCAGCTTCTGGCTATTACAAATAAAGCTGCTGCAAACATGGTTGAGCAAATGTCCTTATTACGTACTTGAGCCTCTTTTGGATATATGCCTAGGAGTGTTATAGCTGAATCTTGAGGAAGCGCTATTCCTAGTTGTCTGAAGAAGTGCCTGATTGATTTCCAGAGTGGTTGTACAAATTTACATTTTCACCAGCAGTGGAAGAGGGTTTCCTTTTTCTCACAAGCTCTCTAGCATGTATTATCACTTGAGTTTTTGATTTTGGCCATTTTGATGGGTGTAAGGTGAAATCTCAGGGTCATTTTGATTTGCATTTCCCTGATTTTAAGTGATAATTTTTTTTTTTTTTTTTACAAATCGGGTGCAGTGGCACATGCCTATAATTGGAGCACTTGGCAGGGGTTGGAGGTGGCAGCAGGCAGACCTCCGTGAGTTTGAGGCCAGCCTGGTCTACAAAATGAGTTGAGGAGAGCCAAGCTACACAGAGAAACCCTGTCTCTAAAAACAAAAATAAAACCAAAAAAGATTTGTCTACATTTTCTCTTTGTACAGTAAACTGCATCCTGTTCCATGTCTTTTCCTGCTTCTGATGTCTATCACATTTGCCCTTCTGAATGAGGACTGAGCATCTCCCTAGGCTTTCCTTGTTGTTTATCTTCTTTAGCACTATAGATTTTAACATATTTATCTACCACAGGGGGCCTCTGAAAGACTCTACTGATTGAGTTATCAAAGTAGAAGCTGAGACTCATAGCCAAACTTTGGGCAGAGTGGATGGAATTTCATGAAAGAAGGGGAAGATAGGAAGACCTGGAGGGGACAGGAGCTCCAAAGGGAGACCAACAAAACAAAACAAAAAAAGAAGAAAGAAAAGGAGAGAGAGAGAGAGAGAGAGAGAGAGAGAGAGAGAGAGAGAGAGAGAGAGAGAGAGAAATCAAAAACAAAAATCTGGGCCCTGGAGGCCCTGCAGAGACTGATACCCCAACCAAGGACCACACATGGAGAAGCCCTAAAACCCCTGCTCAGGTATAGCCCACAGATTCAGTCTCCAACTGGGCTCCCTAGAGCAGGAGCTGTCTCTGTCATGAACCTAAAGAGGCAGGCTCTCTGATCACCTCCCCCTGTGGGGTGCAACCTTGCCAGGCCACAGAGGAAGACAATGAAGCCAGTGCTGATGAGTCAGATGATGGGGAGGAGGACCTCTCCTATTAGTGCACTAGGGGAGGGGCATAGGAGGAGAAGAGAGAGGGAGGGGTTGGGAGGAAACAAGGGATGGGCCACAGCAGAGATACAAAATGAATAAATTGTAATAAATAATAAATAAAGGTATTTTTAAAATTAAACTGCTTCTTGACTTTAAGTAGTTAGTATTAGTGTTATCATTGCTGAGAACAAATGCTCATGATAATAACATAAAGGAAGGATTTATTTGGCTCACAGTCAGAGTGTTCAGCCCATGCTTGCTTGGCCCCTTGCAAGGAAGTATATAGTAGAAGAGGCTTTTCACCTTATGGTGGACAAGAACCTGAGAGCAAAGTGGATTGGGAAACAAGTAAAAGTTTTAAAGCCATGATCATGTGGCCAATGTAAACTTTAAAAAATCTTTCAGATGTTTTCAAAACTAGAGTTGAAAACTTGGAACAGTCACTCAACAAGTAAAAAAAATCTTCATTGTGTAGCCCTTTGCACAATGTCAGCCCCTGTTCTACAGTGATACATTTTCATCGAAAATATGACATTTCAAAAATAAATTATAAAAATCTGGAATTATTAGCATTTACAATTGTGTGTTTACCAAAATAGCTGTTTCAGTGCAATGGAGAATTGACCTACAAGGCAGGAATGTCCTCTCCTGCTTCTACTTCAGACCCTCTACTTCTCTATATTTCATGTCTGTTAGTACTTCTAAAACAAAGAATAAAGGCCCTGAGAACTTTTTGTTTGCATTTTTTCTAACATTGTCAACTGGGAGCCGATATAACCTTCTTTATGCTTGACAAAGTTTCTTTAAAACTTTTAAAACTTTAACCCCTTTCTTATCATTTGTGTTTCATGTTTCTACCAACCATGGTTTATTTCCTTCATACTAAATCACATACAAATTAGGCATGTTCTACTTGTAGTCACAGCACCACTTGAGGATTGAAGGACTTTGCATACTCATGTTTCTTTGGAGGATTGTCTAGGCACTTAATATTTATATCTCTTTATTTCAGATCATTCTAATCTGTCCATTTTCTTTAAGCGGGTTTGGCTTGGGGTTGACCCACTAAATAAGAAAGAATTTCCTTTACAATAGAGCATAATATTTTCCCCCTGACTCTAAATTAAACTCTAGGGATAACGTTATTATACTTTAAATAGAGATGGCCTACTCTAATCTAACCTGATTAGATGAGGACAGGATTTTATTATTATTGTTATTATTCCCTTCACATAGCAGGCCTCCTCTCCTCCTAGCCCCACCCTCCCTTCCTTTTCCTTCTATTACCCCTCTGCTAGTCCTCAGATAAGGAGACACACACACACACACACACTCACACACACACACACACACACACACACACACACACATATACACACACACCACCCCAACCCACATTAGCACGTCAAGTACCATTCGTACAGATCACATCTTCTTCCCCTGTGGCTTGGCAGGCTGCTTCAACAGGGGAAAGTGATCAAAAAGCAGGCAACAGAGACCATGTCAGAGATAGTCTCTCTTGCCTTTTCAAGGGGGAAAGAATGGCTAAGCTATCCATTGGTAATGAATGTGTAAGGGGGCTAGGTCCTTGGTTGTTGCATCAGTCTTCATGAGATACCCTGGGACCTGGTTAGTTGGCTCTGTTGGCCTACTTGTGGAACACTTGTCCCTTCTGGGTCTTTCTGTTCTTATCTTCATTCTTCGACATTCTTCAGAAAGACTCAGGTCTCAGCATCTGTTTGGCTCCACTGCTGGGGGAAGCCTCTCAGAGGACTAGGCTCCTGTCTGAAAGCATAGTGTCAGGGGTTGGTTTTCTCCCAAGGTTTGGGTCTCAGGTTGGGCCAGGCATTGTTTGGACATTCCCTCAATCCCTGCTCTTCCTTTATCCCAGCACATTAGTCAGGGTAAATTTTGGGTCAAAGTTTTTGTAGGTGAGTTGATTTCCCTCCGCCCACTAAGAGTTCTGTCTAGTTAGAGGGCAGTCTTTTCAGTCTCCATGACCTCTGCTACCAGGAGTCTCAGCTAGAGTCATCCGCATATCCTCCCAGGAGCCTACACTGCTTAGGTCTCCAGCTTGTCTCTGCGATGTTCCCACCTACTATTTCTATTTTCTGTACAAGCCCTATGTCTTCCAGTCCACTCCCCCCCACATCTGAGCTCTACTGAACAAGAATGTTTTTATTGCAGAATTTAACCTCTGGACTTCATAAGGAATCCTTGATCAATTTTCCATCAGTTACTTGCTGGCATATCAGACAAAGATCTCTGATGATATATAAGTTTCTCTGGGATATTTCAGCTGTGCTGTTTAAGCAAACTGCACATGTTTCATCTCATGTTATCATGGTTCACTCTTTTTTTTATGGTTAAGTGAAAGGTTTTTATTGTAGATATGACAGAATAGTCAAAGGCATTTGAAAGTGTCCAGTAGGCTGACTAGCAGATTATACCTTGGCACGAGTGAAACAGAAAAAGAAGAGTGAGAGAAAGAAAGAGAAAAAAAGAGAGAGGTATAAGGGGGAAGAGAGAGAGGGAGAAGGAGAGAGAGAGAGATAGCAGGGTAATAAGGAGAAGCAGCAGTCTTGGAGGAGAAAGCCCCATGAGCTGGGGAGAATTTTGAGTTTAGGGTAGGGGAGGAAGTGAGAAAGGCTAGGATGCTATAATGAGCTTTGAAATGTATAACTGGTACTTTTATTATATTTTATTTTATTTTTATTTATAACAATTTACTCACTTTGTATCCCAGCTGTGGCCTCCTCCCTCATCTCCTCCCAATTCTACTCTCCCTCCCTCTTTCCCCCTGTACCCCTCCCTTAGTCCACTGATAAGGGAGTTCCTTTTCCCATTCTATCTGACCCTAGCCTATCAGGTCAATCTTTCCTTTTTTTTTTTTTTAACAAATTCCATACTAAAGACATGAATTTGACAATCTACATAAATGCTAAACTACAGACAAAATAAATGTATAGATACTCCTTCCTCAGTTTGGGGTTTAAAGGTAGCTAGAAAGTCCAAATAAACAGCAAATGGTAGCAAAAGTCAGAAATAAGAAAAATTGGAAAGGAAATCAGGATGGTGATATGGGTAGGATAGTCTCTACTGTTTTATGTAGTGACAAATACCCAACATTCAAATTCTTTTCCCCTGACTTTCACCTCTGCCAGGTGGTATAATGATAAGCACATTAATATTTACTTTCAATATTGGTCTTATTACCAATTATTTTTAATACTTATCTAATCAGAACCTCTCAACTACCTTGTTGAGTTACTGATTGCTTCCCTTTCTGGAACAACAGGTGGGGTCAAGAGTAGATAAATATGTAAGCCAATAGTCATCAGTTATAAACTCCACAAAAATGTAATAAACACATGTGTGCTTGATTCAAGTTGTTTCATTTATTTAAATTTCAGTTTCCTCAACTCCACAGCAGAATAGTATCTATTTTAGATTTAAGTAATGAAAAGTTAAAATCACCATAAAATTCAGTATGAAAGTTGCCCATGAAGTAACATAACACTATAAACATCAAATAAAAGCAGGCTTTTTTCTGATACACACATTTTGTTTGTCTACTATATTAGCATTTATAAGCACGAGTAAGACTGATGATATTTTCCAAAGAAAATATAATACAATGGAACATCTATGAACTGCAAAGAATTTGAGCTTTCCAAATCCTATGTGGTCCATACTTAAATACCAAAGTTTCAAAAGAAAAAAAATGTTTCAAACCATATAGATAGTGAATTAATCCATCCTGCTGCTCAGGTCATTCATTTATTACAAAGCAATTATTCACACTAAAGTTATTAGACAGCACAGTAAGACATAATTGACTGTCAGCAACAATTTGACACTATAGTAGTTTCTTAAAAATAAATACTAGATATTAATTAAGTAAGAAATTAGTAATCTGGTTAATTTATTACTTCTTTTAGAGTATCTTTATGTCTTAATTTTAAAACTTTCTATGTTAAGCACACTATTTAGTAGTGCAATCATAAAGGTTGATTTACTTCTTTAAAAGCCAAGAGGAGTCTAACAGATTTGCAGATATCTTCAGCCCCACAGAAAGGCAGCGTCTGGAAGACAATGGAGAGGCCAGAGTTGTAGATATAAAAAAGCCCATAAATTAGATACTCAGTAAGATCACAAGGTAATTTTTCACCAAAGAATGTTAAAAAAGAGTTGAGTAGTACATATGGAAGAGAAGAACAAAGAGATTCTCCGTCATGCAAGGTTTAAGACTTACTCTGAAGAGAATATAGGAGGAAAGTCTATGAAGAAAAAAAAGCAGACAAAAGTGTAAAGAATCTGTACTTTTCTGATCACGGAAATGAAAACTAGGCATAACTCCCTTGAGTTTTGCCTCTTCTTCCTCTTCCTCTTTACCCCAAGCACAATTCCAAACGTCTTTCTCATTTATGATGCACTTTCTTTTGTTAACAAAGAGTTTTCCCCACATTATTGTATACTGAAGTCCTTTTCACTGCTTTATAAGAATGTAGTGCATATGTTGCCATTAAAATAATGCTATTAAAATAGTTGGATCAAACTTTTATACACATTTCTCTTTTGAAATACATTTAGGGGCAAAATTTCCAGGCCAGAATTTTGTAGACATTCACCTTTGATCGTCAAAGTGTTTAGGCCACCCAGGTTTCAGAGGAACAGAACGAGAACTCTGGAGACTAAAGGGCCTCTTGGGAATAGACTTAATCCATATGGCATCAAGAGATGGAAATGAGACTTGGATGGCCTTGTTGGTAGGCCATGATTTGAATCTAAAATGCCTCTTATACCTTCATGTGTTGAAAATTTAGCCTTCAGCTGGGGAGAATGTTCAATGAGATGAGAGAACCTTTAAAGAGTTGAACATAACTGGTACACCACTAAGGAAAGCACATTCATTCAATGTCTCTCTCTCTGTTTTCTCTCTTTCCTCTAACAGCTCTATCCCACTGCAATATGATTGCTCTTTCTCTCCTCAGGCAAAGAAGTGATGAGTCAGTCCACCATGGACTTCACATCTCTGAAACCACCATTTAGTATGAATATTGTCTTTTTTTCTGAGGTGTACATCAAATTTTCTGCCACAGTTACACAATATTCTACCTGAAATAGCACTGTTTTTAGTTATACTAAAGTACTGTTCTCCAACCTAAGAAGTGAAACCCTCTTCTCTTTCATGCCTACATTCTCTTGTTCAGTGTTGAATTTGAGTCTTTATAGGGTATGCCTCAGAAACATTTATTTCCCTTTTGTTGTCAATCACTATTTCATGTATGAATAGTCCAGAAGGCACTCATCCAGTTAAGTGTTGGTACCATTTTATACATTTCACACTTCAGATGATTATGATGTGACTGTGTTGAACATTCTTATTTGGTTATTCAGTATATGCAAGGTCTTATTTTTTTCTCATGTGAACACCTAAGAATGGAATTCCTATGTCATTGAATGTACATTTAATTTTACAGGGAATACCAAAACAATTGTATCAATTAAATTTTTTTCAACGCGATTTTTAAGATTTTTAAACATTTGTTTATTGAAAGAACTAGTGTGTTCCACAGGGGATGTCTTGATGCAGTCCTTATACTCTGTGGATTCTGGTGGCTAAGTTCATACCATCAAGCTGGTCAGCAAGCTCCTTTACCATGGAGACAACTTTGCTGCATTCCTTTAGCATCAATGAACATCCTAATTACTGCATAATTTTGACAGCACCCAGCATTTTATTCCTTATCTTTTTCTTCTTCCATTTTAATGATATATCATAATTTTCATTTTTATTTCTCTAATAATTAATGACATTGAAAAATTTCCACATTTCACATTTACTGTTTTTTTCCTTGAATTTCATTTTGAAAAGTATGTGTTCAAAAGCGCTGCCTGTTTTTAATTGGTTGCTTGCCTTCATTAATTTCTCTTATAGACACTCTCTACTTTCTCTGTATACACATCCTTGTCAAATTTGTGTATCCACATACTTTGTTTCACTCTGTGGTTTACTGAAATTCTTAAGGTTCTTTTGATAACAGATGTGTTCTTTTCAATATTGACAAAGTCATTATCGACAGTTTTTATAACGTCCTATGCTTTTTGTGTTCTGTCTATATACTTTTCCGTAGTTTAAATGAAAATGTTGGTTCCTAAAGTTTTATGGGTTATATTTCACAGTGGTCTCGAAATCACTCCATTTTAGTGTGGGAATAACATCCCAAATTAATCTAAAATCGTTTGTTCAATAAAAGCTTATCTTTCCTCAGGGATTTAAATCAGCACCTTGCTCAAAAACAAACTGGTGGGACAAGGTGGGACAGGAGATAGATGGATGATAGACAGATTTCTGATTTTGTTGATCAAATTGCTATTCCTATTTCAGGTTTTGTTGTTGTTGTTGGTGGTGGTGGTTTTTCTTCTTGAGACAGGGTTTCTCTGTGTAGCCCTGCCTGTCCTGGAACATACTCTATAGACAAAACTAGGCTCAAAATCACAGAAATCTGCCTGTGTCTGCCTTCCAAGTGCTGGGATTAAAGGTGTGCACCACCACTGCCTGGCTAGTTTTATTTATTATAGTTAAACAGTAATCCTTAAACTGAGATAATGTATATTTCTTCAAATTATTCATTTAAACATATATAGAATTTTTCATATTATAATAATTGTGTGTAATTTAAAAGCAGGACTGTAGAGCTGGGGAGATGGCTTAGTGGGTAAGAACCCATGTTGCATAAGCTTGATGACCTGAGTTCAAATCTCTTGCACCTATAAAAATGTAAGTCATAGTTGTGCACTCTCATAATACCAGTATCACTATGGGAAGGGAATAAAAACCATGGTTTCCTCGAGCTTACTGGCTAACCTAGGAACAAGACTATAGATACTATCTCAAGGAATAATACAAAGAGTGATAGAACAGGATACCTAGTAGCTTCCTCTGGGATCTATACAAGTATTCAGGCTTGAACCCACTCTGATATACCCATCTTATAAACACATACACACACACATAACTGAGATTTTCTCTGTCATGAAGCTCCATTGATAAACCTCTGGATACTTTTAAGATGTATCATTGTTCTTTTGCTTTCAGTAAATTATTTTGTATGTACCAGAGCATTTTCTCTACATATGTGTATGTGTACCCATGTGACTGGTGCCCATAGAGGTTACAAGAGGGCACTCATCTTCTGGATCTGTGATTGTGGATAATGATGAGCCAACATGCAAGTGCTAGGAGCTGAATTTCTGTAAAAGCAGTAAGTATGCTCTTAATCACTGAGACTTCTACCCATACACCTGCTTTTAGGAAATTTTTTATGAGAAACTTCTTTGTGTTTTCTCTGTGTCTGTACTACTTGGGTTGTATAATATTCTTAATTTTCTGCCTTGAAATTCAGTTTTTTTCGGCCAATGACAACCTTCTCAATTGTCCCTCCTACTGAACTCATGTTTCCCTCTGTTTTTAAGTTTCAAATCAAATAGCTCCAAACACGTATTCTGTGTCCTTTGTATGCACCTTTCTCAGTTAACAACCTTTCCCAGCTCCCCACGTTCATCTGGATATTTTCCTTTTATTTATCTGCCTTACGAACAAAGTAATTTATTCTCGCAGACCCGATGACCCAAAGATGTAGCTCCTGATTTCCACACTTTTACGGCCAGTGACCTAACTGCTCCCAGCCCAAGACCTGAAACACTGTCACCTTAATGACAGTTATTTATTTCATTTTATTGTTATCATTATTGTTGCTTGTAAATTTTCACTTTGTATCCCAGTTGTACCCCCTCCCTCATCTCTTCCCAGACCCACTCTCCCTCCCTCTTTCTCCCCTTTCCCTCTTTCCTAGTTCACAGAGAGGGGAAGTCCTCTTCCCCTACTGTGTGACCCTAGCCTATCAGGTCCTATCACAACTGCCTGGATCCTCTTCCTCCATGGGCTGGGTAGGTTGCCCCACCAAAAAGAAGTGACCAAGAAGCAGGCAACCTAGTTTATATGAGAAACTGTCTTTTCTCCTCTTACTAGGGAACCCACATGGAGACTGAGCTGTCTATGGGGTACAGCTGAGCAGAAGGAGTCTAGGTCCTCTCTATGTATGGTCTTTGATTGATGCTGTCTGAAATCCTCCCTGGGCCCTTTTTTACTTTTTTTATTTTTATTTGTTTGTTTCTTCAGCTTTGCTGGTCTCCTCACGTGTCTCCTGTCCCCTCTGGGTCCTTTTATAACTCACTTCTTTCGTAAGACTCCCTGTGCTCTGTCCAAAGTGTGGATTTGAGTCTGTGCATCTACTTTGATCCCTTGCTGATTGGGTCTTTTAGAGGACATCTGTGCTAGGCTCCAGTACTGTTCCCTCTCTTTTGCTGCTTCCAGAGTCTCTCCTGTTCTGGGTACCAGAGGCTCCACTTTATTTAATTTTTTATATCATTCCTAATTCTTTAGTTTTTCACTTTTTGTTAAATTGTCCATTTTATCACTAGTTTATAAGCATGTCAATTGAAGTTATTAAAAGTCACGAATTACAGGACCAGCAAGATGGCTTATCACATAAGTACAACCTGAGTTGAAACCCTGGAATGCATGTCAATGTGGGAGGAGAGAACTAGCTCTCCAGAGCTGTCCTCTCACTTCTACACTTGAGCTATGGCAAGCATGCTTGTGCTCACGCACACGCACACACAGGTACATGTTTTCCTAAAAATGTAAAAGTTATCAATTAGAGCTTGATTACATTTGTATTCACTCTCATTTAATGCCAATTTTGTTCATGTTTCTGACCTGCTGCTGCTGTTGTTGTTACTGGTTTATTTCTTAGTGCTATATATAATTTAATAGAACTGAAATCTGTTGCAAATATTTGGAAGCTTTTCCTGATGTTATTCCCGCCCCTCCAAAAAAAAAAAAAAAAGAATATCACCTCAACCATCAAGTTAGGGCATATCACCTTCACCATACAGAAAATAATATTTTGTTAAACTAAGATTTATGCATTACAGCTGGCCTGATTCCCATTCTCAGTGACATTTTAGTATATAAGACCTTCAGACCCCAAGAGAAAGCCTAGGATATTAAACAAACTTATAATTCCATCTCTCCCTCAAACACATTAAATGCCAATGTTTGGCTTCACTTTCTATCCCCTCAGTTATTTCTTTAGTAGTTTTGCTTGAAATTCAGTTGAATAAGAGAGTCTGAGAGCTGACACTCTTATTAGCTGGTATATTCCAGTGCTTCAGTCGAGATATGCCAATTTTAAACTGGTAATCATGGAATCGATTATGTTAAAGTTAAATTAAAAAAAACAAGTTTAAAGTACAGTGAATAAAGCTGATTACTTTGATTACAGTCAACTGTCTATTAAAAAAAAAAATCTCCAGATCAACACAGCAAAGGCTAAAAGGACTGACGTGAGATTTAAACCTTCATCCACCAAAAGCCACATCCCATAGTGCACATGTAACAAAACTAAGTGCTTCATAAAATAAAAACATCCATGTTTCCAAGGAAACAAGAAGGCAACTGAAAATAAATGATACAGAAATCTATACTGTTTCAGGGAAAGTAAACAATCAAAAGAAACTGACCCACAAATGACTCTGAAGTTTTAAATCTGAAAACAAGATTAAGAACTTTATTATAACTATTTGTTATGAGAATTGAAATGAGTAAAGGGTGAAAGCACTTCAGCAGATAGAAATATATAAAGCAACCTAATAAAAAATTTAAAACAGAATTGCTCTGTCCTAAGTACAGAATTCATTGGATGCACGATGTAACAGACAATATGACAGATGAAAATGTCAGGCAACTTAAGGAGAGATCAATAGAAATTACACAGCTCAGGAACAGAGATGAAACTTCATAAAAATTGAAGAAGACTGTGGACATTTGGAACAGCCAAACAAAGCAAAACAAAAGTCTAAAGAAGCAGGAGATTCTCAAAGTGAGATAAAGAGATTAGGGCCATATTGTATTTAGAGAAATAATGTTAAAATATATATTAAACTTAAAGAATGTACAAGATCAGGAAATACCAGACAAGACAAAACTAGTGACACTATGCATAGATACATGAAAACCATACTACCAAAACACAAAGAAATCACCAAATGAATAAACAGGTGACTTTTAAAACAATAACAATTCAAAAGACTATAAGGTTTTTTTTTTCACCAAAACCCATCAAAACCAGTGGCTCTGGAATTATTCTGTACTCATTAAATATATTTTTAAAATCCTCACAACAGAAAGCATGACATTCACTGGGTTTTCCAGTAAAGAAGTGTTCTGAGATTGAAAGGGAAGTGAAATAAGTCATTTTCAAACCAAGGAATACCAAAAAAAAAAAAAAAATTAACAAGCCATCCCAATTAAAAGACTATATTTAAGGTCATTTCAGGGTGAAAATAAGCCAAACTACAGGAAAAACAAAACAACACATGGTTTTAAATTAAAGAATGTGAAATATGCAACAAAATTACAAACTTTGGGAAGAGTGCAAGGAATCTTATGAAAGAAGGGAGAGATAGAAAGACCTGGAGGGGACAGGAGCTCCACAAGGAGAGAAAAAAGTTCTGGTCACAGAGATCTTTATTGAGACTGATATTCCAACCAAGGGCCATACATGGAGATAACCTAGAATCCCTGCATATATGTAGCTCATGACAGCTCAGTGTCCAAGTGGGTTCCCTAGTAATGTGTACAGGGGCTGTCTCTGACATGGACTCAGTGGCCTGCTCTTTGATCACCTTCCCCTCAGGGGGGTGCAGACTTGCCAGGCCACAGAGGAAGACAATGCAGCCAGTCCTGATGAAACCTGATAGGCTAGGGTCAGACGGAAGGGGAGGAGCACCTCCCCTGTCAATGGACTGGAGAAGGGGCATAAAGGGAGAAGGAGGGAGGGTGGGGTTGGAAGGGTACCAGGGAGGGGCTACAGTTGGGATACAAAGTGAATAAACTATAATAAATAAAAATAAATAAATAAATTTTACAAAAATTTAAACCGGGCCTGGAAAGATGGCTTGTAAGTTAAGAGGGCTTATTGTTCTTTTTTTCTTTCTTTTTTTAAAATGTAATTTATTTATTTTATATTAATCACAGGTTAGGTACTTTGCATCCCAGGCATAGCCCCCTCCCTCACTCCCTCCCACTCTCCTTATCCCTCCCTCATCTCCTCTCCACCCCCTCCAAGTCCACTGACTGGAGAGGACCTCCTCCCCTTCCATCTGACCCCAGTTCATCTTGTCTCCTCAGGGCTGGCTGCAATGTCCTCCCCTGGGATCTAGCCAGGCTGTCACTCCCAGGCGTGTATGGGAGAGGGTCAAAGAGCAAGCCATCGAGTTCATGACTGAAACAGTCCCTGTTCCCCTTACTAGGGTCTTCAGTTGGACACCGAGCTACCATGGGCCACATCTGAGCGGGGGTTCTAGGCCATATCCATACATTGCATGGACCCGGTTTTTATTCCTAGGATCCGCAAACACACATGGTAGCCTTTAGATCCTGCTCAGTTGGATGCAAAGCACCATCTGGTTTCTCTCAGCACCTACACTCACATGTATCTGCCTGTGTAGGTGGATCTTTGTACATCTGTGTAGATGTGTACAAACACACACAATTGATACTGCTTCGTACAAATCTCAGCACCATAAACTTGTTTCTGAGTCCTTATTATTGAGTGCTCAATAGTTGTTTTAGATGCAGTTTCTACATAAATCCATGAATTTGCTAGATAATATTTGAGAAACTGTACTTTGTTCCTATTCCCCAGGTAGCAGGAATATTAGATGCTCAAGGATCTTGGGTGAGGCCTGAAGTAGCCTTTCAGAATAACCGTGTCACCCACAATCTGTCTTTCCCAGACAAGGACTGCATTCAGAAAGATGTCTCTATTGACATTCAAGAGCACAGGTGACTAATCCCAGGCTAGGGTATCTCTGAAGGCTATTGTAGCTACCCCACAGCCTTTAATAGGGACAACTGTTGCATTTTTAACTAAAAAAAAGTTATACAACCTATTTTAATAATATTCTTTCTCCTCTCTCAACTACTCCCAGATCTTTTTCATTCTTCCCTTCTCTCTTTCCCTTTCTCTTCTCTCTCTCAAGGGAGTTTAAATTAAAAATACTAATAAGAAAAATAATATCCCACCTCAATTCCAAAAACAAACAAAACAAAACATGGAGTATGTTTTGGGTTACCAGCTCCTCCTGAGCATGGGGCCTGATTTGGAATATGGTTGATATACCCAGTGACAATCCATGGGAGAAAATGATTTTTTCATTTACCAGAAGACATCAATGGCAAATGGCTTTTTGGCTAGATGTAGGATTTTGTGTCTACTTCCTTCTCTCACTGCTAGGATTTTCTCTAGTTTGTACATGCTCAGTTCTTATGAGCATTATCATATTCTCTGTGAGTTCATGTGTGTATCAGTCTTGTGTCTAGAAGACTCTGTTTCCTTCCAGTCACCCACCACAATCTCCTTAGTGCTCAGAGTTCCAAAGTCTCCCATTCTCTGCTCATTGTTCAGTTGTGGGTATCTGTAATAATTAACATCCACTGAAAGAAGAAGCTTCTCTGACGAAGGCTGAGTAGTTCACTGATCTAGAGGCATAGCAATACGTCATTATGTAGTTATTTTATTGCTGTGTTCCTTTAGGAAAACAATAGCAGTAGGCTTTTTCCTTGGGCATCATAAACTATCCAGTTTCACATCACTGCAGCAGTGATGGGTATAGATTACATCTCATGGAGATAGCCTTAAATTCAATAAAAAAGTAATGGGTTACTCCCGAATCATTTGTGCCACTATTGCATCACTATATTTTTGCAGGCAGGTCATGGTTGTTAAGTAGCAGGATTTATAGGTGAATGATTTTGATGATCTACTTAATTAAATATACTACTGTAGAAGCTTGCTAAAATATATACCTGTATGACATTAATTTAAAAAGACTCACCATGTTATGGAGAAACCAATGCACCAACTAACATTTGCTGGCTTTTACCCTATCTACCTCACAACACAGCTTTCTCAGGGTAAGGATTTATTCCATTAGTCTCTTGTAGGTGTTCCAAAAACACTCCAGCAAATCTCTGCCCCTAGTCTGCTTTCTGGGTAACATCAGCTAGGAGTATTAAGTCCTTAGAAAATTAAAGGAAAAGGAACGGAGGAGGAAGAGGAGGGAAGAGAAGGAAGAGGCAGAAGAAGAAACACCATGAGCTCCAAGTGAAGCTAAATTCTTTTAGTATGATGATTAAATAAGACAAACACATCCACTTGTTTGTTAAAAATCAAATGCTTCTCTCTGTAAAGACCCAATCAATTCTAAGATCCATGTATGGGTCTGAGTGTACTGACCATCTGTGGTGCCGAATATAAAGATAACACAACAAGATTCAAATTTGGGGAAACACCCTCCTACACCAAGGAGTACACGGAGAAAAAAGTATTGAGTTATTCTCAAGTTCGGAGCAAATAAGCAGACCAAATCTTTGGAGACAGTGACAGATTTATGTTAGCGAAAGTATTTTGAATTGTTTTCAGAGACTGGACACTTTCACAAAAAGAAACGATACTCATTAATTCTTAAATTCTGGGTATTAATAAAGTTTTACGATTGAGGTTCTGCTTTACTTTACCAGTGAAAAGTCAGAAACTGGGAGAAGCCAGATTGAATGAGTTAGTTTGGAAAGGAGTTTGAGCCAGAACGGCTGAGTTGAGCTATCCAGCCAGAGTTCAGAAAGAACTGCACAGTTTGAGTATATCAAGCAGTATCAGAGGCTGAAAGCATTCTAGGCCTAGATTAGATCGTGTGGAGGTTAAAAGCCTCCAGTACTAGGCCAAGGTTAGTAGACGGAGCCATTTTTATCTGGTGACATTTACCATTAGAAAAAAAAATATTGGCCAGTAAAACTTAATAATTTCCAGTTATTTCTAGAGTTCAGTGTGGAGTATTGCACAAGTGTCTCATTTATGCTTTATAGTCATCTCAGTTTCTTATTTATCATGTAATATTTTAGAAGTGTTGGAACTAAATAGAGGCAAAAAGGGCATAACCAATTAAGATTGTCTGAGTACTAAGGTAAACGCTGTGAATGACATTTGACCTTCTTAGGAGCCCTTTCTTCCTAGAAGCGTGAAACTTCTCCTACAGTGACTTCCAATTTCCCTTCCCAATCCAATCTGTATGTGGCTATGGTTTATTCTACCACTTAACTAAAAAAGAGTTGGTACATGAGCTTTTCTCAGGCTTTATTAATAGAATGCAAAACTAGATATCTGGGGATGTGAGAGGCAGCGACTGAGAAAGATGTGCTGTGTTTTTTGTTTTTTTTTTTGAGAACTTTTGCTTGGATAATAACTGGATCTGTGAATAACCATCTTGACCAAATCATCCAACCCAATCTAAAACTAAACATAGCACAAACAAAAACACAGGAAAGGTGAAGACCAAAGTCAGGGAAGCGTTTTAGCCAGCTGGACAAGAACTATTTTAAAAATTTTCAGTTTGTGTGAAAACCAAGCTTGCTTAAATTTTCTCTGTGCTGTATGAGCCGTGTTAATACAAACAATAGCAGCATGAACTTGTCATTTCCATCTTATATTTTTATGACAAATTGAAAACTTTTGTTTTTTATAATATTGTTTTTTATAAGCCATCTGGCATAGCAAACAAGGTAAATATTATCAATCCAACTGACCAATAAGCAACCCTAGTGAACCCTATACATCAGATGTTGGATCCAAACACAAGTCTTAATACTGTCTTTTGGTTTTACATTACATGGCATTGTCTTTAGCAGTCTTATTACCTTCACATCTATTTCTAAGTTGCAGTTATTCATTTGTTAAACATGGGTATACATTCTGAGAAATGTGACATTAGGTAATTTCATCGCTGTAAATGTCAGAGAGTATAGTTACAAAAAAAAAGGATCATCTGGCCTATTGTGCATCTAGACTAATCTGTACACCCTTGTATCCTAGGTTCTAAACTCGTAACCTAAACTGTATGTAATAGAGTGCTGTATGAATTTTCATCTAATTGGAAATATTTATGCATATAAACAAGTTGATATGTGAAAGAAACACAATAAAGATAGAAGGCAGTGTGGATTTTTCAGCTCTGTTATCTTATGAGATGCTCATTGTATATAAGCTGGTACTGATTAGTGTGTGTACATTATGGCTGCCCTAGTGAGGATTATCTATAATTTGGTGTTAACTGGGAAATAATAAAACTATGGGCATATGCAGGACTTTATTAACCCTTAAAATAGGAAATAAAGAGAATAATGATGCTGATTAGAGAGTAGGATTTGCATTGATAAAGGATGGCATTATATATATATATATATATATATATATATATAATCTATATCATACAGACACATGACATAGGAGCTACATATGTAAAAATATTGTGTCCCTAAGTATAAACTAAAATGTATTCAGATAAAAAAACTAATGGAGATAGTAAAAATCATCATTCCTTTGTTATATGCATACATACTTTAAGACTTCCATTCTTCTCATTGGGTCTGTGTCTGAGCACTTGGGACATATCTATGATGATAACTTAGTTGATTCTTACCCTCTGGATTTAGAGAGCAGGGTAAAAAATGAAACTTGAAAGTGAATACACAGGAATATGAAATTCAATCCTTACAGTCCACTACAGAAAGATGCTTTCTTGCAAAGAGTTCAAAGCCAAGGGACACTCTTGGAGGAAAAGTGTCACCTTCTGCCTGAGGAGCTTAAACAGAGATGGACAGTATTCTCTCAGAAGGCTTGAACATATACAAAGACCCCGATCAGATGAGAAGCCAAAGCTGTCTAACATAGATTAATAGAAAGTTAAGCCTAGGCAAGTCCAAATGAGAAGAGACGTGACTGAAGGCATAGTTGAGCCCAGGTTTTCCAAAACTGAAAGACTGACTGTGAATTACTCTTTGGAAAATTTCCCCACTGTTTCCAAACACGTAATCCACATATTTTTCCCATATATTTTTTGTGAATTACCTTCCTGTGGTTTAAAAAATGCATAGAAAGAGAGGTTCTCACTTTAGAAAACATAGCTTAAAAGTTAACTTTTTACCTTTCCAGTATCTCAGCTAAATTCTCTTTGCTTCAATAAGCTATTTTAAGAAAATACCTTCATGTACTAATCTTTCTGAGAAGTACGCGCTGTGGTTGTAGGAAAGACTATGGCTGCCCTAAAGCAGTCTCTTTTAAGGATGAAGAAGCCAAGTCTCCTTCATGATCCACACAAGGTCACTTGGCTAAAGTGGCAGAAATGACTTGTTGTTCTCAGATACAGCCTTCTGTCAACCAAATCACAATTTGTATGTTTACCCATTACATTGTCAATCCGTCAATCCTCTTTATTGATTCTTCTCACATCTGTGTTAAGCTGTGGTATCCACATCATGTTGCATACAACCATACCCACTGATCACAGAAACGAAACCCAGCAGGTTATTCGAGAAACCTTTTCTCACTATATCTCTGAAATATCTGTGTCTGAATGTATGAACTCTGTGGCAGGCTCTTTGACCTCCCCCTTCACCCTGAGGGAAGAGCAGCCTTGCTAGGTTACAGAGGAAGACATGGCAGTCAGTCCTGATGAGACCTAATAAACTAGGGTCAGATGGAAGGGGAGAAGGACCTCCCATATCTGAACTTAGAGAGTGGCAGAAAGGAAATGAGGGAGGGAGGGTGGGATTAGGAGGGATTGGGGAAGGGGGTTACAGCTGGGATACAAAGTAAATACCTGTAATTAATATAAAAAATTAAAAATTAAAAAAAGAAATTACTAAATTACACTACAAGCATCTAAAACTTTCTCCATCCTTATACAACAATGATTTGTAAATTCACACATTTGTTTGTTTGTTTTTAGACAGAGACTTTCCTACATACTCAGTTTAAAAAGAGATTATGGATACATGACAACAGAGAGATATTTTTGTGACTTGATAGTAAAAAGATTTGGTATTTAATAACCCAGTGACTTTTTCTTTACCATAAAATAGGTTCATGTTTCACAATGAATAACCTAGAAATAATCAAGCTGAGGACTTAAATTTGTGTAATAAATTTCTGATATTTTCCTTGCTTTTAGATTTTTTTAAATTAAATTTAGAATTTGATTCTCTCTTGCCATTTGGCTGTCATCTTTCACTTATTACCATATTTGGTGATAAAATGGGCTAAATATATTTAGCAACTATGAATGCAGTCACCTTTTATCTATCATAAATTCATTGTGCTATTAAAATATTGCTTTTGAATAAAGTATCCTGTAAGATGTAATATAACATGAAAGGAAAACAACAGCTTATCTCTGTTATGAATAAATCAACACTTTCTTAAAGCAACTCTAGTAACAACTTGAAAATTGAGTGACATATACAAAATTAAGCATGTTATTACTTTCAGTGTTTATACTTACTATCTTTTATGTACTGAAACTTATAGAGACTTCTGTGAGTTCTCACAACTTCAGGCAACATAGAAGCTCTCACTGATGAGGCTAAAGATGTTGTCCTTGAGCTTTTAGTTATTTTCCTTCTATTTAGCTACTTTAAGATGTTTAATTTTAAAATATAGTTATTTCACTTTCTATCCATTCAAGCCATTCTGAAAAGTATATTTCTTTGGCAAGTAAAATTATATTTCTTGGTGAGTAAGATTGCTTCCCACATACTTACTTGGCTTCAAATCACTTCATGTCCTGTATTTGCCCAGTAGTATCTCAGAGAGAGTTTGCTTGTCCTGGGCTTTGTCATTGTCTGCCCTTAGCTTTTGATCAGCAAACCAAATATCAAAATGTATTACCAAAATAAAAAGTGTCTCATAGACAGTGACTTATTAATACATATATAAATGGTAAATTTTAGCTGCAAGCAGAATAATAGCTTGATAGATGCTTGATAGATTATGCAGAGGTGATATATGGTTATTACATGTTTATATATATAGTTGGTGTATAGATGATAGGTATAGATTATAGATAATAGCTAAATGACAGAAAGATGGGTATAGAGAGGTAGAGGCTAGATAATAAATAGATAGATAGATAGATAGATAGATGATAGATGTATGACACATTAAATGATGCAGAGATAACAGATGACAAAATAGTTGATACATTCATCTTGACTTTCTCTTTTTTATTGCAGTGACTTTCTGATATTTTGGAGCTTCTTGCTGAAGCTCTTTAATTTTAGGCTCTTCTAGAACTACTTTCTATTCAACAGCATTTCAGACCCTATATAAATATGACATTCAAGCAACAGATGTTATTACTTTAAGACAGGTCACACATGTGTCTTATTTATAATTATGGTTTATTATGTTTGCATTTCAGTCTTCACATCACATTGGGATCTGAGGAAAGAGATGTGAAAGCATTCTAACCACCCAGTTTGAGCTTTACTTACTTATGGAAGTAAATATTATTCGGTGAATTTTATACTCCCTTGTGCTATATGGTTGAAGTTCATTCTGATTTCCTCTAATGTGCTTTATAATATTATTGTAACACATTATTCTTGAGAGGTTTATTGTTAATCTTTATGTTTTTAAGTGTCACTTGAGAAGAATAAACCTACACATTAAACCAAATGCTTGAGTAAAATCGGTAAACCCTTATTATTTATAAATTAACAGTTTTTAGAACAAATACTATGAATTATGTAGGCATTAAAAGGGAACTGTATTTTTCCACTGCTATTGTAGAGTCATGTCCTAACATCTAATTTAGAAATTTTTTCCATTCTTTTGGGTACCATATCACTACTGTACAGGAAGGAAAATTGGTAGCAAAATACACTGTGGAGAACAGCTGTCATCATAGCTCTGCTCCATTTCCATTACTAACTCAATGCTCTGTGCCTCACCCAATTACTTTTTGCACCTGTGGGCTTTGGCAGAGATGGTTCTCTGTCAACATAAAATCTCAATGGCTGACTGTACAACACGGTATATGTTAATTAATTTGAATACTGGTTTGACCAAATATATGAGAAGAGAAAGGATTTACTTTGTCTCACGATTTAGTCCAATGGAGCAACAGAAGCAGCTGTTAGCTGAGGCTTCAGGATCAGGACACTACTTACTCACATCTTAGTAGACGAGAAGGTCAGGCTGTATATATACCTCAAGACACAGCCAGTGAATCGGCTTAGCTGGTTGAATACTCACTGCTCAAGCCTGGTGACCTGAATCTGATCATCAAATTCCATATAAAGGTGAAGGAAGAGAGACAACCCTACAATGTTGTTCTCTGTCATCTGTAAATACTGGGGTATGTCCACATCCCTTGACATAATATGCACACATTAATAATAATTAAGTCCCAACCCTTTTCCTCAATATCTTCCAATGAACCAAGGTCAAGCTAAGCAGCATGGTAGCATGGACTAGAAAGAAGTTTATGAGCTTCCATCCCTAAAGACTTATGGAACAGTTGCATCTGGGAAAATAAGAGTTAGATAATTTTTGATAATTTGGGAATTTCACATAAAGCACCTTGATTACACTCACATCCCAGTCCTCCCACTTCCACTCCCACCCTTGTGACCTCCCTCAAAGGAAGAAAGGAAGAAAGAAACACCAGGTCTAATTTGTGTTGAACATGATCAAACTCACATTGGTCAGCCCCTTTACAAAAACTAAGTCCTTTCCCACCCTTGTGGGGGCTCTGCTGGATAAGGTCCGTTGTCTCCGGATAGGCAATTATTTGTGCTCCGTCTATGATGATAGACCCCCCTTTTCTTAACGGGGTTAAAAAAAGTCCCCCCTGATCTGGGTGACCCCAGATCTTATAACGTGCTAAGGAGTGTCACATAGCCCTCAGGGTAGACCCTTTCATGAAAAGGGGACTACTCTAGCAATCCTTTAGGAATTCCTAGAAACTCTCCACCCTGCTAAGGATCTTCGTCCAGCAATGACCTTCAGTTGTACATATATCTTTCCCCTCCCCATAGGATAACTAAATACTGTATTTTCTTTGCTGTCATAGGAGCATTAAGTATCCCTGACCCTCTTACCCCAGCGAATCAAACACTTTCGCCGAAATACCTCCCTCTCTCCTCGGTTTATATTGCCCTTGATTTCACATGAATAGAGGCATGTGCTTTTTCCGTTCAAGACTGAGATTCATCAGCCAGCTGGGGGCCTCACCAGGGCCTGTGCCTTGCTGCAAGCTGACTAGGCATGGGCTTTGGCTCTCACCTCTGCCGTGCTTAGCACAGCAGCTTAACCAAGAGCTGTAGCTCTTTGGTTTAGCCACAGACTTTGAAGCACAGTGGACACCTCATGCTAAAAGAGCTAAACTGTAACACTCTATGGAAAGCCTTTTCCAAATCCTGGCTTAGCCCACTCGGACCTCATCCTGAAGTGCTCTAGCTACCCCTGAGAAAAACGGAACCCTTGCTCTCCTTCTGGAAGCCAAGCTCCAGGACTCCAGAGGTTGATCCAGGCTCCTTCGGAAAGACACATTCCCCATCCCTGTCAGAAGCCATCAACTGTGAAGAGCTACATTTCAGCATTCCTACCACAATTTTTAAGAGATTGGCTTCCTGTCTAGACTGTTTATTTATTTATTTTTTAAGGGAGTGGGGTGTGAAATTATCACAGAAACCTTCTATGTTTCTCATTTACAACTGTGAGTCTGCAGCCATCAATAAAGCCACAAAAGAAGCTTTCTTGTCCTTTACAGTCTCTGACAGCACCAATCATGAACTTCTACATGGTTTGGGGTGACAGTATAGCCCATGGACATCCACATTGCCTCTCCTGGCAATATGGACCACAAACCTCAGCATGATCTCCAATGGTAGCACAGACCACAAATGTCAGTTTAATTTAAAGGTGTGGCTTCTCAATGGATGACCAGTCTCCAGAGGATATCCATATTCCCAGAAGATATAGTCAGCAGAAAGTGGAGTCAGTGGGTTATTAAATAAAATAAAAAAGAGACATGAAGTTAGTAGGAATTGAGGGATGTGGATATATCTGGGAGGAGTAGGTTTGAATAGGTTCAAAACTCACTGTTCTGTGAAACCTTTACATAAGAACAAGTATCTTTTGGGATAGCATCAAGATTGAACCTTTCCTTTCCCCTATCTCATGAGATTCTTGAGAAAATTCTAATTTCCTGGGGCTCAATTCTTGTTCAAAAATTCACTATACGAACACAAGTCATAGGTATCACACTTAGAATACCTGTGACCCTATCAGAATGCATTCCAGGGAATCCTAAGAATAATTTTAATGTTCAGGGGGAGCCCCAGCTCTA
This sequence comes from Pachyuromys duprasi, assembly GCA_028658305.1. Taxonomy (NCBI): domain Eukaryota; kingdom Metazoa; phylum Chordata; class Mammalia; order Rodentia; family Muridae; genus Pachyuromys; species Pachyuromys duprasi. The sequence goes on from CM053761.1 coordinate 38,628,976, forward strand.
TGGCCTCAAGGAGCTAAACTATGGCCCAAAGGATCACAATGATGTTGGAAGGGAGCCTCAAGCCATGAGCTAGATCTCTGTTACCGCTATCATTTGGATTTCAAACTATTGTGACCCTAGGAGAGGAACACTGGCAAGCATACTTGGACCCCTGATTCCTAGATATCATGACATTTAAAAAATGTATTATTGTAAATTGCTAAGTTTCAGTAATTATTTTACACAGTAATGGAAAAAATGGAAAACCAATAGAATGCTTAGACAATAATCAAAATGTGGAAGATAGAATAACTAGATAACTATATGAAGAAAAAGTATGCAAGATTTCACCAAAATAGAGATAATTTAATTAACATTATAAGCAAATGAAATGATTTGTAAGAAACATTGCAATTATGAAGTACAGAATACAAATGCTTTTGGTAGTCTCATGGAATATTAACTTAAGCTGAGAAATAAAAATATCCAAGTTAATTTTATATAGTAAAAAAAAAAAGAAGTAGTCTAAGGAGTTCAAGTTTAAAACCAAAGAAAATCTTAGAAGAGAAATAATCTAAACGGCAAAGAAATTTAATGGAAAAAAATGTTAAGATAAAGTCAGAAATAAAATCATAAATTAATAAATATTTTAAAATAATAAATAAAATAAAATCATTGGTAATATTAATAAAGTTGGTAAGTTCTAGACAGAATGGAGAAAGACACAGAAAATGTAAATAACCTGAATTCATCTAAGCATGGTGGCTCATGCTTGTGATAGCAGCTCTTGTGGGGGGGGGGGGTTGGAGACAGAATAATCAGGGGTTCAGACCTTTCTAGTGACTTCAAGCCCATCCTGAGCTGTATGACACCATGTCTCAAATATATCCCCAATTAAATTCAATCACAGTTTCAAAGATTATTAACAAACAGGAAAATATTATTTAAATAATACAATTACATATTAAATGGTCAGTAGTAAATTGTATAAAATCCTGACACTAAAAGATAAAAATATGTTGAGAACAAAATCAAAGATGAACTAAATGAAGCACCAGTAACATGATACTAATTAGAGGGTATTAATATGTGTTTTCATCAAAACCAAGCAAATGACCTGAATTTCAATCAAAACCAGAACAGGATTGTTAAAGAAATAGACAAACTCTTTCTAAATTTATAAAAACATGGCAGAAATATGTCTTATCAAAAACGATCTTGTAATAAAGGTACAATGTAATATATAGAGCTACAGTAAAGAGTGGTATAGATAGACCACAGATAGAAGACAGAGGTATGGAGAGAGAGAGAGAGAGAGAGAGAGAGAGAGAGAGAGAGAGAAACATACAAATAGATACAGATAGACAGACAGACAAGTGTGCAGGGATGGATGGAGATATATGAGTAGATAGATCAGTAGAACAGAACAAAAATAAAGAAAAAATGTTTTAATAACTGCTTCAAGAAAAAAATCGGTAAGAGATATAAAGGGGAACATTATATCTACTGCGACGGTAAAAATTTATACAAAGTTAATGAAAGAATGTTGATCCAGTGATAAATATAGAATCATATACACTTCTGAGAATAGTTTTATAAAATCTTAAAATGTTGAAAATACTCACAAATGAGGTATTTAGGGAGTTGCTCAAAACTTAAAAGAAAGTGGAAACATCTGTTACATACTTGGAGAAAATATGTGCAGCTTATATGTCCATAGCCTCATTTTACAGGTATCATATCCGGTGAAATTATTTGCTGCAGATCAAGATTAAACAGAAAAAAATAATAATGTGACTTTCTGAATAAGTGCTTCACCATAAAAGGTGCACAACTGTGGAGCAAACATGTGATGTATTTTCCAGTGTCACTCTTTACCAATCAAAGACAATTAAACACAGAGAGTTTAAAATTTATAGCCACTGAAATGGTTAAAACTAATTTTATTACATGCATTTATTATTTATTTATTTATTTTTGTAGGTTGGAGGAGGGGCACATGCCACAGCCCATGTTCCTTCCTTGATTCTTTCCTTCTGTCATGTGAGTCTGTGGGATCAAGCTCAGGCTTAAGAGGACATACCTTTAAATATAAAATAAGCAGCAATCATAAATGCTGGCAAGCAAATGCATTAGCTAAAATATTTATACATTCTAGTGAGAACATAGGTTATTATACCAACTGTGGGCACATGTTTGACAGCTTCCTATAAAAGCAAGAATCATTAACTTCCTGGAGACAGTGATTCTGTACAAAAAAAAAAAAATATGTGTAAGAGAATGACTTAGGAATGTTCTAGAAGCCTCATTTTAATAGCTGTTAAATAGAAATAACTCAAATTCCGTCCTTAGGAAACTATGCTTTTAATAGATTCATGCAATGAAACATTAGTTCTAAATAAAGATATGGTGGAGGATCCAAGATGGTGGCCCCGGGAGGACACTGTGTCTGAGGAGTAGGACAGTGACCAGGAGACTGGAATATGGGACCTAAAACACCAGCATTTGTGATTGCCAGGTGAGCAGAATTCCTACGGTGAGGAAATCAAGTGGGAAAGTCCCAGGGACACCCAGTTAATCCCTGGAAAAATTCCGGGTGACCTGCTGTGCACAGCCCTGATCTGAAACCACAGCGCAGCTTCCCTTGGTGCCGCCAGCTGCCCAGACCAGGACACACTCAGTCTCCCGGCCAGGCTGAGGCACCTCAGATACCATTCCAGACGGGGTGCATCTGCAGCGCACATCTGCTTGCCCTGATCTGACCCTGCAGCCTCCTGCCACCCCGCCAGCTGACCGCCACTCCGCCAGCCGACATCTCGGACCAGGACACATAGTTTCCCTGATAGACAGAGGCACTGCAAATACCATTCCAGACAAGGATGCATCAGCAGACACACATCTGCTAGCTCTAATCTGAACTTTTAGCCTCTTGTGGCCCCGCCAGGTACCATCCCAGACCAGGACACAGAGTTTCTGGTCCCGACAGATACCGTTCCAGATCTGGGAGAAACAGCAGGTACACATCTGCTAGACTTGATCTGAACACGCAGCCTCCCAAGGTGCCACCAGCCATTACCCTAGACCAGGACATATAGTATCCGGTCCAGACTAAGGTGTCCCTAGATACCATCCCAGACTGGGGTGCACAGCCCCTAGCTCAGAAGGATGCGCCGGTCCCCAGACCAGAGTGGAGCCCTTAGCAGCAAGCCCAGATCAGAACGCAGAGACCCCAGACCAGAGCAGCTTCCTCAGCTGCCATCTCAAACCAAGACACTTAGCCTCAGAATAGTGGACCCAAAATTAACCCAGACACCTATGGAAACTTGATTTTTGACAAAGAAGCCAAAAGCATTCAATGGAAAAAAGACAGCATCTTCAACAAATGGTGCTGGTCCAACTGGATATCTATGTGTACAAAAATTAAGATAGATCCATATTTATCACCCTGCACAAAACTAAAGTGCAAGTGGATCAAAAATCTCAACATAAAACCAGACACACTAAACCGGTTAGAAGAAAAAGTGGAGAAGACCCTAGAACTCATTGGCACAGGAGATTACTTCCTGAACAGAACACCAACAGCACAGGCTCTAAGATCAACAATCAATAAATGGGACCTCATGAAACTGAAAAGCTTCTGTAAAGCAAATGACACTGTCATCAAAACAAAACAACAGCCTACAGACTGGGAAAGGATCTTTACCAATCCTTTATCTGACAGAGGGCTAATATCCAGTATATATAAAGAACTCAAGAAGTTAAAAAGCAAGAAACCAAGTAATCCAATTTAAAAAAATGTGGTATGGAGCTAAAAAGAGAACTCTCTGTAGAGGCTTGTAGAATGGCAGAAAAACACTTAAAGAAATGCTCAATGTCCTTAGCCATCAAGGAGATGCAAATCAAAATGACCCTGAGATTTCACCTTATACCTGTCAGAATGGCTAAGATCAAAAACTGAAGTGAAAACACATGCTGGAGAGGTTGTGGAGAAAGGGGAACTCTCCTCCATTGCTGGTGGGAATGCAAACTGGTACAACCACTCCGGAAATCAATTTGGCTCTTTCTTACACAGTTGGGAATAGTGACTCCTCAAGAACCAGCTATACCACTCTTAGGCATATATCCAAAAGATGCTCAAGTACACAACAAGGACAT
>CM053761.1:38633209-38657991 GCA_028658305.1 Pachyuromys duprasi
GTAGCTGCTTTATTTGTAATAGCCAGAACCTGGAAACAACCCAGATGTCCCTCAGTCAATGAATGGATACAGAAATTGTGGTACTTTTACACAATGGAATACTACTCAGCAATTAAAAAGGAGGAAATCATGAAATTTGCAGGCAAATGGTGGGACCTGGAAACGATCATCCTGAGTAATGTATCCCAAAAGCAGAAAGAAACACTTGGTATATACTCACTTATATAGACCTATAGGATAGGATGGACATGCTGAAATCTATACACCTAGGGAAGATAAGCAAGAAGGAGGACCCAGGTTGGGATGATCAATCCTCGCTTAGATGGACAAACAGGATGGACATTGAATGTAGGAGAAAACAAGCAACAGGACAGGAGCCTACCACAGAGGGCCTCTGAAAGACTCTAACTAACAGTGAATCAAAGCTGATATTAAGAGTCACAACCAAGCCATCTCCAGAGTGCAGGGAATCATATGAAAAAGGGGGGAGTCAGTAAGATTTGGCGAGGACAAGAGCTCCACAAAGACCAAATAGATCAGGGCACAGGGGTCTTCTATGAGACTGTTTCTCCAACCAAGGACCATGCATGGATACAAACTATATCCCCTGCTCGGATATGGTCCATGGTAGCTCAGTACCCAACTGGGTACCCTAGTAAGGGGAACAGGGACTATTTGGGTCATGAGCTCAATGGCTGGCTAGTTGACCCCCCCCCCCCAAGGGAGGAGCAGCCTAACTAGATCCCAGAAAAGGACATTGCAGCCAGCCCTGAAGAGACATGATAAACTAGGGTCAGATGGAAGGGGGGAGGTCCTCCCCTATCAGTGGACTTGGAGGGGGCAGGAGAAGATGAGAGAGGGATGGGGAGAGTGGGAGGGAATGAGGGAGGAAGCTACGGCTGGCATACAAAGTATATAACCTGTGATTAATATAAAATAAATAAATTACTTATAAAAATAAAGATGTAAAATGTAGCTGGCTATATTGGTGAATACATAGTGACAGACCTTGAAAGGGTGAGCCATGAAGACCCCCAGTCTGATGTCAGCTAGAGTTACATGAAAAGACCCCACCTCAAACAAAACAAAATATCAGTGAGAAAGCATTCACATATACAGACATGTGAATCCATCCCAATGTTGTTGTAAGTAGTTAGGTGGTAAAGACTTTCATGAGTGCAGAAACTGTACAACAGTCTATTACGACAGAAATCAGAAAGTGTAGACAAAAAAAAAGAGCTGGAAAAAAGTAGAAGAATTTTAATTCAGTTTTAACTTGAGATAGCTGTACAAAACTGCTCAAAAGTTACCCATCATGTATCATTAACTCAGAACAATTGTGTTTGCATTCACGGGGTCCAACTAGAGCTGACCTTAAAAACAGTCAGTCAAGGAAGGGGGAGGGGATACCTGGGCCCTACTCTTTACAGAAGCACTATTGGCTGTTAGATAGATTCTGGGAGAGGGGCAATCACTTTTTAGTTGTTTATACACTGCTGACCCCATCAGGTTCCAAGGGATAGATCCAAACCCATATTCTGTCTACACATTTGAAATCTGTGGTTTGGAAAACATGTTAATTCTACTTCAGTTGTAAAGAGTGATAGCCTTGCACACATTTTCTAGGAGCGTGCTATTGTGTTTTAAAACCCTATGATTAATTTCAGTTATTCTTCTACATTAGTCTCTCCCTTACAAAAGTATTTTTGGTACTGAAGCAACGAAATCCTTTGTCTGAAACAAAATGTATTGAGATACTAACACATAGAAAGACATGCCATCACTGTGTCCCATTAAATATTGTTATATGGAGAGATGATTTTATAGACTCAATTATACATGTCTTTAGTGCTAATTCTGACAGCCATAACAATATAGATAACTCCATTTCTCATTTAAGTGCTATGACACTATTAGGCAGTTGATATGTTATCTCCTGTCATCCTCACAACTTTCTTTTGCCCACCAAAAAAGTAAACTTCAGAGAGATTGTATAAGCTGCTCGTCATCACGTGGTTGGTATGGATGAACCTCCTGTTAATGGATGTCTAAATACGTGGCTAGCTCTCAATCACTATGCAAAACTGTCTGAGTTGAGCATTTGATATTCTGTCTATAAAAATGGTGGTATGCAGAATTTGTTATGCACGATATCTAGAGCAACAACAATAATTATTATTACATGATTTTAAATTATCAATATTATTATGCATGTATCAAGGAAATTTTGAAAGGGATTTAACCTTATACCATGTCTGCAAGGTTACTGTCTTAATATCTGATGTAAGTAATTGAGAAAGGAAGATACTGTTGGTGAGACCTAGCAAGCTGGGATCCACAGGGGTTATCGACTTACACAATATCTGACTACAAGGAAGTTTTGTTTCCTTGATTCTTGTGTCACTATTTCTCCAATCTGAAACAATCCCTTCCAGGTAAGATGGGGAGGAGGGAGGCTGATAAAACCTAGGAAGCTATGGAAACTTACAAAGTTCACAGGCTCAGAAAAATCCCAAGATTCATAAGGATCCTCCCCAAAGTTAAGCAGTGAACATCCAGGTAGGGAAAGAGCCTGTTCCTTAGAGCTGCCTGCAAGCTAAGCAAGAAGTACCAGGGATGCAGTGTGGGTGAAGCATCATGCATGCTAGGGGAAGTTTCTCAGTTGTCTTTAAATCACCCACCTTTCTGTAAGAAATCCCAGTAAACCCATTGCTGGTCTTAGGCAGAATAACTTGTTGCTTGCTTGTACTTTAGAGTGTCATTGGTCTTCCATCTAGGAGAAAAACATTCATTCATGTCTCCACAGAAGAAAAAAATCACAGAAAAAACTGTAGGCCTTCCATCATGGTTCAGAATATTCCTGGAACTGAAAGTGACAGATACCCAGGGGAAGGAAGGAGAGTTGTAATCCATGTCTGCTTATGTAAACAGTAAGCAGAGAAGTGGAAAGAAGGCATAATGCTGCTTCCCTCTTTCTGGCCCTCAGGTCTCCCTCAAGACTCTGCAGTCTCAAGCTAAACTAGGCAGATTGATACCTTGTAGAATCATGTTAATTAATTTGCTCACAGATTCCCCTCATAATCAACTATATACAATCAAAACTGGACGTAAAATTGTGGAGTACATACTCCAGAGCTCCAGATCTTACTTTTGTGTTTTCCTGTTTTGTGGATCACAAAAAAAGCTACTGGAAATCGGTTGATTTGAGAATCTTTATATAGAAAATTGAGTTCCTGCCAGTACCTCTTAATGTTTCTGTTAAAGTTGGTGTCATCTAGCTAGGATTTCATTGCTGTGAAGAGACACCATGACTGTGGCAAGTCTTATAAAAGAAAACATTTAATTGGCTTGCCGTTTCAGAGGTTTAGTTGGTTAGCATCATGATAGGTCTCATGACAGTGTGCAGGAAGGCATGAAGTTTAAGGAGTCCAGACTCCAAGGTAACACACTTCCTCTAACAAGGTCACACCTCCTCCAATATGGCCGCACTTTTGAATAGTGCATTCCCTATGGACCAAGCACTCAAACACATGAATCTATGAGGAAAAAAACAAACTATTCAAACCACCATGGTTGCTTTCTGGAGTTTGAGGGCAAAGACTCCAGCTCCTTAAGCTCAACAAAAGAATTCAGCTAGTATCCCCAAACCCCAGTTAAAAAAAAAAGACCACAGGAAAAGCAAAGAAAGATTTAAACAATGTGGTACATTTCAAAAAGGGATGAACAAAAGAATTCAGTGAACACAACTCTGTCTCCAGAATATCCCATGAACTTTAGCTTTAAGCCCAGGGAGAAGAAAAATGAGGGGCAAGAGGTATGCATTAGTAGGCAGTCCTTGTGACAGAGTCTTCTGGTTGATCACTGAGGGGAAGGTCCACCAGTACAGGAGCTTAATATCTAGATATTATGTCAGGGGGAGGTGATTAAAGAGCAAGCTACTGAGTCCATGTCAGAGATGGTACCTGTTCCTATTATTGGGGAACCCTCTCGGACAATGAGCTGCCATGGGCCACTTCTGTGCAGGGGTTCTAAGTTACCTCCATGCATGGTCCTTGTTTGGAGTAAGAGTCTCAGAAAAGACCACTATGCCCAGATTTTTTGGTTCTGTTGCTCTTTTTGTGATGCTCCTCTCCCCTCCGGGTCTCTCTATCTCTGCCTTATTTCATAATATTCCCTGTACTCTGCTGAAAGTTTCATTATGAGCCTCAGATTCTGCTTTGATACCTTGCTGGGTAAAGTCTTTCAGAGGCACTCGGTGGTAGGCCCCTGTCCTGTAACTTGTTTTCTTCAACCTCCAATGTCCATCCCATTTGTCTTTGTAAGGGAGAATTGATCATCTTACCCTAGGTCCTGTTTCTTGTTTATCTTCTTTAGTATCAGATTTTAGTATGTTTATCCTATCTTTTAGGTCTAGTACCCACTTATAAGTGAGTATATACTATATGTGTCTTTCTTCTTTTGGGATACCTCACTGAGGATGATCTTTTCTAGATCCCACCATTTACCTGCAGATTTCATGATTTCTTTGTTTTTAATTGCTGAGTAATATTCCATTGTGTGAATGCACCACAATTTCTGTATCCATTCCTCAGTTGAGGGGCATCTGGGTTGTTTCCGGCTTCCAGCTATTACAAATAAAGCCACTACAAACATGGTTGATCAAATGTCTTTGTTGTGTACTTGAGCGAGTTTTGAATATATGCCTATGTTGCGAGAGAACAACCATCAAAAGTCAAGGTGCTTTCCAGATACATCCGTAGGAATTTTTTTAATGTAATTTATTTATTTTTATATTAATCACAGGTTAGGTACTTTGTATTCCAGTTGTAGCCCCCTCCCTCACTCCCTCCCACTCTCCCCATCCCTCCCTCATCTACTCCCTGCCCCCCTCCAAGTGCACTGATGGGGGAGGACCTCCTCCCTTCCATCTGACCCTAGCTTATCTTGTTTCTTCAGGGCTGGCTGCATTGTCCTCTTCTGGGATCTAGCTAGGCTGTTCCTCCCAGGTGTGTGTGTGGGGGAGTGGAGGGGGGGTCAAAGAGCCAGCCATTGAGTTCATGACAGAAATAGTCCCTGTTCCCCTTACTAGGGTACCCAGTTGGATACTGATCTACCGTGGGCCACATCTGAGCAGGGGTTCTAGGTTATATCTATACATGGTCCTTGGTTGGAGAAACAGTCTCAGAAAAGACCCCTGTGCCCTGATCTATTTGGTCTTTGTGGAGCTCTTGGTCTCGCCAAGTCTTACTAACTCCCCCTTTTTTCATATTATTCCCTGCCCTCTGCAGAAGGCTTGGTTGTGAGTCTTACTATCTGCTTTGATACATTGCTACATAGAGTCTTTCAGAGGTCCTCTTTGGTAGGCTCCTGTCCTGTTGCTTGTTTTCTCCTACATTCAATGTCCATCCCATGTGTCCATCTAAGTGAGCATTGCTCATCCCAACCTGGGTCCTCCTTCTTGTTTATCTTCCCTAGGTGTATAGATTTCAGCATGACTTTCCTATCCTATTGGATAGTGAGTATATACCATATGTTTCTTTCTGCTTTTGGGATACCTTACTCAGGATGATTGTTTCCAGGTCCCACCATTTGCCTGCAAATTTCATGATTTCCTCCTTTTTAATTGCTGAGTAGTATTCCATTGTGTAAAAGTACCACAATTTCTGTATCCATTCCTCAACTGAGGAACATCTGGGTTGTTTCAGGTTCTGGCTATTACAAATAAAGCAGCTATGGACATGGTTGAGCAAATGTCCTTGTTGTGTACTTGAGCATCTTTTGGATATATGCCTAGGAGTGGTATAGCTGGTTCTTGAGGAATCACTATTCCTAATTGGCTAAGAAAACGCCAAATTGATTTCCAGAGTGGTTGTACCAGTTTGCATTCCCACCAGCAATGGAGGAGGTTTCCTCTTTCTCCACAACCTCTCCAGCATATTTCTCACCCAGCACAAAGCTAAAGTCCAAGTGGATCAAATACCTCAACATAAAACCAGACACACTAAACCAGTTAGAAGAAAAAGTGGGGAAGACCCTAGAACTCATTGGCACAGGAGACTACTTCCTGAATAGAACAGTAACAGCACAGGCTCTGAGATCAACAATAAATAAATGGGACCTCATGAAACTGAAAAGCTTCTGTAAAGCAAAAGACACTGTTATCAAAATAAAACAACAGCCTACAGACTGGGAAAGGATCTTTACCAATCCTACTTCTGACCGAGGGCTAATATCCAGTATATATAAAGAACTCAAGAAGTTAAAAAGCAACAAATCAAGTAATCCAATTAAAAAATGGGTATGGAGCGCAACAGAGAACTTTCTCTAGAGGACTGTAGAATGGCAGAAAAGCACTTAAAGAAATGTTCAACGTCCTTAACCATCAGGGAGAGACAAATCAAAACGGTCCTGAGATTTCACCTTATACCCACCAGAATGGCTAAGATCAAAAACTCAAGTTGGCAGGAAATTTTAGACTCATAGAAATCAATGCTGGAAATCTCAGCTCTAGATCCATGATGCGATCTGATGCATACTTTGTGATTTTTGAGGGGAGGTTGGTGGAAGCTTCTGTGTGTTTGTTTGTACATTCCAAAAAAATTATGTAAAGGTCACATACATACATAGAGGTATATAAAGAGCCATTAAAAGAACTATAGATCTCCAAGATAATTCGGCTATGGCTTTGTAACTCTCCAAATCTTCTGCAATCCCTGAAATTCTAGGTGCTTAGCCTTGCAGAAGGTTCAGTGGAAAGTGAAGCTTCTTGCTCAGACATTTCATTAACAGGCCTGAGTCCCTGCCAGCTGTAGTGTGGGTCCCAGGGAATCCCTAAGAATGTGTAAGTTCTTGTGGCTTTGAGACAGCAAGATTGACCCTACTGAGTATTAGCTTAGATGGCTCAGAGAGTGTTTTCACCAAGACAACCCCAAGTTCAGGCCATATATTACTGTATAAGGCCACAAAGGTCAAAGTATTCATGCAAATATTTTCCATAGAACTTAATGGCTAGTGAAATTGAATACAAGAATCTCCAAGCCTGTTGGCAGGAGAAGGTTCTTGTAACACCTACATGTCAGGGAAAGACAGGTGCTCCAAGTCTCTCAGTCTTCTATTCCAGCCAACATCAGTGGCTGGTTGTGGTCATTTTGGACCAGGAAACAACTTCAACAATGGGCAGTATTGATGGTTCTGGCAATGTTTATGCTCTGCTATTGTACTCGTCTTGAGAGCTGTGAGCTCACATTGTGTTTTGCTTCATATAAATGTGACTTAGTAGCCTGCCGTAGGTACACTCATGGTAAATTTCGAGAATCTTGCAGCATATGACCATGTGTTGGTACCTCTAGAAAAAGATATCCAGGCTGATCCATACTGCAGGATGAGGTGCTTTGATTTTTATTTCTAAGCAAGACACCAACAGAGTACAGGAGAAATATCTGGCCTTGGATTTCACTCTAGTATTGAAAATACCCAAATAAAAAACACCAAGCAAATCTAGGTACAGTTTTGTGCTGAAATACTACACGTGACTACAGGCTGAGAGTAAGCAAGAAGACTTCTTAGGTTCTCTAGAAAGAAAACATAGAATGATTCAGATTGGTGATGCTAGAAAACAACAGTACTTAACTGGACAGATAATGTCATGGAAGAAAACAACAGCACTCTCAGGAAAATGTGATGTCACTGAGTTCTCAGGTTAAGGTATGGGCTAGTCTATGTGGGATAGAAGTTGTAGTGCAGATAGTCTATAGGAACACCATGAGCATAAAAGAAACAGAGAAACTTAACATGCAAGTGAAAGCCTTAAGTGGTATATGAATATGCTTGCACACGTGTGCCTTCACATTTGTGTAATTGCTGAATGACACATTTTTGTCTAATAGTCACATCCTGTAACAAGAGCAATTGGGTGTAATTAGGTGGATGTGTACATTCTAAGAAATGGGGTAGAGGGTAATTTGAGCTTTAATTATGCTATTGATTGCTCTCTTTAAAGTATACAAATGAAACAAGTAATTTTTAAAAAGATTTATTTATTTATTTATTTATGTATGTATGTATGTATGTATTTGTTCATTTGTTATGTATAAACAGTACTCTTCCTGCATGTGTGCCTGCGCACCAGAAGAGGGCACCAGATCTCATTATAGATGGTTATAAGCCACCATGTGGTTGCTGGGAATTGAACTCAGGACCTATGGAAGAGCAGACAGTGCTATTAACCAATGAGCCATCTCTCCAGCTCAACAAGTCATTTCTTTATCAGTAGTCTGTGTGTTTAATGTACAAAATTTTCTGAAAGCCTATGAAAACTACCTACGAAAGACAATGTATCTGCTCTATTTGTAACAGCCCAAAAGAGGGGAATCAAACTTTATCTAACCATATGAAAAGTAAATTTATCTGTAGAGAAAATTCTAAGGAATCTGTGAGAAGGTTAAAATAAAGGAATGAATGAATGAATGAATGAATGAACAAATAAATAAATAAATAAATAAATAAAGCAAGAAAAAAGTGAATCTAGCAAGATTCAAAAACATATGGTCAATATGAAATGTCTGTGGTATTGTGGTTTTTGTTTGTTTGTTTGGTACTATCAAAGGCCAATTCACGTGTTAAACATTGTAGGAATGTTATTATCAAAACCTCAAAATATAAAGGGTTAGAAATAGATTTCATAAAATAATAATTGAGATCTTTCCCCCAAAATTACAAAATATTGCCAATTGTAGATTGAAAACCTCAGGAATAATGCAGACTTACACTGTGCTTAAGGATGAGAAATTTTGACAACGTTCACATTGAGCCATCATTTCCCTTCAAATTGATGTGAATATTCAAAATTAAATCAGTAGAAGACACGGCCGTGCCATCCGCGGTGTTCTTCTCCCTTTGGGGTGTCCAGCCTCTTTGCACACCTGAGTTGGACAGGGAAAAAGGAAGCTTAGCCAGGGCACGTGGGTGCAATGCAGGATCTCGGTCAGAGGTCAGTGTGTGAGACACAGCCTTCTTAGGAGAAAGCTGCAGTGAAACAGCTCATTAAACTGGGGGTGAGGGGAACAAAGGCTATTTAAACCTTTGGGTAGTGGGTAGAGGCTTTCAGGGTGAGTGTACATCATGGGCTGAGCCCAAGGTGCTAGAAACGCTTTATACATTATGCCTTAAGTGTATACTCTCTTCTTGCATGAAGAGAAATTCCAGGTTCTTGTTAGACATGGCCTTATAAGGAGAGAGGAAGTTTAACATGTAACCTCAAAGGTGGCAGAGGTGGGTGCCATAGGCAGACTCCCCTGGTGGCACAGAACCCTATCATCATACTGCAGGGGTTTTGTTTGTTTGCTTGTGTGGTTGGTTGGTTTTGAGAACTGCCTATAAAAATCAGAAGAGCTCATTAAAACAATGAAGGACAGCATTAACTGGCTGACACACACACATGCAAAAAAAAAAAATGTCAATGTTGAAACCCTTACACTAACTACCAGGTTTCAATACTTACTGACAAGCTATAGCATTTTATAAATAGAGTATAAATAGAAATCCTGATCAATAGAACTAAAAACAGAGAGTCCAGATATAGGTACATACTTGTAAAGTCCATTGATTTTCTACAAAAAATGACAAGGACATTCTGAAAACCTTGCTAAAATAATGATATTAAAACTATTGAATTACCTACTTTTATTCTTTTAAACTTCTTAAAATTAAGATAAACTATAACAGTTTTCCACATGGCATTTTAAAATTTTTATTTTATTTCAATTTATTTACTTTACATCCCTAAGGTGCTCTCTCCCTCCTCTCCTCCCATTTCCCTCTCCCTTTACCCCCAGAAAAGGGGTGCCCTCCTCCCCCCATATCAACTCTCCCCAGCAGATCAAGTCACATCAGGACTGAGCATATCCTCATCCACTGAGGCCAGACAAGGCAACCCTGCCAGGTGAAGAGATCCAAAAGCAGACAATAGAATCCATGTTAGAAACTTGCTCCCTCCACTCATCAGATGATTCACATGAGCATATGCGCAGGAGGCCTAGGTCTAGATGATGGTTGTTACTTGATGTCTCTGTCTCTGTAAGCCCCCATGGATCTGGGTTAGTTGTCTCTGTTGGTCTTCTTGTGTGGCTCCTGTTCCCTCCGGGTCCTTCTATCTTTCCCCCAACATTTCCACAGAAGTACCAAAACTCCACCCCCTGCTTGCCTGCAAGTCCCAGCATCTGTCTCTTGGCTGCAAGTCTCATCATCTCCACTTCTGGGTAGAGCCTCTCAGATGACAGTTATGTTAGGCTCCTGTCAGCAAGCATAGCAAATAATCATTAATAATATCAGGGGCTGGCTCTCTACCTTGGGGTAAGTCTCAGGTTGGGCCAATAATTGGTTGAATAATCGCTCAATCTCTGTTCCATCATTATCCCTGCACTTTTGTAGGCAGGGTAATTTTTGGATCCAAGCTTTTGTTGCTGGGTTGTTGCTCCTATCCCTCCACTAGTCCTGCCTGTTTAGGAGGTGGTCACTTCAGTCTTCATGTGTCCCCTTGTTAGGAGTCTCAACTAGAGTCACACCCATGTCTTGCTAGGATCCTACCCTGCTACAGGCCTCCAGCTTGACAAAGAAATGGCCCCCCTCAGTTTCACTTCTTGTTCCCAGCCCTTACACCTTTCACCCTTGTTCTCCCCGCATCTGATTCCCACCCTTACTTCCCTACCCATTCCATCACTTCTTCCCAGTTCCCTCTCTTCATCCACTTCTGCTATCTATTCTGTTTCCCCCTTCGAGTGTCATTCCTGCACCCTCCCTTGGGCCCTCCTTGTTATTTAGCATCTTTGGGTTTGTGGATTGTAGTATGGTTATCCTGTACTATAAGTTCAATGTCCTCTTATAAGTGAGTACATACCATGAGCACCTTTCTGCTTCTGGGTTACCTCACTCAGGATGGCCTTTTCCAGTTACATTCATTTGCCTGTAAATTTCATGTTTTTCCTGTTTTTAATGGCTAAGTAGTAAAAATGTACCACAATTACTTTATTCATTCTTTAGCTGAGGGACATCTAGGTTGTTTCCAGTTTCTGGCTATTATGAATTAAGCCATTATGAACATAGTTGAGCAAATGTCCTTGTTACATGGGGGAGCATCTTATAGCTATATGCCCAGGAGTGGTATAGCTGGGTCTTGAGGTAGAACTATTCCCAATTTTCTGAAAAAGCACCAGACTGATTTCCAAAATGGTTGTCCAAGTCTGCACCCCCATCAGCAATGGAGGAGTGTTCCCCTTTCTCTACAACCTTGCCAGCATGTGTTGTCACTCGAGTTTTTTATTTTAGACATTCTGATGGGTGTAAGATGGAATCCAAGAGTCATTTTGATTTGCATTTCTGTGATGACTAAGGACATTAGCACTTTTTTAACTGCTTCTCAGCCATTTGAGATTCTTTTCTTTTGTGAATTCTTAGTTTAGCTTTATGCCTTATTTTTAATTTGGATTATTTGATTTTTTGATATTTAATTTCTTAAGTTTTTTTTATATATTTTAGATGTTAGCCCTCTGTCTGATATATGGTTGGCAAGGATCTTTTCCCAATACATAGTCTGTAGTTTTGTTTCAGTGACAGTGTCCTTTGACTTACAGAAGCTTTTCAGTTTCATGAGATCCCTGTTGTTAATTGTTGATCTTAGAATGTGTGCTGTTGGTGTTCTGTTCAGAAAGTTATCTCTAATGCCAAAGGGTTTTAGACTTTTTTGCTACTTTGTCTTGTAATAGATTTAGTTTCTAGTTTTATGTCAAAGTCTTTGATCCACTTGGGCTTGAGTTTTGTGCAGGGTGATCAATAGGTTCTATTTGCATTTTTCCAGCAAGGAGACATCCAGTTAGACAAACACCATTTTTCATATCTTTATATTACTTCTCTCTTCTCTCCCAATCAATCCCATGTTTAATTTTTCTCTCCAAAAGTCCACTCTTGTCTTTTTAAGAATTCCTTTTTCTTTTTCATTGTCCCCTTTCTGCTTTCATGATCTAAAAGCAAATAAAAATAAATCTTAATCCTAAACCTACAAGACAGAAGAATACTAATTTAGAAGAGACCACAAAATATGTTTAAAATACAAAATTTCAGTAAGACTGCATCATTCACAAATTAAACATTAAACTTCACAAAAAAAGATACAGTTACTAAACTGGACTTTAACAAAATTGATAACTTTTATTCTACCACATATTTTTGTAAAGGGAAAGATAAGTCAATGAATAGAAGAGAATATTTATAAAACATGATGGTTTAAAATAACTATCTAGAATAAAAAATGACTTAAATCTTAATAGTAAAGCAGAAAGCAGTTTCTAAATATGATAAACAGTGTTGAATCAAAAGACCAAGCAATATATACAAATGTGTATATGTTCATAATTATTAGTCGATAAGAAATACTAAGCAATAGACTATATAATACACACAATGGGGAAAAATAAAATGGCAGTAACAAGTGTTGTCAAGGTGATGGTGTAGTTTAGCACCTCACACGTTGATGTAGCAGACGCTATTTTGAAAAGGGTTTGACAGTTCCTAAAAATGTTAGACGTTTCCTTTCCATGTACTAAGCAACTTCACTCCTAGAATGAGCTCAATAGAAAAGAGGACATATTAATACACTCATTTATAGTTATGCATATTTTATAATAGTATTGTTTGCAATAATTTTAAAATGAAAAAGCAACTTTGTATCAAATGATAAATGCATACAATGGTCATGCTTCCGTAAATATGATGTCAGTTGTAAATTTGATTCTCAGGGCTTAGAAGGTGGAGGCAGGAAAAGGGGTTGAGACAATCAGCACTATAAAATGAAATACTGTTGAAGTATATGTGTAAATTAATGAATCATCCTGCTTTGTGTTAGACCCTGAGATATATGGTAGAGTGTCAAAAATGTAGCCGCTGAAGAGGATAAACCCAGGTTTACAACTTTCACAACGTCAGTCACCGCTTGTTGAGCCCCACTCAAATTCCTTAATGTGTCAGAACTTGAATTATTTCTCTGTTCTGAATTCCTCTGCTCTGAGACGCAACAAGGCAAGACCAATTTTTACCAATAGTCTTCCCCAAATCATTAAATACGTAGACAAAATATTTTGGCAATAAATGTTTTTATTATTTCATAGCTATTCTTCTGCGTATATTCTTTGAGATACATTCCCATCCTCACACCACATTATATAATATGTTTTCACTTTGAAACATAGCTGTGTCTGTCCCTTCAGCAAACTCAAAAAAGGGGGATGAAATATTACTGCTGTATAAATTAAATATATTCAGCATGAAAAAAAGTGAATTATAGACAGCACTATGGGTAGGTAGTAATAACATTTTAGATATATTCGTTCATAGAGAAATATAACAGCTATATCATTTATTGTTTTAAGATGTGTGGAGTATCTCTCTCTGTCTTGCTATCTGTCTGTCTGTGTCTGTCTGTCTCTCTCTCTCTGTGTGTGTGTGTGTGTGTGTGTGAGTGTGTGCTATATGTGTGTGCAGGTCTGAGGAGAACAGATAAAATCTAGCCAGGTGTTAGCTATGTGGTATAAGTGCCAGGAACAACTGTACTTAGGTCCTCTGCAGGAGCAGTAAACATTCTTAATCACTGAGTCAGCTCTACTGGAGCCTACGTTATTTTCCCTAATATGAAAGTTCCTACTTGAAAACCTAGCCCAGAACGCTACTGTAAAAAGATCGTTCTTTTTCCTAGACAGCCCTTTTGGAGAAAAGATGCATCAAAGAAATCACTCGTCCTTGGAAGCTTGAAAACCCACCAACCTCACACCTAATTCAATGACTAAATTGTCTTTCTGAAAAGGACTCAAGTTCCACTCTATTTCACTTAAATCTCTTTGATTACAAATCAAACACGAGCTTCCTTTATCCAAACTTAGAGAAAAAAAATCCACATCAAAGAAATGCAAACACTGAAACAGTCCCCTCCAAAGGCCAAGAATAGAGATATTGTGAAGATTAGAACAGGAGAGGAAATTGGTTAACTTGCCTGCTCTGACATATATTTGACATTTTGCTTTCATATCCTTACTGCCAGGTCAACTCCATTCAACTAGAACTAAAGTAGATGCTGAAATCTAAACTTATTGACCATATTTCTGTTAATCTATATAAACCAGTGGTAACATTTAAACATTTTCACTTTCTTGTATAATAAATGCATTAAAAGTGAAAGTTCTATTATATTCATGGGCTGCAATATTCAGTATTACAAAACACAAGTTTCTTCAAGTTTGTCTACACTTTTAATGTGGTTTGTAATTATTGTAGTATATTTTTGTTAATAAACGTGATCACTGAGCCTGAATTACTGTGGTGTTGCATGGGGAAGAACCAAGGAAATCTTGTACAGAAAGGATGAAGGATGTACAATTCTAGATGGAAATTCTGAGTATAGCAAAGACAGTGTACTAATACCAGATGTAAATAAGCCAACAGCACAAAACAGCTTTCATAGTAAGCTTCATAAACATATGACCACTTGATTGGTGAGCAAGACGATGTTCAATGAAGTATAAAGCATTAATCTTTACAAAAAAAAATAGTCCTGGGGGCTGGAGACATGACTCAGCAGCTGCACTTGCAGAAGGTCTTGCAGAAGACCTAGGTTTGGTTCCCAGTACACACATGGAGGCTCCCATCCATATGTAACTGCAGTTTCAGGGGCTGCCAGGCCCTCTTCTGGTCACTACCAGCACTAGCCACACATGTGTTGTGATAGACATACACGCAGGCAAAATCTAAATTATTTTTTAAAAGTAGTTCCCAGGAACCTAGGACCCCATGGAGCCCATGGCACCTCAGCATACAAGTGGGTACCCCAGTAAGGGGAACAGGGACTGTCTCTGGCATGAACTCAGTCTCTCTGACCTCCCCCCCCCCAGAGGGAGAAGCAGCCTTGCTAGGCCACAGATGAGAACTTTGCAACCAGTCTTGAAAAGACGTGTTAAACTAAGGTCTGATGGAAGGGGAGGAGGACCTCCCCTCTCAGTGGACTTAGAGAGGGGCAGGGAGGAGATGAGGGAGGGATGGGGCTACAGCTGGGATACAAAGTAAATAACCTGTAATTAATATAAAAAAATAAAAATTATAAAAAAGCAGTTCCCGGGGGCAGAGAAACGTATCAGCAGTCAACAGTCTTAGAAAAGACATCACATCAGGTTTTCCCCAAACTACATATAACTGTGGCCCAAATGGATCTGATGCCTTCTTTTGGATGCTCCATCATCTGCACACATGTGGCACACACATGTAAGCATACATACACACAAACGCATAGAAATGAAAATAAAATAAATCTGTGTTTGGTATTTTTATGTTAACTTGGCAAAAGCTGATATTATCTGAGAGGAGTCTGCCTCTGTTAAGACAATGCCACCATAAGATTCAGCTGGGGGAAAGCCTGTAAGATATTTTCTTAATTAATGATTGATGGGGAACTCTCACACCAATGTGGGTGGGGCCAGCCCTGAGCTGCTTTCAATATGAAAGCAGGCTAAGCAACCCAAGGGGAGCAAGCCAGTAAGCAGCACCCCTCCATGGCCTCAACATAAGCTCATGCCTCCAGGTTCCTGCCCTGCTTGAGTTCCTACCCTTACTGCTTTTGGTAATGAACTCGGAGTGAAATAAATCCTTTTCCCCTCAGGTTGCTTTGGTCATGGTGTTTCATCACAGCGATAGTAACTCTAAGACAAAATCTTTGTAAAAAGAGTTCTGAATCGGATAGTTTCCTGCAGAAAGACTACACTTTCCAGGATCCTTTGCGGACTAAGGAAGTCATTTCCACCATATCATATCCCATCTTAGCCAGTAGGGATTTTGGCCATCTGCAAACATGGGTGACAAAGATGCTATGAATAAATGTGGTCCTGCCCAAGGTCAAACTGGATCACTCTTTCCACCTTCTGTCTTTCTACAGCTGCCTAATAATCTAAGAGAGTTCACAAGCATTCAGAGGGAGAAACACTGTCTTTCTTCTAAAATATACCATAAAATAATTGTAGAACTGAATGCAAAAGCTAAGAAAAGAACTAATCCAAACATAGAATAAGAAAAGATCTGGACAGTGCGGCTCACAAAATCAACTGCCCAAGTCTCATGGGAGCTCACAGATACTGGAGAACATGTAGAGGTCTGACCTAGATCCTCTGCATGCATGTAGCTTGGCATTCTTGTAGGAATCCTAACAGTGAGCATGAGAGCTGTCTCTGACTCTGTTGCTTACTCTTGGAACCCTTTTCCTCGTGCTGGGTTGCCTTGTCCAGCCATGATGTGATGGTATGTGCCTGGTCTTGTTTTAGTTTGTTATGCACTGTTTGGTTGATGTCCCTGGGAGGCCGACTCTTTTTAGGAGGGAGGCTGTCGGGGAGTTATTGATCCTAGGGAGAGGGAATGTGGGGTAGAAGACTCAGGAAGGGGAAAGAGGGGAAACTTCATTTGGGATGAATATATGAGAAAGGATTTTTAAAAAATAAAAAGAAAGAAGAGATCCGCATTGTGTCAGAATGTCAAAATTAATAATAAAGAGGCCATGCATTTGAAAGGTATCAAGGAGAAATATAGGTGAGGGTTTGGAGGGAGGGAAAAAAGGGGTGACATAATTATATTATAATCTCAAAAAAAATCCTAAAATAACTGAAAAATCCCTAAGAAGTCAAAGAACATACTGTGTGTGCAATTAGAAAAAAATTAAAAGTTTTGGTCTATGGAGTATGCAGTAATTTGGTACAACCTTAGTTTATTTATCCATTCTGTAACATGGGTGGGTGTTTGCATTATTTCCAGATTTTGATAATTTAAAATAACAATGCTACTAATAACACTGTATCCATACCATAAGCCACACACATACATGCACACACACACACACACACACACATCAACAACAACAGTAGCAGCAAGGATCCTTATGTATGAGCAGATACCATGATACATAATGTTTAAGTAAGTATACCATTGCAGATAGTTTTTGCCTTTGGTATGAGGAATCTTTAATGAATATTAGGATTCTATTAATTGCAACTTGGGATTGAAGTGGCATCTACAAGGAATTTCCAATGAGTGGAAGAGAAAAACAAACACCTAATACAAAAATTACAATTAAAAAGCACCCCCCCTCTCCTGTTTAAGGCAAGTGAAGGGAAAATAGGAAGGAAAATAAACAAAAAGTTAGAATTTAAGGTCTGTGTAGAAGTGCTCACCCTGTGATTTAGAGATGTGTAATTGTGTGGCAAGTAAAAGAGTGTAAGTAATTGGCAGAGAGAACTTGGAGAGCAGACACGGGGCTTCAGGCTTTCATTACTTATTTATTACATTTACTCATTTATTCAACAAATGCATAATGAATGCCACTACAATGTGTGCAAAGGGCACTGGGAGGTGCTAGAACAAAAAAATAAATCCATGTCTAGCATAAAGCAAAACAGACCGTGTTGTCATAAGGAGATCTTTAGAGAAACACAATGGTGGTGAGCTTCATTATAAATAAATATTTATGCAGAGAGGAATTAGAAATGGAGAAAATATTTGTGCCTACAGAATAATGATGTCAATAACTACAAAAGTGAAAAGAAATAAAGAGCTCTGAAGTTAGCCGTATGCTATTTGTAAGAAGAGCCTTGGGGATCGTGAGTGAGTGCTGCCAGTAAATTAACACGGAAATGGTTCATGTTCTCCACAGACCCTGCCTTAGCTTTAAAAGTTGCATATTGAGAATGATATTGAGTCATACACACTGAATTCACATTTCAGTCCTTCTTAAGGAGAAATTAATATTTGTTTGCACTTTTCTAATGTGAACCTGGGTATAAATCCTAATAAGAATGTAATTTTTGTAAGCATTTGCTTTTTCATACATCAAGTGAAGGCAGCAATTGTGCTTACGCTATCTGCTTCCCCATTTTTAGTCAGTAAAATACAAATTAAATGTAAAGATACTTTAGGCTTTCAAGGCAGTACATTGTATGATAAGTCCAGCTTATGCTCTGCCACATTAATGAGATTTTTTTAAATGTAATTTATTTATTTTTATATTAATCACAGGTTAGGTACTTTGTATCCCAGTTGTAGCTCCCTCCCTTATTCCCTCCCACTCTCTCCATCCCTCTCTCATCTGCTCCCTGCCCCCCTCCAGGTCCACTGATGAGGGAGGACCTCCTCCCCTTTCATCTGACCCTAGCTTATCTTGTCTCTTCAGGGCTGGCTGCAATGTCCTCTTTGGGCTCTAGCTAGGCTGTTCCTCCCACGTGTGGGGGTGGGGAGGGTCGAAGAGCCAGCCATTAATGAGATTTTAATATGTTATTGTTATCTATCCCAGTTAATTTTCAAAATTTTATTTTCAGTACTATGGTGTGAACATAGGTCTTTGCACACGCCAGGCAAGTACTTGACCACTGAGCTACTTCCCCAGCTCTCCTTTATTTTATTTATTTTTATTTTTTTTTTTACTTTTTAAGAAAAGGATATACATTTCCAGGCTTCCTTAAGCTCATTCTGCAGCCCAGATTGGCCTTGAATTTGTAATCTCCCTACCTAAGATTCCAGAGGAAAAAAAATTATAATCTGTGACGCTGGGCCAGAATAATTTCAATCATATTTTGCTAATTTTTATTTTTTTCTGAGATTCTTTTAAAATAGAGATATCTACACCATCACACAATGAGGTGACTTTCAGATCAGCATTAGTAAGAGAATGTGCACAGAATTCCAAACAGCTAAAAATTTGAAAATTAATTTTAAGAAGAAAATTGTCCTGAAATAAGGAAACAAAATTTTTCTGAACTTAGTGAATGAATCTTAATATAATTCAGATTATCATGTGATTCCATAATGCCCAAAAAATCCATGTAGTGTGTACTCTGGAGATTCAGTGGCATAGAATGCAAATAGATCCATTTCTATCACCTAGCACAAAATTCAAGTCCAAGTGGATCAAAACCCCAACATAAAGCCAGACACAATAAATTTGATAGAAGAGAAAGCTGGAAATATATTTGAATGCATTGGTATAAGAGTCAACTTGTTAAACAGAATACCAGCAGTTAGGCATGACTACCAACAATTAATAAATGAGACCTCATGAGTCTGGAAATCTTCTGTAAGACAAAGGACACTATGAACTGGACAAGACAGCAGTCTACACAATGGGTAAGATCTTTACCAACTCCACATCTGACAGAGGACTACTATTAAAAATGCATAAATAACTCGAGAAACTAGATATCGACAAACCAAATAACTCAATTTAAAAAATTAGGTTCTTTATAAATACTGGATATTAGCCCTCTGTCAAATAAAGGGTTGGTGAAGATTCTTTCCCAATCTGTAGGCTGTCGTTTTATTTCGATGACACTGTCCTTTGCTTCTCAGTTTCATAAGGTCACATTTATTGATTGTTGATCTTAGAGTCTGTGCTGTTGGTGTTCTATTCAGGAAGTTGTCTCCTGTGCCATTGAGTTCTAGGGTCTTCCCCACTTTTTCTTCTAACTGGTTTAGTGTGTCTGGTTTTATGTTGAGGTCTTTGATCCACTTGGACTTTAGTTTTGTGCAGGGTGATAAATATGGTTCTATTTTAATTTTTCTGCATATAGACATCCAGTTAGACCAGCACCATTTGTTGAAGATGCTGTCTTTTTGCCATTGAATGGTTTGGCCTCTTTGTCAAAAATCAGGTATCCATAAGTGTGTGGGTTTATTTCTGGGTCTTCTATTTGTTTCCATTGATCCACCATTCTGTTTCTATGCCAGTACCATGCAGTTTTTATTACTGTTGCTCTATAGTACAGCTTGAGATCTGGGATGGAAATACCTCCATAAGATCTTTTATTGTAGAGGATTGAGTTGGAAAGCAACAAATCAAGTAATCCAATTAAAAAATGGGGAATAGAGCTAAACAGAGAACTCTCCATAAAGGAATATTGAATGGCAGAGAAACACTTAAAGAACTGGTCAACATCATTAGCCATCAGGGAAACGCAAATCAAAACAGCCCTGAGATTTTCCCTTATACCCATCAGTATGGCCAAAATCAAAAACTCAAATGACAACACATGCTGGAGAGCTTGTGGAAAAAAGGGAACTCTCCTCCACTGCTGGTGGAAATGTAAACTTGTACAACCACTCTGGAAATCAATCTGGCACTTCCTCAGACAACTAAATAATGCTTCCTCAGTATCCAGCTACACCACTCCTAGGCATATATCCAAAAGAGGCTCAAGTACACAATATGGACATTTGCTCACCCATGTTTGCAGCAGCTTTATTTGTAATAACCAGAAGCCGGAAAGAACCCAGATGCCCCTCAACTGAGGAATGGATACTGAAATTGTGGTACATCTACACAATGGAATATTACTCAGCAATGAAAAACAAGGATATCATGAAATTTGCAGGTAAATGGTGGGAACTGGTAAGGATCATCCTGAGTGAGCTATTCCAGAAGCAGAAACACACACATGGTATATACTCACTCATATAGACATATAAAATAGGATAAACCTACTAAAATCTGTACACCTAAAGAAACTAATCTAGAGGGAGGACTCTGGCTAAAATGCTCAATCCCCAGCCAAAAGGCAAAGCAGATTGACATCAGAAGAAGAAAACAAGAAACAAGCTAGGAGCCTGTCACAGAGGCCCCCTGAAAGGCTCTGCCCTGCACAATATCAAAGCAGATGTGGAGTCTTATGGCCAACTGTTGGGCAGAGTGCATGGAATATTATGAAAGATGTGAGAAATAGTAAGACAGGGAGAAAACAGGAGCTCTGCAAGGAGAGCAACAGAACTAAAAAATCTGAGCACAGGGGTCTTTCCTGAGACTGACACTCCAACCAAGTAGCATGCATGGCAAAAACCTAGAACCCCTGCACAGATGTAGCCCATGGCAGTTCAGTATCCAAGTGGGTTCCATAATAATGGGAACAGGGACTGTCTCTGACATGAACTGATTGGCCTGCTCTTTGATCACCTCATCCTGATGGGGGAGCAGCCTTACCAGGCCACAGAGGAAGACAATGCAACCACTCCTGATGAGAGCTGATAGACTAGGATCAGAAGGAAGGAAAGGAAGACCTCCCCTATCAATGGGCTTGGGGAAGGGTATATGTGGAGAAGGGGGAGGGAAGGTGGGATTAGGAGGGGAGGCGGGAGGGGTTTATGGGGGGATACAAAGTGCATAAAGTGTAATTAATTAAAAAAAATTAGGTACAAATCAAAACAAAGAATTCTCAACAGAGGAACATCTAGTGGCCTAGAAGCATTTAGACATATTTACAAACTATGGAAATGATCCTGAAAGTACAGGGTGACCATACTATAATCCACAGACCTAAAGAAGCTAAGTAACAAGGAGGACCCAGAGGGGAGTGCCAGAATTTCACTCTGAAGGGAAATAGAATAGATGGCAGAAATGGACGAAGAGAAGGAACTGGACAGGAGAGGGAATGGGGAGAATATGGCTATCTGAATCAACTGAGCAAGGCTCATATGAACTCACAGAGACTGAGCAGCAACCACAGGGCCTGCGTGGATCTGAAGGAGGCCATCTATCTGTGTGTGTTTGTGTGTGTGTGCATTCATGTGTTATACATTTCAGCTTAGTATTTTTGTGGGACAGCTGAGTTTGGGAACAAGTGGACCTCTGATTCTTGTGCCTGACTTTGGGGGCACTTTTTCTTCCCTTAGGTTGCCTTGTCTTGCCTTGATGTGATGATGTGATGGGTTTTGTTTTATTTTATTATGCTTTATTTTGTTATGTTTGATTGCTATCTTCTAGAAACCTGTTCTTTTCTAATAAAAGGCAGAAAAGGAGTGGTTCCACAAGGAATGGGAGGAGTGGAGACACTGGGGAGAGGAGAGAGGGAACAAAAACAAAAATAAATGAAAAAGAAAAAAAGAGAAAAATGCACGCTAGAGTATTCATGTAAAAGCAATAAATGGCAACACTGTCTAGTCAGCATCTTTTCTGACTCTGCAGAAAAGCCCACATCTTACCCTAGCTGAGGGAAAGTTTATTCATTGTTTCTAGAGAAAAGCAAGAGTTAAATGTTAAAGTTTTTTTCATTGTCTTTTAAAGTTTTTATTAATTACAGTTTATTCACTTTGTATCCCCCTGTAGCTCTCTCCCTGTTTTCCTCCCAATCCGATCCCCCCTCCCCCTTCTCTACTTATGCCCCTTCCCCAGTGCACTGATAGGGGAGGACTTCCTCTCCTTCCTTCTGATCCTAGTAGATCAGGTCTCATCAGGACTGGCTACATTGTCTTCCTCTGTGGCCTGGTAAGGCTGCTCCCCCCCTCAGTGGTAGACAATCAAAGAGCAGGCCAATCAGTTCATGTCACAGACAGGCCCTGTTCTCATTACTATGGAATCTACTTGGACCCTGAGTTGCCATGAGAAGGAGGACTCTGGCTAAGATGCTCAATCCCCATTAAGAAAGGCAAAGAGGATGGACATCAGAAAAAGAAGAAAACAGGGAACAGGACAGGAGCCTACCACAGAGGGCCTCTGAACGGCTCTACCCTACAGGGTATCAAAGCAGATACTAAGACTTATAGCCAAACTTTGGGCAGAGTGCAGGGAATCTTAGGTTAAAGTATTTTTAAAGAAATATTGGGTTTCTTATGAAAGAAGGGAGAGATAGAATGACCTGGAGGGGACAAGAGCTCCACAAGAAGAGCAACAGAACCCAAAATTCTGAGCCCAGGGGTCTTTTCTGAGACTGATACTCCAACCAAGGACCATGCATGGAGATAACCTAAAACCTCTGCACAGATATAGGCCATGGCAACTCAGTCTCCAAGTGGGTTCCCTAGTAAGTGGAACAGGGGCTATCTCTGACAT
Source organism: Pachyuromys duprasi (assembly GCA_028658305.1). Taxonomy (NCBI): domain Eukaryota; kingdom Metazoa; phylum Chordata; class Mammalia; order Rodentia; family Muridae; genus Pachyuromys; species Pachyuromys duprasi. The sequence continues at coordinate 38,656,092 of CM053761.1, forward strand.
GAACTCAATTGGTGGCTCTTTGATTAGCACCCCCCAGGGGGAAGAAGCCTTGTCATGCCACAAAGGAGGACTGTACAGCCAGTCCTAATGAGACCTGATAAGCTAGGGTCTGATGGAAGGGGAGGAAAACCTCCTCTATTAGTGGACTTAGAGAGGGGCATGAGAGGAGATGAGGGAGGAAGGGTGGGATTGGGAGGAGATGAGGGAGAGATACGAATGAGCTGCGATTCAAAGTGAATAAACTGTAATTAATGTAAAAAGTGAAAATTAAAATTAAAAAAGAAATGTTAAAGGTATTTTAACTGAGCCTATTCCCACTTACCCTAACTCCTAAGCTATCCAAATCCCCAACTCTCCATTGACTTAAAACTGCAGGAGGGGAGGTTTTTTATACTTCTGAATATAAAGGGGCTAGATTACTTCATTTGATAACATGGACCTGGATTGATGTGCCTGATAACTTCTTTAAATTCAGGCATAAAGGGCCAAACCCATTCACACACACACACACACACACACACACACACACACACACACACAAACACTCATATACTTACATGTTTACATATGTAGTGTGCTCAGAATGTCATCCATATAGAAATTTAAAGATACTCTTATCCAGTACTTCCTGATTGATAAGAGACTTCAATGATCCCAAACATCCAAATCTAGAGATTTAAAAAAATGACCTTAACCAAAGAAAATTGGGCCCAAGGGTCTTTTCTGAGACTGATACTCCAACCAAGGACCATTTATGGAGATAACCTAGAACCCCTGCACAGAAATAGCCCATGGAAGCTTAGTGTCCAAGTGGGTTCCCTAGTAAGTGGAACAGGGACTGTCTCTGGCATGAACTCAGTGGCTGGCTGTTTGGTCACCTCCCCATGATGGGGCACAACCTTGCCAGGCCACAGAGGAAGACAATGCAGGCAGTCCTGATGAGATCTGATATGCTAGGGTCAGATGGAAGGGGAAGAAGACCTCCCCTATCAGTGGACTTGGAGAGGACCATGAGAGGAAATGAGAGAGGGAGGATGGGGTTAGGAGGGAATGAGGGAAGGAGCTACAGTTGGAATACAAAGTGAGTAAACAGTAATTAATATAAAAAATAAGATTTTTTTAAAAAAAGAAGCACTCCAGCCTGGCTAGATTCCAGGGGAGGACATTGCAGCCAGCCCTGAGGAGACAAGATGATCTGGGGTCCTATGGAAGGGAGGAGGTCCTCCCCCATTGGTGGACTTGGAGGGGGCCGGGAGGAGATGAGGGAAGAACGGGGAGAGTGGGAGGGAACGAGAGAGGGGGCTACGCCTGGGATGCAAAGTACCTAACCTGTGATTGATATAAAAATAAATAAATAACATTTAAAAAGAAGCACTCAGTGGAGGGGGGATGCTTAGGAAAAACTTTAGACACAAAGAATTTGAGGCAAGTACTTTTGATATGTTCAATATTAAGAGAACATTACCAAAACACGGAATAAAGGCATGGGAATTCTAGTGTAACGGACAGGCTACATTAAGAAGCGTTTATGAAAAAAGAAATGCAATAAAATTCTATAGATAGATTTATAAAATCTCAAATTAATACTTTGCCAGAATGGAACGGTAATAGATTTGGACAGAAAGAACAAAAAATTTCAGTGAAGGTAGATTAGTTGAAACTATCCAGACTGAGTATAAAAGAGAAAAAAGTTGACAATAAACAAAGCCCAAAAGACTTATAGACACTCTCAATAAAACTATCAAAATATAGTAATAAAGATGGCAAAGGTACGAAGAGAAACCAGAAAAAAAAGTATTTGAAGAAATAAGGCCTCAGGCCTCCCAGCTTTGATGGACCTGCTAATATTTCATCTAGCAGGTTCTTTTTTTTTAAAATTTATTTATTTTTATCTCAATCA
>CM053761.1:38658091-38674175 GCA_028658305.1 Pachyuromys duprasi
AGACTCAACAACCTCCCCCAGATCTATCATTACTTCTCGCCCTCTATCAGAGGCTTGATCGCGAGTCTTAATATCTGCTCTGATACATCGCTACATTGACCCCCACCCCCACCCCCAGAGGTCTTCTTTGGCATGCTCCTGTTCTGTTGCTTGTTTTCTCCTCCACTCAATGTCCATCCCATTTGTTCATTCAAACAAGCATTGATCATACCAACCTGGGTCCTCCTTCTTGTATATCCTCTCTAGGTGTGTAGATTTCAGCTTGAATCCTATCCTATAGGTTTATATAAGTGAGTATATACCATATGTTTCTTTCTGCTTTTGGGATACCTCACTCAGGATGATCGTTTCCAGGTCCCACCATTTGCCTAGCAGGTTCTTTAAAAAAATTAAATAAAAGATAAATCAGCTCCGAAAGCTCCATGTGTAAGTCTATTACAATCAGCCATCAAAAAAAAAAAAAATCAAAGGAAAGAACAAAATGTTAAAAAAAATCCAAAGAGATTAATTTTTCTTGTGATGCATATTCCAGATCAGCAGCAAACATTTCAACAGAAAACATGAGAAACAAAGTCAGTAATGATATAGCATATCAAAAAGGGGGTATAAATGTACCTTGGTCATTAACTTGTATTGTTTTCCTATCTTACTTTGAAAACTGTTACACAATATATGATTATAAATCCATATTGATAATGATAAATGATAATGATAAAATAGTAGCAATGTCATGAACAGGCTATGCGTGCTATATAATATAAGCTGCTATTAGTCCACACTGTATAAACTAAGATGTTAAAAAATGAGGTTGGGAAAACTAGTTATGCAGGAAGCTCAAAAGAAAGAGATGATGGATCTTTGGTGGTCTGTCTCTTCATTCCGTGTTATTTTGATGAGAAGAACCTTTGAAACCGGAAATTGAATCAAAGTGACATAATTCAAATTCCAACTGTAAGCCATGTTTTAAGATAAGAAAGTCCAGTTTAAATGAGTTCTTTAGTCATTAGCTTGTTTATTTCTTACTCTGTTCTGTTATGTCAGTATCAACTACTCCTGATTCTTAAGGTTTCAACTCTTTTTTGTAATAGTGCTCTTTTTTTTTCTTTCTGACACATCTTTTTATCTACAATGATGATTTAGAAAATAAACTAAGAAGTGAAGGATAACCCACAGAGTGATCATGGAACATATCCACATACACACATATATCTATCTCTTTCTCTGTATCTATCAATGCACTGAGTTAAAGACATTGAAATAAGAATGACAAAACAATACTTCCGTTAGTAGAGTCTTTCAGAGGCTGTCTGTGGTAGGCTCCTGTCCTGTTCCCTGTCTTTTCCTGTTTCCGATGTCTATAGTATTTGTCCTTCTGTATGATAATTGAGCATCTTCCCTGGGTCTTCCTTATTGTTTAGCTTCTTTAGGAGTATAGATTTTATTATGTTTATCCTATATTATATGGCTAATATCCACTTATGAGTGAATATATATCAGCCAAATTTGGGGCAGAGTGCAGGGAATCTTATAAAAGAAAGGGGAGATGGAAAAACCTGGAAGGGACAGGAGCTCCAAAAGGAGACCAACAGAGCCAAAAATTCTGAGCCCTGGAGACCCTCAAGAGAATGACACCAAAACCAAGGACAATGCATGGAGAGGACCTAAGACCCTGGCTCAGATTCCCATTCTCCAAGGGGGTTCCCGAGTAAGGGGAGCAGATGTTTTTATTGGCATGAACTCAGTGTCAGACCCTCTGATCACCTCCCCACAGGGGGAGGGGTGCGGCCTTGCCAGGGCACAGAGGAGGACAATGCAACCAGTCCTAATGAGACCTGATAGGCTAGGGTCAGATGGAAGGGGAGAAGGACCACCCTGTATCAGAGGAATAGGGAGGAGCATAGGGGGAGAAGAGGGAGGGAGGGTGGGATGGGGAGGAGATGAGGGAGGGAGCCACAGACAGGATACAAATTGAATAAATTATAATAAAGGATAATAATAAAAAATTTAAAAATAGAATACAATATTGACAAAACAAAAAATTAAAATATGATTGTCTTAGTTGAGGTTTTATTGCTATGATAATGTACCATTTCCAAAAGCAATTTGGGAAAGAGAGACTTTATTCCAGTTTATTTTTCCAGGGAAGTCAGGGCAGGAATTTGGAGTCAGGAATTGATGCAAAGGCCAGGAAGAAGGGCTGTTTACTGGCCTTCATCTCATGGCCTACTCAATTTTCTTTTTTTAAAGCACCTAGGGCTACCAGGCTGGAGGAGGGCCCTGCACGCTGTGAAAGCCCCTCACACATCAATCATCAATCAAGAAAATGCCTCACAGGCTTGCCAACAGACTAATCTGGTGAGAGCTTTTTTTCTCAATGGAGATTTCCTCTTTCAAAATGACTGTAGCTTAGGTCAAGTTGTCTTCAAACTAGCCAGCACAAAAACTCTCAACTTACATGGGATGCATGCAATAAAAGTTAATGACTCTCTCACAGTGAAAACTATAATATTAAAGAGAAGAAAGCTCTGTGAGATGGTTAAGTAAGTGAAAGAGCTTGCAGCCAAGTCAGAGGATCTGAGCTTGATCCCTAGACCCTCCGTGGTAGGAGAAGAGAACCAGGTTTTACCAACTACCTTCTGACTTCCACAGGTACACATGCACACACAAATGTACAGAAATACATATACAGGACATATAAATAAAAATACAGGCAAATAATAAAAGTAAACTCAGGTACGAATGGTAATATATCCTTCATGGGTTTGACCGACCACTAATCTTAAGGCATCAATTCTTCCCAAAGGAATGCATTATTTCCATGGAATAATGACTATAATCCTCCCAAAATTTAGTAGAAACTGATACCACAATGTTAAAAATTAATAGAAAACCAAAGACCTAACTTTGACAAAGAAGTTTGGAAAAATAAAATTTTGCAATATTTTGCCCAATATCCCTGAGAGTACAGTAGTTGCACACAAAACTTGGCAGTAAACAACAGCTCTTTGACTGGACTTAACCAACTAAGGGACATATGATGCCTGGTACTGGCAAACTAGCTAACTACACAAGGCTAGTGAGGTCATGAATCTTGAAGTAGAATCAACAATGTAATAAGCCAGCACAATCCCTAATTACGTTCTTAATGTTTGTCCTTATGCCCACAGAAAAGTATAGTTCTCACCCTTCAATGAAGAAACTTCTCTTTGCAACAGATGTTAACCATAACAACAACAATAAAACACGCAAGATATCAATGTGCAGATTTGTGGAGACCAGTCCCAATGGAGATAAATTTACAAAACACTCTCTCATCTAAGGCTCAGAGATTATTGTGAAAGAGGAAGGTTGAAGACTATAAGAGCCAGAGGATCAGGGTGTTTGCTGTGAAATGGTCTCCTAGCAATTTCTGAGTCTACACACACAGTCTCACCAACATGACTGCCTCAATATGAGATGAACAAGGACAACAAAAAGGCATGTCAAAGTCAAGAAAGAAATTCCCAAGAGGTCTCAACTATTCACAAAGTACAGAATTACAGAAGCACATTGGAAAATGCCCAGAGAAGGAGAAACAGTCTTTCCCATGGAAGAGCAAACCAATTGATTAGCCAATGCCAAGTGGAAAGGTACATACAAGTAACATTATACATATTCAACAGTTTGTATTTTGAAATATATATATATATGCATATAGCTACACATATGTGGCAACAATCAATGTAAAGAGGCAACATGGATTTAAAGGAGAGCAAGGGGAAGCATATGGGAGGGTTCAGAGAAAGGAGGGGTTAAGTGAGAGATAGTATAATTATATTATAATGTCAAAAATAAAAGTAAAAAGCCAATAATTCATCCTCCAAAGTTCAAACCTGATCTCAAATTTGTGTAAAACTATTCTAAACTGAGTGAGATTGCTTCCGTATGTGGGTAGAAAAACAGAACAAAGAGCTGTCCAAATGTTGACTAAGTTGCCAGGCCAGTTTAGTGTCTAAAGGAAGCAACCTCTTGAACAAATGGTGCAAAAAAAGCTATATGCCCATGTGGATAAAGTACATTAGCTGGTCTTTTAAGTTCTTGATACCTGCAAGTAACTTACCCATCCTTTGAAAAAAAATGTAATTGGGTGAATCTCAAAGACGTGGGCATCTCACTAAGAATTGTACAAGAGTAGATATTGTTTGATTTAACTCATGTGAAGTTGTCAAAGGGGCAATATTGATCTATAGCATCAAAAAGCAAAACTATGATTGCCTGGGGGTACAAAGGGGAGAAAATGGCTGGAGAGAGAAATCAAAGAACATTTTTAGGCGGTGGAAGTGCTTTGTGTCTTGATTGATGATGTTGAGTTTGTCAAAACCTATTATACTATCTGCTGAAGTGGGCTTACTTTACTGTATTCCCAAGTTCAAAAGCAATGATTAAAAATAGCATTTGGAAAAAAATAGCATTTGGTGTCTAAAGTTGCAATGTAACTAATAAACCTCACTTCAGTCACAGTTCTTATATAGACAACACATCTTTTGATTAAATCAGAGAGTGTCAAGGACACAGAGAAAGCTTTGTTTTGTTCTGGGTTTTGTTTTTGTGATAGGAGTTTATCTCTTTCATGCCAGAAAAAGAGCTTTGTATTCTCAGATGAACTACTACAAGAGTTCAATGCCGAAGACAGGTGCACTTTGTAGTGGAGCATAGACACATTGATGTTACGCAGCTGACAAGCATTTAAAGAGCTGTTACAGCATTTCAGTCATTCACCTTATCATAATCCAGTTTGTGAGTATTTACACTGAAAATCATGTTGCTTCTCAGGGGAAATGAGGGAGCGAAAGAAGACCCAGGAAAAAGTAGAAATTAACGTTCTTAGAGTGCCTTGCTTATTCATATCAATCACAGCTCCAGCTTAAATTAGTTGCCTTTCCAGATGTTTTCAGTGACCAGTCAATAATAGGCTACAAGAAATTCTTGTGCTTCAGCTGCCAAGATGGCATAGTGATTAACAGTGTTCATTTCCAGGGTTTTCACCCTCCTTTCAACTCCATGGACCCATATGAGAGAGGAAGACTTCTACAAGTTTTTCCGCTGACATTTTGACAGATGGACATACCCAAATATAAACATCTATAAAAAGAAATCTGTTCACTATATCCCAAGGAGTATTTGGAGAAAGGAGGCAATGAGTAAGATTTGTTTTCTATTTTAAATGTGTATCTGATTTACTCACATAATAAGCAGTTTCTCAGCACCTGCTACGGTTGAGAGAAAATGAGTATTAGCCATAGAGTACAATACTAAACGTGAATTATGTGCAATGACTTGCTTTCCTTGGGAGATTAGTGATTGGGATTACACAGCACACTGCACATAAGCTCTTAGTGCTAAGCCTGGCATATGGAAGAGCATCATAAGAATTAACTCTAAGGCCGATGGTACGGAACACAGTAGGGACAATGTGGTGATCCTTCCAGCTCCCAACAGGAAGATACATGAGGAAGCAGCACAATCTTTACTTCCATGAGGGTGTATTTCTAAATAACGTCAAATATGCTGGTGCTTTGAAATCACAACAACAACAAAAACAACAACAACAAATATAGTTTTAAAGGATCACTAGACCACACAGGAAATTTTATTTATCTATTTGTTTGATAGGTACAGAGTTTGGAGATATCAGGAAAGACCAATGTCATTGCATAGAGTTTAGCAGGACCAGGAGGATTTAGGTGTCTAACACAAAAACTGCAGACGGCCCCCAGTGGTGATGAATACACAAATACAATGTAGCACAAAGAGAGAAAGAGAGAAAGCAGCACACTTTCAGAAAACAGGCAGAGCTAGTATTTGTCCATTGTGTGAAGTTCAGGAACAATGCTTTTTTATTTTAATTTTTTTCTTCACAGTTTATTCATTATGTATCCAGATTGAAGATCCCTCCTTCAACTCCTCCCAGTCTCACCTTCCTTCCCTCTTCCCCTCATTCTCTTCCCCTTGTCCACTGAAAGGGGAAGTTCTTCTCTGCCATCTGCCCATAGCTTGTAAAGTCTCATCAGGACTGCCTGGATCCTCTTCCTCCATGACCAGGCAAGACCATATCAAGGAGCGAGTGATCAAAAAGCAGTCAACTGAGTTCATGATAGAGGCAGCCCTCGCTCCACTCACTCAGAGATCTACATGGACACTGAACTGCCAATCACCACATCTGAGGAGGGGGTCTAGGCCCTCTCCATGCATGGTTCTCTGTAGGTGCATCAGTCTCTGCAAGAATCTCTGGGCTCAGATCTTTTAGCTTTGTTGGTCTCCTTGTGGGGCTCCAGTCCCCTCCATGTCCCTCTATAAGAACAACGTTTTTGATTCTGTTATATGACAGTTGCAGATTCCTGGACTCACTGCTAAAATACTAGGTGCTTTAATTGTTTTCATGTGGTATTTACAGTCCCGTATCTCATACCCTTTTGGTAACTAATCGCCCAAATTCTAATGGCAAGCAAGAGACACGATTATAATTTAAGCTCTGCCTGACCCTAAATCCTCCTTAGGGAGATGTGAAAGACTGCAGAAATGTCAGCACTGTCAGGGACACTAAAGATTTGGGACAAAATTGAGAGCAGGCATTTATTTCTGGCTACACAATGTACTTCACCGTTAAGTAGGTGAGAAATGGAGGCTGGTGTGTACTAGTAAGATGAGAAGCACTGAGAATTCCGGGACTTCTTTTTAAAACAGCTCAATGTTTATATACTTGAAACTACATTTGACATTGAAGTGTGTGTGACAGTTGTAAAATCGGCCAAGGTTGGCTCCCTAGCCACGTGCTTCTGTTTCTGCCTCACAATTAGCAGGAGCTCAAATTTGGCTTAGCTGTTTGACATTTCATTCTTGATCTACAAAATGACCCTATTGCAGCTAAAAGCAGCACATTCCTATTTTAAGTTTTACAGCTTATCAAGTCATGATGACAGTGACCAAATGGTTCTTTTACTTACACCCATGGTTCTTAAAAGATGTTGAATAACAACATCCCTTTTAGTTAAAAAGCTTTAAAATAGTTGTTTTTACCAGAATACTCATGAATTACTGGTAATAGTAAATTGTAAGCTCTCTTTACATGTAAAATTAGCTGATTGTCCAAAAGTTAGTCACACTCTACAACCCAGAAAAACCATTTCTAAATATTTCCATGAAAGAAACAACTGTATAGACACAAAATAACATAAATATTTGTTTAGAATAGCCTCTAGCTAGAATCAACTTAAATAACAATGAATGGCACTGTGGTTAAACAAACATGATGTAGTTCTATTCTTAGACTAGTGTACATACAGCTCAAAATGTGTTGGTAAATCAATAAGACCAGACATACAGAAGAGTTTGATTCTATTTAAATAAAGTCCTGGGATAGGAAATACTCATTGGTGATAGAATAAATAAGAATGTGGGGTGGGAAGAAAGACAGTGTGTGTTGACCAAAAAAGGTCACGGGAAAAATTTTGAAGTATATGGAAAATTTTACATTATAGAGTTTTTAATGCATATTTTTGTATTTGTTAAGTCTCACCCAGCTTATGATATGTGCTTTGTGATGCTGATATAGTATAAAAGTTTTAAATGCTGAGTATAAAATTCCTGTAAAATTATGAGCTTTAAAATGTCGATGCTCAAGATACATTTGTAATAAACTCTGAACATAGCAAATGATTTGTTTTATTGTTAATGGATTTTTAAGTTAATTTTGTTTTCTGACAGTTTCCTACAGATAAGCACAATACATCCTGCTCATTCTTTCCTCTATGCCCTCTTATTACATGCCTCCAGGCATTCCTCATTGCTACCACTCCCTTTCCAGATTCATGAATTTTCTTTTTATTTGGTGACCCATCTTCGTGAATATTGGATTGGAACTTTCCACAAGAACCATACAACAGAAGACAATGACTCTCCCTCTTCTAGAATCTACCCACAACCAATAGATCAGCAGTGTTTGGTAGGTACCATCAGCCCTTCCATCATCCATGTCTGACTGTCAACAGGCTTGTTCTTGTGCAGACTCACAGCAGGAACCCTCAGCTTTGGTGAGGCCATAGTTGCAATGGCCCTGGGTAGCAAGAATATAGCATTTGATAGTGCTGCTGCCTCTCATCTCTCTCCACTCTGTTCTACTGTGCCTTTCCCCCATGCCTTAGATAAAACAGTACAAATGTTTTCTTAGGGATTAACATTCATCTGAAAGCTGGCAAAAAAAAATTAACTCAAACAAACGAATTTGGATCTAGACATAGTCTCATTTAGTAAGTTTGGGCTGTTTTAAAATACTTATATAGAATTGTCAGTGATGTACTAATGCAAATTCCCAATAAGAGTTGGGAATTAAGAGGTCTTGAGGAAATAATAGGAAGTAGTTCAAACAACAATATTTTAACAAGAATATATGAATTTGAAACAATATTACAGTTTTTAAAAAAATTAGAAGGAGGACCCTGGGTAAGATATCAGTCCTCCTCACTCAGAGAGGCAAACAAGATGGACATAGGAAGAGGGAGTAAACTGGGAACAGGACAGGAGTCTACCACAGAGGGCCTTTGAAATACTCTGCCCAGCATTGTATCAAAGGAGATGCTGAGACTCATAGCTAAACTTTGGGCAGAGTGCAGGGAATCTTATGAAAGAAGGGGGAGATAGAAAGATCTGGATGTGACAGGAGCTCCACAAGGAGGGCAGCAGAACCAAGAAATCTGGGCTCAGTGGTCTTTTCTGAGAATGATACTCCAACCCAGGACCATGCATGGTGATAACCTAGAATCCTTAGAACCCCTGGACAGATGTAGCCCACGGCATCTCAGTCTCCATGTGAGTTCCCTAATAATTAGAATGGAGACTGTCTCTGACAAGAACTCAGTTGCTGTCTCTTTGATCACCTTCCCCAGAATGGGGAGCAGCCTTACCAGGCCACAGAGGAAGACAATGCAGCCAGTCCTGATGAGACTTGATAGGCTAGGGCCAGAGGGAAGGGGAAGAGGACCTCCCCTATCACTGAACTTGGGAGGAGGTGAGGGAGGAACAGTGAGATTAGGAGAGGAGGAGGGAAGGGCTACAGCGGGGATACAAAGTGAATAAACTGTAATTTATAATAAATAAATAAATTTAAAAAATAGATCCCAATGTTTATAGTAAACAAATTACAGCACTAGGAGTTATCAGCAATGAGATATTTGCTTATTCATAGACACACTTATATTCACATAAACTCAAACATTTAGAACATTTTAAAATACTAATAGCCTTTTAAACTAAATTTGTAATTTTTCAGGTATTAATTTTTGATTATTTCTTTCAGACTAGGCATCTCCTCTTCTATTAAGGCTAGACAAGGTAATGCAGTAAGGGAAAAGAATCTCAAAAAGCAGGCAACAGATTCGGAGACAGACCCTGTTCCAGCTATTAGGTGTCCCACAAGAAGACTGAGCTGCACACCTGTTATATGTGCAGAGGGCATAGAACAGTCCCATATAGGCTCTTTGGTTGCAATTCATTCTTTGAGCTCCTGTAAGCCCAGGTTACTTGATTCTGTAGATTTACCTGTGGTGTCCTTGACCCTTCTGGCTCCTACAATTCTTCCTCCCCCTTTTCTACAGGATTCCACAAGCTTTTCCTAATGTTTGGCTGTGAGTCTCTGCATCTATTTCCATTAGGTGCCTCTCTGATGCCAATCATTTCCAATGAAATGATTCCTAATGACGTTGTCCTATGCACATAGATTGGATTAACTCTTAAGGGAAGAGTATTGGAGCAGAATATCTTGTTTTACCCTATGACCTGAGGTGTATTCCTATTTTATTATTTTGACCATTAAAGAGTAACTTTCCCTTAATGGTTCTCAATGAAGCTGCAGAATGTCACCTTTTTATGTGCTTTTTTAATTCTTATATTTTTCAATGGTTCTGTTTATAGTATCATACATGGCCATCAAACTCCTGCCAGGATCTTCATACCTGTTTAGTGTAAATTAGAACCCTAAGGAATGTTCCCAAAGGAATTTACTTTAGGTTAAGGGCTGTACAATAGCAAGCTTCACCTACCTGTGGTAGCTTCAACCACACAGGAGCCTTTCCCAGACTAGTTTATATGGTGTTTCAAATCCTGAGGTGGGATGGTTGAGGTGTTTTCCTTTCTAATGTTAAGAGGGAAATGGGAGGTAGGGCCAAACCTTATAATACCTTCTCTCCTCCCAAGGAGGTGATTTTTTTAAGTCATCTAGAACATGGGCTCAAATTAAGGAAAGTGGATTCAGGGTCTCCACTTTTGGTGAATTCCAAGCAGTAATGGAGATCGCAGACAAATGAGGTTATGATGCCACAGGATCATGAATGTAGATTTGTAGTAAATGAGAGAAGATATGGTTAAATTAGCAGTTGAATATTCAAGGTCCAAAAATCAATACCATCACTCTTTAGATTATAGTAGAGATAACAAATTTCCACCATGAAAATACTGATCTCTTGTTTCAAACCTGTTCACTAAAAGGGCTTGTTGTCTCTGTAGTGGCTTTTCAGTCACACTCTCCGGTGTAGCTTTCTGGAAGCTGTGTAAAGGAGAGAAAAATAGTACAAGAGACAAGACAAGAAACTAGAGCTTCCAAACCACCCGAGAATTTCTGGCACCCTGATAGAGTCAAGGATATTTATACCTTCTGGCCAGTTTTTATTGCCTGTTTTCTTCAACAATTGAAATTACTGTAGCATTTGAGATCATGTACATATTCTTTTCACCTTTCAAAGTTCCTCTGACCATATTTTAGCCAAACATACTGTAGAAAATAACACACACACATCTATACATATATTATCCAGAATGAGCAAATAAAATAACTTCTTTGTTTCCAGTCACTTGAAATATTCTTCATCCTGCTGAGTGGGTTGAGGGTGGCTGTTGGGTAACCATGAACAGAGGAGTCAGATGATATTTAAGAGCCTATTTTGAGTAGAGAAAGTTCTTGCAGCTTCACTGGTAGTTTGTGAACAATAAAAACAGGAAAATGCACAATTCTTTCCAGCAAAACCATGTCAAAAGCAAGTGATTCAGAACCTAGACACACAGAGACAACTGAAAAGGAAGTATTTTTATAACCCTTCCAAAAATTCTGACAGCACCTTGCTGTATTGATATTTCAAGGCTGAGTTAACAATACATAGAACAATTACAACCACCAGTGTTGTCCAGTGTTACAAAGCCCGCCCATCTTCCTAAAATTGAATTTGTAGTTTGAATAGTAGATTCAAATAAGCACAGGAAAGTTTCTGCAAGTTCTTAGGCACAGCGTACAGTAATGAGCAGGATATGAGAAGTAGACCATTGACTCATGAAATCTACTAAGCAGGACAGTTGCTATAATGATTGGTGAACCAGTCTCCATCCAAATAAGGATGGTAATGGTGAGATGTAATGTTGATGACCTTGTGCATTTGAAGGAAAACCCTCCACACACTAAACCAGCTTCCTTATCTTTTCCACGATGCTGAGAATCAGTATAAAATGTCACAAAATGCTTGAAATGCAACAACACTGTAAATTCATCTGCTGTGTTAGAACGTTAAAAAATTGTTTTTAGATTGTACTGGGTAAATTCCATTGTTTACTTGTGGCCTTTACATTTGGATTGCAAACTCTTAAAAAAAAAATCCTAATGCCCTTTCAGTACTCCCCATAATTTTAACAATTTCTCAACATTTTAAAATTACTAATTGAGAAATGGATCAAAGTACAATGTGCATTTATTTTGGTATCTTATTGAGGAAATTTGTCATTGTCCTATTGTAACAAATTAAAACATTGACACAAAATAAATTATGAATTGCTATATAACCCAGACCTCAGCAAATATTCCAAATCCTTTCAAAGAATAAAGAGAATAGTTTCAAATCATTCAGCTCAAAACTACTATATTCAAGCTTAGAAAAGTGAATTACTGATATGTATTTGAAACAGGGATTGCTGAAAATCAACCCTCTATGTCTACAGTACTAGGTTTGCTTTTGTATACACAAATATCAATAATTATCTTCACTACATGGACAATACATCAGAAGCAATTATAAAACATAAAATAGTATGAATTCTGAGAGTGGTGATACACCACTAAAATCCCAGTACTCAGGAACCTGACAGAAAAGGCTCTATTGTCCAAGGCTAGCCTGGGCTATAAAGTATACTTTGGATCATTCTAAATTATATGATGTGATTTTTTTATAGATATTTTCACAAAATAAGTAGAAGGAAATACTATGTTAGACATGAAGTTATGTTAGACGTAGATTCAAAACTTTGTATCTAACTGAATGAGTTTCTACTTTTTTATTTTTATTTTTATATTAATTAGAGTTTATTCACCTTGTAAGCAGCTGTAGCCCCCTCTCTCATTCCCTCCCAATCCCACCCTCCCTCCTTCATCTCCTCCTGTGCCCCTCTCAAAGTCCACTGATAAGGGAAGTTCTCTTCCCCTTCCATCTGACCCTAGCCTATCAGGTCTTATCAGGAGTAGCTACATTGTCTTCCTCTGTGGCCTGGTAAGGCTGCTCCCCTTTCAGGGGAAGGTGATCAAAGAGCCAGCCACTGAGTTCATGTCAGAGACAGTCTCTGTTCCCCTTACTATGGAACCCATTTGGATACTGGGTTTGGGCTACATCTGTGAAGGGGTTCTAGGTTATCTCCATGCATGGTCCTTGTTTGGAGTATCAATCTCTGAAAAGACCCCTGTGCCCATATTTCTTGGTTCTGGTGCTCTTATTATGGAGCTCCTGTCCCCTCTAGGTCTTTCTATCACCTCCTTCTTTCTTAAGATTCCCTGAACTATGCCCAAAGTTTGGCTATGAGCTTCCTTTAAAAAAAAAAGATTTATTTGTTATGTATACAGTGTTCTGCCTGCATATATGCCTGCATGCCAGAAGATGGCACCAGGTATCACGATAGATGGTTGTGAGCCACTATATGGTTGCTGGGAATTGAACTCAGGACCTTTGGAAGAGGAGCCAGTGCTCTTAGTGCCCAAGCCATCTCTCTAGCCATCTCCTACATGTTATTCTTAAAGGCCATTAACTCTGCTGAAACTAGTGTTTCCCTCAAATTGGTTTCTCTAAATATTTGTGTTCCTAGAATCTGCTACCCCTAGAAACTTAAAGTCCTTTACCTTTGTGGGTTTTGTTTGTTTGATTTTAACT
This sequence comes from Pachyuromys duprasi, assembly GCA_028658305.1. Lineage (NCBI taxonomy): Eukaryota > Metazoa > Chordata > Mammalia > Rodentia > Muridae > Pachyuromys > Pachyuromys duprasi. The sequence goes on from CM053761.1 coordinate 38,671,300, forward strand.
CCCTCTTGTTACCCATTTCTGAATGCATGCACTTTTGTTTTTCTCTTGTTAGTCTGATTTACAGAATTCCAGGCAGAATCCATAGAATATGCCAGCACATTTCCCCTCCTCTAGAGAAGCCATTGCAAAGCAAAAGACATCGGCTTTATTCATAAATTTCTTTTATGTCTTCATATAGAATTATTCAGAAGACATAAAAAATCTTTATGGATTAGTTTTGTCTTATCTGTGAGGGATTCTTTAAAAAGTTTGAAAGGAATAAGGAAAAAAGTAACAACTTATTGAAGCAGAAAAGAGAAAAAAAAAGTATAAATTACATCCCACTTATCATATGCCATGGGGTCCAGAAGGAAATGGCAAAGTCTGTTCCTATCACTGAAAGAAAACACCTGTCATCCTCAAAGACCCTTTATCCACATGGGATATATTTCAGGATCCTCGGGGAATCTCTCCAAAGTGAAGATAGCACTAAATTCCATATCTATTTAGTTTATATATGCTATGACAAAGTTTAGTTTATAGACTAATCAAAGTAAAAAATACATTTCAACATAGTTCTTAGAAATGGCAGTACACACTTTTTTTTCCTAATCTAGCTGATAATTGTCATCTTTCAGATAAACGAAGCCTTTTGTGCCTCTTCCGTGTAATACGTGTCACCATTCCTGTACACGAGGGCACTGGTGAGTAAAATAAGCTCTTCTTGAGAAAAAGCCTTATAGTACCACGAGATAGAATCTAATAACCAAGAAAGTTAATAAATGGCTAACTGCAAGGTTATATATGCAAAATGGATGACTAGACACATAATGATTCACCTCCCAAGTGAGACCGACCAGGGCTGTATGAGAATTCATAATGATAGTCGAAATAGTGTGAATTTAAAAATGAATGTTGAATTTTCTAACTAATATATTTGAACATTAGTTGAGTAGGAAAAATTAAACCCACAGAAAGCAAAACTGTAAACAAGATGATAGAGGAATGGTGTATTTTATTGAGGAATTCATATATTTATACATATATATAATTATGTATATTTATATATCACAATAAAGAAAGGCACATATTAGATATCCGTAAAAGAAAAGAAACATATAAAATATGCATAGTTTTTTTTACATTGGTCAAAGCCTATTTTACCATGAAACTCAAGTCATTGTTGTGTTATGCTGTGCACCAAACTTATGGGCTTTGTGGTTATAGAGTATTTTTATCCAACAAGACGGAAATGGTCACAGTTACATTAATTAATCAGAAGATAAATTTTAATTTTTTTCAAAGAAGTATATTGGATACCAAAGTTTCATGCTACAGTCATATAAATTATATCCTGTAATGATCCAAAACTTATATTTTCAGATAATTGTCAGATGTCTTTTTGTATACTCATTAAGCATATTGTTGGCATACTAGTTTCAGGCAGTAGAACATTAGAAACAAACTTTGGCAACAATACAGAGCATCCTTCATAAAATACGGGGATGTGTCCAAGTGCCATGTTATATAAAATTGGCCTAGAAATTTACACTTTGGTAAGCTAATAAAGTTAGTATCCAGAGGCTCTCATTTCTATCACAGGAACTCTGTGTGCATTCAGCATTTATTTGGATTGGAGTCATGTCTACTGTTCTGCCATGGTCTTAACAAGAGAAGGAATACAACATCATCATCCCAATCCATCTAGCCACAAATGGAGAAAGGATGATAACGTAAGCAAAGCAAATGTTTGTATGTTTAATAGTGACTATCAGATGAAAGGTAAAGAAAACAGTGGTGAGGGTGGGGTTACAAGGTAACAAGAAAAAAAAGAAAAGAAAAGAATATAGAGGCTGAGTTGAATGGATCTCTTTGAGTTTAGGGTCAGCTTAGTCAACAAAGTCAGTTCCAGGAAGGCCAGGGTTGTGTAGTGAGACCAAACTCCAAACAAACAAACAAAAAATAAACAAAAAAAAGCAAGAGAAAAAATAGATTGTGAAAAAATTTGTTAGATTGAAAATAATAAAAAAATGTCTGATAGTCCTATTCTTCAGCTGTGTAGTGAGCTTATTATTTTGATTCTCATGAACTTGGCTTACGACTTAGATAATAACTTCTTGGAAGCTCACTATTTCATCAACTACAAAAACAAGTTATGCACTTAAAGGGAGATAATTTTGTCAGTAAATTTAGAAAACGATTCCAGAAATGTGGTTGGCAATTTTATTGTACTCAAGATAAACCATTCATTAGCAATACTTAGCACAAAATGACAAAAAAAAAAACCATAAGTAATAAAATTTTCTGTACACACACACACACACACATATATTTGAAATGCTTTAAGTGGCATTTGCTCATGAAAATAGAAAGAAAACCATACCCTTGAATAAGGCTCAGTTTCTGGCTTGTTTTAAAAAGGGACATAATGTCAACTATTAATAGCTATGCAGCCAGGCATGCCTTTTCTTCTCAGAATTGATCAGCTCTCTACAGACAGTCCCCACTGGCCTGAATTTAAAGTGCAGTCTGAATGGTTCCCTTCCACCTCCAGTGCATCAAAAGAGTTTAGCGAAAATCCTCTGTTCCATCCCCTATTGTTTCTAAGGAAAGCGTTAAATTTTTACACTTTGTGTTTGTGGTTTGGCCTTGGGAGGAAAGTTGAGGAAGTGTCCGACAAATGAAGGTGAGGGACCAAAGTGTGGGAGAGACAGTGTTAGGTGCCTAAGGAATCCATGCAGGGTTCATGCTGGACACATTTATCCACAATTATACTACCAGACAATCATTGTCCGAACTTGTCATAATAACAGTAGATGGAAATTCCAACCCCATCTCTTGAATTTGTACAGTTTAGCAGGAGCAATGTAAACATAATTGGATTTGCACAGGGAACG
>CM053761.1:38674275-38693607 GCA_028658305.1 Pachyuromys duprasi
AGAGAGAGAGAGAGAGAGAGAGAGAGAGAGAGAGAGAGAGAGAGAGAGAGAGAGAGAGAGAGAGAGAGAGAGAGAGAGAGAGAGAGAGAGAAGCATTGACTTGAACATTCTTGGTAACATTCATCACTCAATTGCATACTAGCTCCACCTGAGGCCTGAGCCTACCGCTTAAGGTTCTGCGGAGTTCTACAGAATAACAACCACCTTCTCCCACTGCCTTGAACTCGGCTCTGCCACCTGAGCAGAGGAGCCACTGCTGCCTGTCAAGCCATGCGCCTTGATTTGCTTCAGGAAGGCATTCAGGTACAATGATTAGAAAATAACTTGTATATCGTTCTTTTGCTTACGATCTGTTGATTTTTATTTTATGTGTGAGGGTGTTGCCTGCATGCATATATCTGTCCCACCTGAATGCACTGCCTGGCAAGGTGAGAAATGGGTTTTGGAATATCTGTAACCCAAGTTACTGATGGTTGTGAGCAATCATGTGAGCGATCGGTCTAGAGCCCAGGTCCTCTGCAAGAGCAGCCAGTACTCTTTACTACCGAGCCATCTCTCCTGCCTGCTGAGTCTTACTTTATTAATTATGGAGGATACTAGATCCTATATAACCAGTGAGTAGTGCATGTTCATGCTTTATTGACAATAAGACTGAAGTACCAACCAAAACCATGCGTGGACTGGTCCTAGGCTCTCCACAAATGGGTTCCCTAGTAAGTGGAATAGTGCTGACAGTGACACGGACTCTGTTGCCTGCTTTTTGATCACTTTCCCCTGGCGGGGCTACCTCGCCAGGCCACAGGGGACGAAGATGTGCTCAGTCCGGATGCAACTTGATATGCTCTGGTGGGGATGGGATCGGTACTTCTCTGAAGAGTAAGGAAAAGGGGAAAAAGGAAACAGGGAGGGAGGGAGGGACCAGGTGGAGAGGAGGGAGGATGCTAGATAGGGGTGTAAAGGAGTAAATAAAATTTATAAATAAGATTAAAAAATAAAAATAAATAAAAAAGAAAAGAAGAAAATATATGCTTAATACCTAAAATTTTAATTTTAAAATATTATAAAGCAGGCTGAGGAGATAGTTCATTTTGTAAAAGGCTTGCTTTCCAAGAAGGATCTGAATTTGATCCCAGAATACATGTTAAAAACAAACAATAAAAAGCCTGGTGTGGTGATATATGCATGTAATCCCAGTGTTGGCAAAATGCAAGCAAAGATATGCGGATCTCTAGAAGCTCACTGGCTAGACAGCCTAGTGATTGTGAGAACAACGAAAGACCCTGATAAAAAAACAAGAGCAGATGTCTAGAGACAACACCTGAAGTGATCCTCTGACCTCCACATATATCTGCAACACATGCTTTCCCACCCACACACATGAACACAAAAACGGATTCCCACCCCCCCAAATGTATATTTTATTGTAGAGCTCTTTTTAAACTTAGATAAGAATGTTTTACTATTTTTTTAAATATATAACACTTAGACGCACCTAAAAATAGACCTATCCATCAGTGAAACTGAATAGGATATCCCAGAGACCTCTTCAGTTTCAGAGTATGATTCTGTTGAAGCCCTTTCTTTACAGCAGTTGTCTGCTCAGAGATGGGGAGAGAGCTCAGTGGTAAAAATGCTCACCATGCTACTGCAATGACCTGAGTTTGAACACCCAGAAACATCTCAAAGCTGTGTGAAGTACTGTGAGTTTTTATAGTCATACATTTCTCGTGTGGAACTGGGAGACAGACAAAAAAAACTTCCTGGAAATTCATGAACCAGCTAAACTAGCGATTTAAGCAGAAAAGCTATGAGGAGACTTTGTCTCAAACAAGGTGAAGGGTGAGAACCAAAACCCAAGGTTGTCCTCTGACATCCATTCATGTAATGTGAAACGTGGGCACTGATATTCTCACGCATGAATGCACACACACAGATAGATAGATAGATAGATAGATAGATAGATAGATAGATAGATAGATAGATAGATAGATAGATAGATAAAGTGAAACGCTAGCAAAACGTGATTCTATAACTTCTTTCTTTGGAACACAACCCGGAATCCTATTTTGTCTTTCATGGGTTCATAAAGAATATGTTAGGTCCAGGATAGGTGTGTTCCAATAGAGGTAAACTGCACTGCACCAGCTGCCCTATTGACAAAGACTATCACATCCTACTCAATGATTCACTCATCTGTTCATATTGCCACTAAATAAATGAAATGATGTTTTTTATTGCCAGTAGAAAAATCTGCGACTGGGGAAAAGTCAACTTGGAACTCATTTAGTATCTTTTCCTAAAATATTTCAATATCCAACAGGTACGGTATAATTAACAATAAAAATAAATTTGTTTTTAAGAGGGATTACCAAAGTCTGAATGGAGTACAATTTACTTATTACTGTTATGACTGAAGGATTAATTGACCAATTAGGTTTCTGTCTTCTTTCATCAGTTTACTAGCCATTCTCAAACAGATTTTGTGCCCATTTTTTTTCTTAAGGGATCCTCTTTGCCTAAAACAAAACTTGGAAACAGTAAAATAAATTAACATTCATGATAAAATCATAAACATAAATTTTGACTATTAATTGATGTAAGACTTTCTTGTACAATGATGTAATGAGGGGCTGGAGGGATGACTCAATGGTTAAGAGAACTGGCTGATCTTCCAGGGGACCGGGATTTGATTCTTAGTACTCATGTGGTGGCCCATAACTATTTGTAAATCCAGTCCCAGGGGATCTAGCAGATTTTTTTCCCAATATTTTTCCAAATATATGCAATATTTCCAAGATTGCTTCTACATCTTGGGTAAACATACTAGGAAATGAGGGGTATCAATTGTCTCAAATGACTTTATGATAAATTATAATCACTCTATGTACATTCTCCATTGTGCTGAGACAACATGGCACAATTATGTGCGGAGAAGTTTATTTGACTAGGGTTTAATTCCCACCCTGTAGCACCCACCCTGTAGCCCACAACTGAATATAACTCATGTTCCAGGTAGCTGAAGTCCTTTTCTATCCTATGGTAGCACTGCACACAAATGGCAGACAACCATATACACAGTATAAACACCTACATACAAAAAAAAAGTTTTAATGACGTTATCACAACAAATGCTTGCAGTAACAATTAATGAAAAAAGAAGGAATTAAATTTGAAAGAGAGATAGAAAGGGTATATAGTTATATGAGAGAGGTTACAGGAGGAAGGGAAGGAAGAAAATAAGTATTTATATTACAATATCAAAATTTCAAAAGTGAATAAAGAAAAGAAAAGACCACTGTATAAGTTGAACAGAGCTGTAATTTATGAAAATCTTTTCAGGAGAAGGCAAGTGATCAATAACTTGTCAAGTGAGGAATCTCTAAAGGAAATGTTTTGTGCATAGTTCTCGCCTGTGATTTTCAATTTTTGCAGATTTGCTTTCTTTCCACACAAACAGTAGTCCTTTCAATCTGCTCAGTGACAGTTTGAATGTCCTGTGCTTGTTAAAGGATTGTGAACTGATGAATCCAAATCATGCTTTCTTCCAGGTACATATGCAGCCCCAATCCACTTCTTAAAAACGAATTCATTACCCCCAAGTCGTTCTCCTGTACTATAGTTTTCAGTAAATGTCTCAGATCCATTTTTGACCCTGCAAGAGCTGAATATCTTATGAACTAAGTGATAACTTCACACATCTGAGATTAGATTTTGGCTGATTGTCCTCCATGATGCTAAATAAAAAACAGGTCCACTGCTTGTAACACTTTGTCAAAGATATCAAACCGAATCCATGTGTAATAAATGGAACTAGGGCAAACATATCATCTCCAGTATCTAAATATATAAATTAGTTCCTTTGAAATATCTTTCAGTCAACCCCCAGCCAAACTGGCATCTTTACTAAGTATTAGCATCTTCCCTGATACATCATTGACAGAAAGCATTATTTTTAAAATTGTCCCCTTGGCTTTGTCTAAATGTTTTAACTACATCTATGTTGTGAAGAGTACAGAACTTTCATCTTAGATCAATTGCTCATAAAATATTTATAGAATTAGAAGAATATGTGGAAAATTTGTATCCTCTTTCTCACTATGTTTTAATTCTCTATCCAGTGATATAAATAGCAGCAGTAAATAATAAATGTGTGATAAGTGCATTGAGTGATTTTTTCTTAATTTTGAAACAAACTTTAAGAAAAATGTTAACGTAATGGGAAGAGGGTTAATTAATGACATTGCAACAAATTGTTATAACCATCACAATATTATCTGCAAGGAGACTCCTGAAATTAATTTTGAAATAAACATTTTGGGTAGCAGTTTTTGTAAGTGGATGTACACTGTTCGATTTTTTGTTTAGTGAGTTAACATGGGTTTAGAAAGACATGAAGGGTAGACTCAGGCCAAAAATCAAACTTTTCTTATCCAAGATTTGTTAAACCTGGACTATTACTAGACTGTCTTCTCCTCCTTTCTAGAAAAGTTATGACCTGTCAGCCATTATTCAAATAGGGTTGAAAGTGGTCTTTACCTGATTGGATAATATAAATTTCAAGTTGATGGTAGAAAACGACCACAGAGGAGACATAAATCCTTCAGAAAGCGTATAAATCACATCAAAGAGCCTTCAGCCCCTGTGTATCAGGGTTACATTTATACATTTTAGCACAACTTTAATGTAATGTGTGGACAGAGATGAATATTGCACTTGGATTTGATTTATTCTTTCTTTTTTATGGTTCCTATGAGGCCAATCTGTATTTCCTTTAAAATTAGCATCATACATTTCTCTTGAATGATTATTTAATGTTATGCTTCATTAATATTTAAACTATAGATACATACAAATATGGACACCTTCAGACACCATTTCCTGAGAAAATTATGCCAATTATTGTGAATTTAATATCTTGCTCCAAGAATAAATCAGGGATGAATGTCAGTATTTTCTACAGTGGTATATTTAGATGTCAAGGACAGTCTGACATTCCTTCATCCATAAAGAAAGTGGAATCACAAAGGAAAACAGATCATTTTCTATTTGCTATCAATTTAATTAATCAAATTGTGAGATAGCTATGGACGAAAGTGTTCTCTGAAAAGAAGCGGAGTATTCATGTGTCCAAGTGACAAAGGAGATCAGATTCTGGGATCTCAGAATAAGCATCAAAAGTCACTGAGTCTGGAGAGGGCTCTCAGCTACTGAGGAGCTGAGCATGAGAGCCCGAACATGATGATGCTATGCAACTGGAAGATCGGGAGACATTCAGCCCTACTTTGGTGGATAAAATGCATGTTTTAGGATTGTATAAAATCGCCAATACTATGAATAGAAAAGGTCTTTTAAGCAACAAAGAACAAAATAATAGGCACCATAACACCTGACTTCAAAATATAGTACAATATTGTAGCAATCGAATAGCCAAGCGTTGACATAAGCATACCTGCAAATGAAAAGAAAACAGAGGCTAGAACTAAAATCATTCATCTACAGCCAAGTGAATGCTCACAAAAATACTAAGGATGTGTACTGTCTAAAGAACCATCTTCAATAAATAATTCTGGGAAACTTGGGTGTCAGTGGGTTTGGGAGCTGGAATCCAGGAGTGGGAGAGGTAGAGGTAGACCCCAACCTGGGGAACAGACTCTGGAGACCAGCATCAAGTGCAGATCTACTTTTAAGGCAGAGCAACCAAGCATTTTTATGCAGCTTCTGGACCAATGGGGAGTAGACACAAACTCTGGGGTAGCCAGAGCTATCCCACGGTTACAATGGGGAGGTATCAGGCCTGCCATCATATAGGGAACATTCGTGCAGACAGGGAAGGCAGCTACCGCCCTGTTCCAGGCACAATCTGAGGCTTCACCAGTTTGCTGGGATCCTCCTTTTGTGTCAAGTGGTTTGCCAGTAGACATGAGCAGTCATACTATTGAGTGGTATAGAAGCCTCCCTCATTGCCCACCAACCCCCACCCAGGGTCTGCAGCACCCACAAGTTGGAGGAAGAAAGAAATACCTTTTCCCATCTGTTAAGACAATCAGCTCAAGTATTTCAATTTGCCAGATTCTCCCTTCTACTTTCATATCACATACATTCTACTATCACCACCTAAAAAGCTTAAATGGAGAGAGGACAGGAAGATACAAACAAGAATAAGTTAGGTGAGAATGCCAACCAAAACTAATGATGTATAAACAATTTCATAGGGAGCTACAATATTTGGTAAGCTAATGAAGAAACAAGTTTTTTTTTTTTTATTGAGTCACCCTGAATAGGTAGTCAAGGAATCTCCCAGCAGCCATATATTATTAAACGGAAATACTCTTATATCTCTAAAAATTGTTTACCAAAGAGGTACCTTAGACCTCCAAATGATCCAGAAAATTGTCACCGCTCTCTGTTGCTGCCCAGAACTAGTTGGTAAGACCCTATTGCTGAAGATTCCATGTGCCTTGGTAGCACGCTATAGAGATTTTAGGCTGGAACCCTAAGTGTTCTCCCTGCTGGCTATCACAGAAAACCAGAAGAGAATATCAATAGTATTACTCTTCTGTGGACCTTATGTGCAAAAGTGTAGGTCAGGCAAGATGGGCACACTGACACAATAGTGTAGAGTCAGGTTTGGATGTAACCATCTGCTTTCCTATTGAATCTGGCCCACTGCATAGGAGAGAATTCACATCTTGTACAATAAACCAGACAAAAGCCTGTGGCTGGGGAGATCACAGAATCATAGTGAAAACAGTATTACTGCTATTTTGCTAAGTGCATGTTAAACTGACTTGTAAATAACCACAGTTCCTTGGTACTATCAAACAAGTTTCCTTTAGTAGTGCCTAATGGTAATGAGAGAGACTTAATCCAAGTCAAACTACAGAGAAAAAATGGATTGCTGAATGGCCAGTCCTAAGTGGGAATTCTATATTGCCTGCTCCATGACTGAGGAATGTCATGGGAGAAGGAAATATATCACTTCACATGCAAATTTCATATTTCTTAACAGCTGAATAATGTTGATTATGTGAAAACAACACGTTTTCACTATCTAGCCACTATTTGGTGGCCATTTAGGCAGTTTCCAATTTCTGGCTATTACAGAGAGAAGAGTAATGAACATAGCTAGGCAGATGTCGCTGCAGTAGCATGTCCAGTGCTTTTGGTATAAGCCCAAGAGTGTTCTGACTGGATCTTGTGTTAAATTTATTTACAGCTTTTAAAGGAACCTTCTCACTGGTTTCTATAGTGACTGTTCCCGTTTGTAGTCCTGCCAGCAAAGGGTAAGTGTATTCTTTTTGCAGAATCTTTCCCCTCATCTCTTGTCATTTGTTTTGGAGAGAAGGAGATGGGAAGACTGGGTAGAAGAGGGGATAGGAAAGGGGCAGTTACCACTATAGGCCTTTAGAAAAGCCATATGGAAGCTTACTATGGTAAAGCTTCCTAAAACATAAACATAAATAAAGGAACTTAAATGAAATTATCATATAATGGGAGACAAAGCTCGAATGAACTAGAAATCATAAGCTACCAAAAGTAACTCCAGTGCCTAGAGTGGATTGTACCATTTTTGGATTGTAGGCCAGACATACACTGTCCTATTCTCATACATTGTAGGATATTTCCAACGGCATTGGTTACCCTTTACAACCTGACAAGACCTCACGCTGAAGACACCATGTGCTTATGGCACTGGACACTGAGGAATTGGGCTCTTGCTCAATGAGAAGCTTCACCTCTACAGAATAGAGTTAGTTCATAGTGCCTCAAGGTAGTATATATAGTCCTGGAGGAGAAAAGTAATCAGCAATCTCACCCCACCATGACCCCTGCAAGTGATAATGGTGAGCAGCCTGCAACACATAGCCACTAGGGAATTAGTGATACAAACGTTATGAGGGTAGCCAAACCCTTGTTGACTGGATTTAAGCCTCACTCCATACCATGAAATCCATGCCTGAGCGTATTAGTGAGGCAAAAAAACAAGATACTAGACATCTCATGGCCCCTTAAGGGAAAAATTACTACAACTATTCTATTAAATGAGCATAGTAATAAAACACTCCCTAACAACATATTTCCATACCCATAGACTAGTATATTGCTCAACACCCATCAGAGAAGCTTCTTCATGTAATAGATAATAATTAATTCAGTGACTGATAGGTGGACAGTGTGCCTAGAATAAGAGACTTTGGAGTACTCAGTTATAAATGAGATGTCTTTATTGAAAATAAGGTTCAGAGATCTATGTAAGAGGACATAGAAAGAGCATAAGCTCTAGGAGTGGCAGTAGAAACCATTTTCAAGACACGGCAAGGCACATATGCACATATGAATTCACAGAATCTGTGCAGGAATTCATAAGACCTGTACAAGTTCAAACTAGACAAAAATCCCAGAACAAAAAAAGGGATAGAAAAGAAAAAAGAAAAAGGGAAGCAATCAATCACAAAGCCCACTTCTAGCCAACTAGCCTTTTTGCTATTGAAAGCTGCTGAGAGAGGGGAGATTTTTCTTCAATGGAGTAACATACTGAGTACGTCCACCACACGTCGATGGAGGCCATATACTCAGGAAGAGCTTGCTAACATGAAACTAACACTATGATTGTTTACTTGTTTTGTGTGTTTTTCATGTTTTGGTTTAGTTTCATTTGAACACAGAGAAAGATTGGGAAGTTGAGTGGGTTTGGAAGGTAGAATCTGGGAACAGCTGAGGGAATTAAATATATGACTAAGATATGATGTGTGAATTAAAAAAGGGTGTGGAGAAATGGGAACTCTTACATTCTAGAAGGAATGCAGCTTTTCCACTGTCTTTGGGACTCTGTCATATAATATAGCTCTAGAACCCCAAACACAAAATGTCTCAATTCTCCTGTATCATTGGATTTCTTTTTTCCTATGTATTCCTCTAACTCTCTACTATCATCTCCAATGATTGTACCTGATTGTATTATTTATAGGAGTATTTGCTTATCACTGGATGACTTCTAGGGGGTCCAAAACTCTGGTAGATATCTTAACTGTAAAATTAGAAAAAATATTTTACATGCAATTGTTTAAGTGAGTATAATTGTACCAAAAATAAATTTCCCATTTATTAGCAAAGATGATATCTTGTAATCATAAATGGAGTTATATAAATGATTAATAATTTTGACATTATTTATACTTTTACTAATTATTAATAATTTTGGCATCTCAGCTTGGCACAGTTGACATGTTGACATAGATAATTCTTTGTTATGTTCTATAAATTATATTACAGGATATTTGAAGCTCCCTTGGCTTCCATTAACTAGAATCAAGTTCCCTGATTCTTACGAGGACAACCAAAAAACTTTCCTAGACATTTCTATGGAGAAGAAGGCCAACATTATTCTCCATTATAGCCCATTTAGAACACTGGAGAAGCTGGAGAGATGGCTTTAACATTTAAATTCTTGATGCATAGACATGAGAACCTGAGCTCCATAACTTTGAACCCATACCAAAACAAACAAGCAAACAATAGGCATGGTGATGTAGACTTTGATTGCTAGCACTGGGGATGCAGAGACAGAAGGACCCATCGGTCAGCTGCTCAGTCAGTCAAGATACACAAATAAGGTCCAGGATCAGTGAGAGAGCCCATCTAAAAAGACAGGTATAGAAAGGTTGAGGATGATCCCAAAGATACATGTATTCATGCATACATGTACACCCATGTACACATTGTGTTATAAAAAGGACATAATACATCCAATTAAACCGACTCATTCAGCCAATACATGCAGAAAATATGCTACCTCCATTGTACTAGTAAAATACAAAATAACAAAAATTGTTTCTGATTCTGCACTTTGTTTTCTAGTCAGAGGGAAAAAGAAAAAGAAATTATCTCACAGCAAGAAATTGTCTCTAATTCCAAGCCATTTTGCAAAAGAGGCTATAGAATGAATAACACTTACACACGAAAAAAATATGACACTGGTTTCTAATGTGTGAGTGTGTGTCTGAAAATTGTGTATGATTTTAATTCAAATGAGGCAAATGACTGCTATTTTTCACTGCATAATTTTTTCCTAGTAGGAGTAAAAGATGAGGTGTCTGCCCTTGGTTTCTTCCTCATGCCTTCTGTGCTGAAATGTGACGTGGAGCCCAGCACATTCTGCTTTCACCCACTACTTCAACTCCATCCTTTTTCCTTTCCTTACATGTACTTTCCCCATACCTCCCACCTACATTCTCCACGAAAGTAATTAAAGAGCATGCGTGTTACTGCTGAAAAGATTTAAGTGATTATAATAACAGAGAAAAATTAAGAGGTATTTAAAGGTTGATTTTTCTGTATTTTTAGAATTGTTTGTTGAGAATTTCTGAGATCCTGCCTAACTTGATAGAATGTATTTTTTTTACAGATAATATTGAAACTATTACCAGTCTGTCCTGGTCTGATGGAGGATCAGGGCTGTGACATTTTACCCATCTTTCTTTGTGTTGCAGAGACCTGGAGATGGGGATGACCTTGGCTGACACTACACACCTGACAACTTCCTTTGTCCAGTGAAACTATATGTCACACACACACACACAAACACACACACACACACACACACACACACACACAGAGAGAGAGAGAGAGAGAGAGAGAGAGAGAGAGAGAGAGAGAGAGAGAGAATGGCAAAGATAAGTGTCATAGTCAATTGTGCAGGATTTTCCAAGCTGCAACTTAGAAGCTGTCTTCTAAACTCTCCTTGAAGATTTTTCAGAGAGCCTGTGCCTTTATGTAACCTGCTTATTGGTTTCCTTTGCTCTCTCTCCCTCCTTCATGGTGTTGTCTAATAGCAACACGGCGTAATTGTCTGTCAAATACTGACATTCTGTTAGGCACTATAAAATATCTGATCAAACACAAGAGGGATATATAGATTTTAATGTTACTTCTCTGAATTTTTATGGGAAAGGTGGTAGGCTAAGACTATGGAGAGGGTTGTACTTAAAGATATTAAAAAGAATTCATTAATATTTTTAACTTTCAGTATCTTAGCTGATTTTTGTATTGCCTTTCCTAAAATCTGAATACACAGAATAACAGAACAGAACAGAATAAACATACAGATCATTGAACACACATAATTAAAAACTTAAAATACTTTGAAAATGGAAACTCATCATGATTATTACCATTCCAAATCTCTTTGATATGTTAGTGAAGTTTTCTTTTCCTCCTTCACTTTTACTAGTTCTTTGAGAATCCATGCAATGAGTTTGAAGAATATCGATCCCCTTCTCCAACTTTGCTAGAACCAACCAACCCTATCTACCCACCTAACTTTGTGCCCTCTTTTGCTTTAAACATAGCATATGTGTCCTAGAATATCTGTCCTTCTAATGGAGAAAAATCAGCCTCCCAAGGGTTACACTCTTAAAGAAAATTGACACTCCCTCTACCAGGAAAAAAAAAAAAGAGCAATTGGCAAAAACTCTTTGGCTAAGTGTGAGACTTCAGGCTTCACGCTCCTCTCTTCATGCTGAGCTTTTGGTCAAGGTTGAGCTTGCACAGGTCTTGTCCATGCAGTCACAACCTCGGTGACTTTATTTTGCATCAGCCATGATGTGTCTTTAAATCACTGTCTTTAGCTCTCTCTGTCTTCCTTGCACCCTCCACACTGATCCCTGATCTATGATGACCTAAATGTTGTATTTATGTCTGAGCCTTCCCCCAGTCTTCTCATTCTCTGCATCTTGACCTCTGGTGGTTCTCCTTGTCAGTCACCATCTGCAAAAACAGAAGGTTCTCAGATAAGAGCTAAGGTTCTCATATATGGACGTAGTGACAAGCCATTAAGAGTCAGTTTAATGCCATGTTGATTTAATGCCATGGGGAGGTTCCTCCAAGGGCCTGTGTTCTCTCTAGCTGGAGGTTCTTGGCCTTTATAATGGTGCCAGACAAGAAGTGGGCCTTTTAAAGTGGGCCTTATAGCCAATGAGAGTGTGATTGATTACCCCCATGTTGTTAATGCCACTATTGCAACAGCGGACGTGCCTTGCAATCCCACTCATCACTATATATGCGGAGTTCTCATCTGGGTAGGATTGACAATTCCTTAACATCAGCTTCCAGCACTGTGATTACTAGTCAGTAAGATAAAGCTTCTGGGAAAATACCAGCTTGATTTATCCATATTCTGTGACTCAGGCATTTTGTATTCCAACAATAGGGTCTTATCTTCAAGTTCCGGAGTGTAACCAATAACATTGCCAATAACCTGTGATATGTGAGAGTATGTGGAAACTCACTGGACAACAACTGCAAAAGAAATGAACACATCTCTGTCACTAACGTTTCTATTTGTTAGTTTGTGAGGTCTAGTGGGGCATTGTTGCCCTCTTATAGGGTAAACACATTTTAACTCTTTTTATATATGTTTATGAATATATTTCAGGAAGCTTTTATAGTGGTAGGATTTCTCTGATTCTGTTGAAAGGTCCTTTACGTTATTTCTCACTCCCAGAATTCCCTCCGCTACCCTGACCTCACATCTCCAACACTAATTTAACCCCTTTTGTTTTTATTATTTCCCATTAGCCATTTTTACCATTGAATTCTATATCTTCTTCCTTGAAAATTCCCCATCATAGTACTTTAAGTAAAAGTGAATTTTACAATTTTGAGGCGGTTTGATAGCTGAATAATATTCCATTGTGTGACTGTACTGTATTTTCACTACTCATTCATCAACTGATTAGCATCAAGGTTGTACACATTTCCTGGCTATTGAAAAGAGCAGCAATGATCAGGGAGGAGCTAGTGTCTCCAGTAAGATATAGAGTTCTTTGGGTGTATCCCAAGAGCGGTGTATTCAGGATTCTCCAAAGCAGTAGTTCTCATCCTGGGGTTTTCTAAAACTATCAGAAAACAGACATTTACATTCCAATCCATAATAGCAACAAAATTACAGTTATGTAGCAATGAAAAGAATTTTATGGTTTGGGATCACCACAGGAGGAACTGTATTAAACGGTCACAGCATGACGAAGATTGAGAATCACTGCTACAGAGCAACAGAATCAATATGTAGAGTTCTTAAGTAAGCTGCGTTAGAGTAGCAACAAACAGCTGAATCACACCTGGGAGGCTGAGATCTTAGTAGTCTGTCTCTGAGGTTGTGTGTCTCAGTAAAGAGAGCAGTCCCACAGCAGCTGCCTGTCACTTGGGGAGCCCCACAACCTGGTAGCTGCTCAGCTCACAAGACTGCATGTCTCACCAATCCCTATCTGGTGCCGAAAACAAGTAGGTTCATACATAGTCCACATTGGAGCCCTGAAAGCTCTGGTTCTGATATCAGCAAAGGAATAAGCAGCAACAGCAGGGTAGGTCAAATCACTGGCAAAAGGGAAAGCCAAAAGAGCTGAAGGCCAGTTGTCTCTCTTTGCCACTACCTTTTTGTCATGACTGCTTCCAAACTTTGCCATCCACAATCAACGTGGCTTTTGGACATCAATAACAGCAATCAAGACATGTCTTTAGGGGGTTCTAATATGTGGTATGTTGACATTACAATTAACCCAACAATAAATGGTAGGGTTGGGTCATTATTACCCATTATTACCGACAAATGGTAGGGTCAGTAGCTTATTTCTCGCTTGTTGAGAAATCTCCACACTTCATTCCCTGTGGGTTTGAGTGCAGGCTGGTGCAGCCCATTGCATTTCTACACAAAACCACATATAGCATTAAGTTTCAAATGTGGCAGCCATGATTCTTCAAAATGTGGACAGTATATTCAGAACAGTTGAGGCACATAACAGCCAAAGAACATTAAAGGAACAGACTCTCAAAGTCCAGGTCTTAAGGGAAAAAAAATTACTCGTTAAAATTTTAGTATGAAGGTGTTTTCCAGAGTTCCAAATCATGTAATGTGTGCAATTTATATAGTGCTATTCTGAGATTTTTCAAGTTTATACAAATATAGTGGTGGGTAAAAGAAAACCTTAATACATAATTTTAAGCCGTTTTTTCCTTTTATCTAAGTGTGTAAAAAGACTAATGTACATATATTATGTTTGTGAGAAGTATGTTTTAAGTAAAGAAATGCCAACAAAAGGAAAAATTTGGCAATTGGGAAGTAAATATTTCTAACATATTTTCTTCTGTTAGAAACAAGTGATTATATGATAGTACAGAATTGAAATGCACGTTGTTTTGTAGTGATAAATATGAAAAAATACTGCTTTAGAGCAATAGAATTTCATTTTATTTTGTTTTTTCTTTCTTTTTTCAAAGTACCTTTCAGAATGATGTTAAACACATAATCTAAGACACATAAGACTACAAAGAGACAAAATATTCAGAAATACAATTACAGAGCTATGAATAGAATATATTTGAAATATAGTATGATATGTCTCTTTATCCATGTTTTTAAAAGAAATATTTAATAGTGGCTTTCACAAACAGCATCATTTTAAATAAAGATGAAAAATATTTCAGGATATTTGCAATGCATAAAATATCTATGACCTCTATAACAGTCATGGTAATGGGACTGTTTAAGTTTTACATTTACTTATTTGTTTACATCACTTTCAGTACTCTCTCCTGCTCTCTTCACTTTCTCTGTAATTTCTGTCCTCCTGATCTCTTTTCTATTATAAACACACACACTACAATCTACTAAGTTCATCTAGTCCTGTTTACATACATATATACCCAGGGTCGAATATTTGGAATTGGGAAACCTGCTAAGGAGCTCATGCTTGGAGAAAACTGATACTCTTTCCCTCATCAACCACTGACGCCCTGTAATTCTTCATCTTCAAGAATGTGATCTTATGGACTTTTTCCTATCCCTGCGGCACATTGACTGGCATGGTCATATTTAGACTTCATTTAACTAATCGCTTTCTTGAGATTTCATGGGCACGACATCCTTGTTATGTTAAAAACACTATCTCAAGTCACCTATCCTGTTCCATTGGCTCTTACATTCTGAGCTATTGCCTGAGGATTAGGTGTAGGGGCTGTGTTGTAGATATAGCAATTGAGGCTGAGCCTTCCAACATTCACTCATTCTCTACATTTTGATCAGGTATAAATATCTTACAGCCAACTCCAACTGCCAGAAAAAAGGTAGCTTTGCTGAGGTGATGCAAGACCCACACTTATCTATGTGTATAATGATAGCAATCTAGAATACAGTTAAGAGCCATATTGATGTAGGAAAATGACAGTAGTAAATTCTTCTGTAGCATCTGTGTCCTCCAAAGCCATGGGTAGATGGCAAGGTTTTCAGTACCAAGCATGACTTCCCTTCTATTGAGCAGAACTTCAGTCCAATTAGATAGCTAATGGTAATTATCACAATATAACTGCTATGGTTCTACCATTGGCAATACCTTATTTTAGTAGCCATTGTTAGGTTTCATAACATAGGCTTTACAGCTGGCATGGACCACTGATTACTTTTCTCTCATGGAAGCTTGCGTGGAACTTTCTGATACAATGAGAACTAGTCCTTAGGGAGGAGGCAACCAGATCAGTTACAATTCAGTTCCTCCAGATATTGTCTCTGAAGTCTACTGTGTTTCAGCAATAGAGCTCCATCTTCAAACTCTGGGGGTGCAATAAAGGGCAATAACTACAGCCCATATTATTTTAGGGGTCGGGGTCTCCTGGCCTTATCCAACCAACAGCTCAAAAAGAGGTCTTCCCATGCAGGAATTGTGGCACCTGTTTGACATTCCCTCGCACTTGCTCCCTGTGGTGTAACTCCATCCAAGCTACACACACACTCACACACAAACACACAGAGGGAGAGAGAGAGAGAACATGCATTTATTTCTAAGTATGGCCTTCTTCTCAAACATCTCCAGCACCACCCAGCTTTCCTCCAATCCTTTCTGCCCATGTCATTTTTTTCTGCCACCTCCACAATCGTGTCTCCTCTTTAGCTATTTCCACTCCCCCCTCCATAGCACTCCTGTACTACTATTTCTACCTCCAAAGCCTCCTTCCCATCTTCATAGTTCCCTTCCACTCATGGCCCAAGAAGCCACTTCAGACTGTGCCCGCAAATCCAAAGACTTAGATTCACAAACAAAACTGCAAGTAATTTCTAAATAAATTCTCTCTCTCTTCATTTCAGCTTTCACTCATATATATGTGTTAGTGTATATGTGTGTGCATATACATACATAATATTTTTATGCATGTTTTTATATGTGTGCATGAGCATCTCTGTGTGTGTACATTTGTTTGTTTTATAATGCTGGAGATTAAACCCAGAATTTCAGGCATGCTAAGTAAGTATTGAATTACAGAGGTATAGCCCTTGCCCCAATTTTAAATATTTTTGAGATATGTAGTCTACAGTTATAATTAAAAAAATAATGTTGATGCTAAGGATATATACTTTTCTTTATTTTATAATTCAAACTTACAGAATGTCTGGGTTCTATATGGGCCACTTTAATGTCTATTTTAGAGTAATGAAGTGACGTTCATTGATGTTCCTAATAGGATTTTAAGAATCTTCTAATATAATATGGATTTAGTTTGCAAAAGAAAAAAATGGAGATCATTAATGGTTCTTCATGATGAATATTGGTTTTTAAAAGAGAGATCATAGAGAACTATGGTAACATTTCAAACAGCTAAGGAAATATGTTTTAAACAAGTAGATTGTTAGGCATTCAGACTTTTTAATGCAGAAAACTTGAGAACTCAGACTCTTTCTGAAGTGAATTATATGCAGGCTTGTGTGTGTGCATATAGCAAATGAAATGTGTAAAAGTAAGGCCAGCAGGTTCTATATTTTTGAAAACAAGCTTCTTCATTTTTTTTTTGAGTTTATTTTTCCAACCTCTCTATGTTGCTATATATAAACAGGTCTTATCTCTGGTCACAAGGTAGAAAAACAGTGAAGAACAATGTAAGTCACACAGCTAGCTGAAAAACAGGTGTAAGAGTTTCTATTCCTTACAAATTACAAAGTGCTTCTGAGTTCCTGCGTTAAATTTTGGGGGTGAAAATATCTGTAAATGGAGATAAGATACTTAGTCTTCATGTCCTAAAAATTCTCCTAGATGTACTGTTCTTAGTGTTTGACATGTAGGTGTGTATAATTGGCATCAATACTAGATGCTGGAATATTCGTTAGACCAGAAATGAATTGGATTAGAGAAATCTCAAAGTAACCATTGAGTAGTAATCATTGTCCTCTTGTATTTCCTCTTTCCTCCTGGAATAAGCTAAAACTCCTAAAAAACAGGATCTTGACAGAAACTAAGGGGCTTTTGCAAACTTTATCAAGGAATAACTTCATTCTTGAATTTTTAAAATTAGAATATTTAATCTATACTTGTTGGTGTAATGTTCTTGTGGAATATATACAATTTACCCTTGTTCATTCAAATGCTGATTTCTCTACCCCATTATCTGGTTTCAATCTGGATATTGCATTGTGATGCTTATTCTAAACATCACCTGTCTCAAGTTTGTGTAAACATGGCATCATTTGTTCTCTGTATTGTCAATAAAACAACCACCCAGGGTGGGACATCCTGGTCTGGAGGGGAGGAGAAAGAAGCAAGTGAGAGGGTCAGAGAGGAGAGATCAGCAGGAGATGACTTAGAACCAGGTGAAGAGATGAACTGACCATATGACTAAAAGCAAGTATAATGTTGGAAATCTGAATGGAAGGAAATATGCGGGCCTGGAGGTTTAGGATGGAGTAGCTATTGCCAAGAATTGTGTTCTAGGTTAAATAAATAAATCCCAGTCTCTGTGTGGTGTATACATAAATGCAGCTGGTTTAAGAATAACCACTGTTTAACTAAAAGATAAATCAATAATAAATATTAATTTAATAATCAATAACACATACTCTTTATAAAATTTAATTTTGACAAAACTCAATTTTTAGAAAAATGTCTGTTACTAGTCAACTGAAAATAAAAATTAAAAAAAAAATATGTCTAAACAACTATGAGGCATGTAGGCTGTGCCACCAGAGGAGCTGGCATGGAACCAGCAAGGTGGAGCATGTTAAAACCAACCCCCAAAATCTCAAACTTAGAGCCCTCCTGTACACCAAAGCCAAAGGGCCAAAAAGGAAATTAGGGAAACAACACCCTTCACAATAGCCACTAATAACATAAAGTACCTTGGGGTGACTCTAACCAAGCAAGTGAAAGACCTATATGAAAAAAAAATTCAAATCTCTGAAGAAAGAAATTGAAGAAGATATTAGAAGGTGGAAAGACCTCCTGTGCTCATGGATTGGTAAGATTAACATAGTGAAAATGACCATATTGCCAAAAGCAATCTACAGATTCAATGCAATCCCCATCAAAATACCTTCACAATTCTTCCTAGACCTTGAAAGTACTCAACTTCATATGGAGAAACAAAAAACCCAGAATGTCCCAAACAATCCTCTACAACAACAGATCATCTGGAGGTATCTCCATCCCCGACCTCAAGCTGTACTACAGAGCAATAGTAATAAAAACTGCATGGTATTGGCATAGAAACAGAATAGTGGATCAATGGAACCGAATAGAAGACCCAGAAATGAACCCACACAACTATGGAAACTTGATTTTTGACAAAGAAGCCAAAACCATTCAATGGAAAAAAGACAGCATCTTCAACAAATGGTGCTGGTCCTACTGGATATCTGTATGCAGAAAAATGAAAATAGATCCATATTTATCACCTTGCACAAAGCTAAAGTCCTCAACAAAGACCAAACATAAAACCAGACACACTACACCGGTTAGAAGAAAATGTTGGAAAGACCCTAGAACTCAGTGGCACAGGAGATTACTTCCTGAATAGAACACCAACAGCACAGACTCTAAGATCAACAATCAATAAGTGGGACCTCATGAAGCTGAAAAGCTTCTGTAAAGCAAAGGACACTGTCATCCGAACGAATTGACAGCCTACAGATTGGGAAAGGATCATTACCAATCCCACTTCTGACAGAGGGCTAATATCCAGTATATATAAAGAACTCAAGAAGTTAAAAAGCAAGAAACCAAGTAATCCAATTAAAAAATGGGGTATGGAGCTAAAAAGAGAGATGACTGTAGGGGATTACAGAATGGAAGAAAAACACTTAAAGAAATGCTCAATGTCCTATGCCATCAGGGAGATGCAAATCAAAACGACCCTGAGATTTCATCTTACACCCACCAGAATGGCTAAGATCAAAAACTCAAGTGACAATGCATGTTGGAGAGGCTGTGGAGAAAGAGGAACCCTCCTCCATTGCTGGTGGGAATGCAAACTTGTACAACCACTCTGGAAATCAATTTGGCGCTTTCTTAGACAATT
>CM053761.1:38694107-38733071 GCA_028658305.1 Pachyuromys duprasi
ATTTATTAAAAACAAAATATTGATTTCTTACTGACAGATACAAACTTATATCATGAGGTAGTTCTTGTATCATTTCTAACTTCTTCATATCACATAGATTTTTTCCAAAAATCATCGACCAACAGTTAGAATTAGCTTGTCCTTGTTCTTTTTCAGTGACAAAGTGGTCTGACCAAAGCAACTTGGGAAGGAAAAGGTTAATTTTATCTTAGAACTCCTAGCACACAGTGCATCACTGAAGGGAGTCAGGAAAAGAACTCAAGGCAGGAACATGGACCCTGAAGCAAAGGTCATGGAAAATCACTGCTTAGTGGTTTGATTTCGACGGTTTGTTTAGATGTGGCCTTGCTCGCAGTGAACTGGAATCTCCCACATCAATCATCAGTGAAGAACATGTCTCCCTGACTTGCCTACAGATAACCTGATGAAGTCATTTTCTCATCGACGTTCCCTTTTCTTAGATGACTAGTGTGCACCAAGCACACACAAACTAACTAGTACAATGCACTTTGATCAAACTTAATTCTTGGAATTTAATATTTGTTTTATTTGAATGGGAAAAGTTAGTATTGAACATGAAATTAAGTTATGTATAGAGAAAATCAGGGTATTATCAACTTTACCACATTAAGAATATTCATGCTCATAAGCAATCATTATTATTTACGTGTTTGTGACTCTTCACAACAGTTACTACTTATATTAGAAAATTAACACATATTTAAAATTTGCTAGGAATTCTCACATTTTCTCATTCTCTTTATTTTTAAATTGAAAAAGATAAATATAAAAATGTGATCGTTGATATTAATTACCAACGTCTTTGGATTTACAATCACCCGACACATCTCTTACTGTAATGATGAAGGTGTTTCCAGAAGGGATGAACAAAAGTGGGTAAGACACACCTTGACTGAGAGAACACTATTCCAAACGACTGTGGTCACAGGTTAAAACAAGAAAAAGAAAAAGCCTCCTGAACACCAGCTTTCATCTCTCTCTGCTTGCGGACTGAGGTCCAATGTCCCCAGCTCTCATGCTCCTGCTGCCTTGCCTTCCCCATCAGAATAGACTGTATCCCATAAACTGTGAGCCAAAAGTAACCATACCTTAAGTTGTCAGATCATGGCAAATTAGAAAAGTAACTAGTACATAGAATAACAGCAGAGTATAACTACTACTTTTAGAAAAATCTGGTAAACATAGTACTCAATAACATGAATGCACCTGAGCAGACACCAAGGGAGCATTCCAAGGGTTTCCAGGCCAGGAAACAAAGTTGCCATTTAGGAGACAGCTTTTAGATCATAGTCATGAACACCTATTTTGTGTGTGATGTTTTCCTGTGCTGCCAAGAACTAGAATACATGATTGCCCCACAGGGAACTGAGTCTGAATCATGGGAAAGTGTGAATAAAAGAGAACTATAGAATTCAAGGCAATTTTTCAAACTAAAAGAAAAGTCTGTTTAATATTTTTAAGCTTCTTCCATTTAATCTATATTTCAGAATACAGGATTTGCATTATTAAATAATACTAAAGTTCACAGCATCTATTGCCCTACAATTAAAATTCATTGGCTGTATTTATGTCCTCCCAGATTAGTGAGAGTCATTATTTTCTCCATTTTTATATTTTAAACTAATTTGTATTTCCTTCTGTCGTGATTTTTAAAAAGGGTCCTGTACCTAAAAATGCTCAAAAAAATCCTTCCACAAATTCTAAAACAGCAGAATAGTGATGATACAAGAGACTTAGAATTTATGAAATTCTCTTTTAATTTTCCATTATTGTTCAGCTAAAAAGCTTAAAATCTTTTAGTTTATACACTGGTATTTCTGAACAGTGCCACAACAAACCAGTTAACTTGTAGCTTCTTCATGTTTTTGCCAATAGTTTTAATCAGGAGCCATTTTTTTCCTGCTCTAACTGAACAGCTATCTATTACTGACACATCTGTTACATAGAATGTAGAGACTATCAAAATGTGGGCTACCATGGTGAGTGCAATTATGTAATACAAAATGAGCAATACAGCCATCCAATCCTAAAATAGATGGGCTTGTTCACAAACAAATAAGAGCATTTACTTAGGAGATAGAAAGTAGTGGCTACAAAAATTTTAAATAGTTGTACCGAAACAAAGAGATGGAATTAAATAATTGCAGGCTATGTTTTACACAAGCTGTAGGTAGTTTAGAATCTATTAAGTATAATGTATGAGTCTTACTCTCAGGCGTGAATCAGAACAAAGAATGATCAGTGAACAATAACTGAAAATTGCAAGAAAAATCTCTCTACTGATACTTAAAGTCTTTATTCATTCAACAAATAATTAAGAAACACAAATGAAGTTTCTGGTTTCTTTGAAGACTCAGGTGTGTCCTGTGATGTTTTGCTGTGAGCTGTCTTGTGGGAGGGGCATGATTTTGGCCAGCTGAAAATATATGTGGGTGGACTCTAAGGATAGGATACATTTATATGTAGAAGCTCACAGACAGTGAGACAATGCTCTTTTTTATTTTATTTTTTTATTTTTGGATCAGTATTGCTTTGCTGGTCTTTCTTCTTCAACACTTCATTTCACAGACAGAAATATTCCAGGGAACGTCTCTGGGCAATCCAACTGAGCCTTGCAGCTGTCAATGACTCCTTTAGATTTGGTGGAGTTTTGCTGTTTCTGCTGCATTTGGACTGGACTACTGGTATCTGGACAACAAAGAGTGGACTCACCCCTAGAAACTATGTCTAAAAAGGTCTACAATTCCCTTTTCCTAATTACCTTCTTTCTCCCCTGTGTCTTGTCAGTGGGTTGGAAGGAAGGTAGAAGTATTTAAGAACCCTAAATAAAGTAGGTTTTTGAAAAATCTAAGCCTACACACATTTGAGAGAGAACATTTTATATTGTAAGAACTAAGCAACCTAACCTCTGCCTTCATAAGGTTTATTACCTAGTAAGAAAAAAAGACATGTAAATTCATTATTATAAAGTGCACATCTGGGTCACAGGCTTAGAGAGCAATGCCATATAAAGGTGGAGACAAGGATATGTTAGGGCTTGGTATGGAGAGTCAACAGAGTGTCTCATGCTCAGAGGCAGAATAAAACAAAGCTGAGCAGGATTCTGCAACAAGAAAGCACAGGGCTGCGGAACTCAGTGTTTTTCCAGCCCATAAAGGGCATACAGGCCTAATAGGAATTACTGAACAAGTTTGTTAGTCTCTTCCACACACCCAAACAATCCACTAGATTAAAAGGACCAGCCCTAGGCTAGAATTATTCCATAGCACCCTACTCAGAGGAATATCTAACATCTTCTAAATCATGTCACAAAGTTCTTGTTTTAGGGGTAGGAATACACAGGAAAGCATGTGCTTGTCAGATTGTCTGCTTGTATGTACAGTCTGATTATCAAGGGGTTTTTTTCACCTTTTTATGGCTTAAAGGTTGTTTCACAATTTTTCTTTAAATTTTTAGTCGTTTCCCACCACAATTGATTGTTCTTTCATATTATTGACTCTTATATGTTAATTTTTTATCAATGGTGTTTTAACTTCTATCTCAAAAGACTAGACCTCCTTGGCTATCCTTCACTTTTGTATATGCCCACAGTGATCTTCTCTCTTCATTTATGTTATCATCCCAAAACTAATCACGAATCCCAGTGTATTTTCTTATTTTTATTTTTTTATTCAATTTAAACATACAGTGGCTAATACATTATTATACCAAGCATCATCAGAACTCTTCAATTTTCAAAAATTACTGATAGTTAATGGGTAATTATTACATGGACTTTTCCTTAGTTTTTAGAGTGTGTTGGCCCCTAGATAGGATAGGAGTGTAATTGCTGGCTGAAGCTGACTCTTAGGACAGGATGGGAAGGTGCACTAGGGATAAAAGAGCCTAGGGCTCTGTCTTAATTGCTGCTCTATTGCTATGAAGAGACTGGTAAAGTAACTGGGTTAGATCTGGGGATAAAACTTGGAATGCTGTGGAAAGTTCTGAAAATTACAATAGGAGCTTAGGAGGTAACCTTGTGTCTATAGATGCACAGGCCAATTTTAGGATTAATAATCCAACAGGGACTTAGTAGTCTTGTTAATACCAGTCAGCAATATGGAAGGTGTGTTGCAAACATGCACCATGGTATGAGCTACTAGTCATATGCATATCCTACTACCATAGCTGCTTCACCTATAATTGCCCATCCTATGCCAATGGAATATTTGCAATACGACTGTAGAATTAGATGTGGGTGTTCCTTTCATAACTGTTCTTTGCTATATGTGTCATCAGACAAGCCACCTATTTAAGAAATATAGGAAATGAGGAAAGGCTAAATTGCAGAGTGAATTAGGGTATTATGGTGTACCTTTTCCCATCTAAGTTGCACATTTTTCCACATTATTGAAACAATTTTTAGTGTTATTATATTTTGGAGGAAATGTTCTGAACATGACTGTAGAGTGATGGGAAATACTGTAAATGTAATGTGTGACTTTCCCAAAAGAAGGTATTTGAAGACAGAAAAATACTGTATGGACTACATTATCTATTTATCATCCATTGGTGGTCATGCGAGTTATATCTACTTTTGGTTCTTCTGAATATATTTAAAGAGTCCACATACAGCTTCTCCAAATGTATTCTATTAGTATATATTAGATTAATTTCTAAGGATGTACATTTATATACTCACATTTCTAAACACATGAAAGTACAATCAAAGAACCAGAACCTGGCAAAGTCCTTGCTTTATCATCATGTCAAAAATGGCAGAAGGTCAAAAAGGGTAAAAGTGAATCAGACCTACCCTTCAGGAAGATCTTCATTCTTCCCATGCCTGATTTTCTATTATTATTATTATTATTATTTACAATTTATTCACTTTGTATCCCAGTTGCAGCCCCCCCCATCTCCTCCTAGTTCTACCCTCCGTTCCTCTTCCTCCCCTATCCCTCTCCCATAGTTCACCTATAGGAAAAGTTCTCCTACTGTCTGACCCTAGCCTATCAGGTCCCATCAAGAATTCCTGGATCCTCTTCCTCTGTGGGCTGACTAGGTTGCCCCACCAGGGAAAAGTTATCAAGAAGCAGGCAATGGAGTTCATGGTTCATGTCAGAGACTGTCTTTTCTCCCCTTATTAGGGAACCCACATGGACACTGAGAAGCCTGTGGGCTACATTTGAGCAGGTGGTTGAGGTCCTCTCTATGCATGTTCTTTGGTCTTCAGTCCCCCTGGCCCAGCTTTTTTTTTTTGGCCTTTTTGGTCTTCTTGTGGGGCTCCTCTGGGTCCTTCTGTCATCCCTTCTTCCATTAGACTCCTTGTGCTGTCCACATTTGGCTGTGAGTCTCTGCATCTGCTTCGATCCTCTGCTCGGTGGAGTCTTTTAGAGTACATCTGTAGTAGGCTCCCATCCTATTCCATCTCTCCTACCGATTCTGGTTTATATACTGTTTTCCCTTCTGAATGAGAATTAAGCATCTTACCTAGGGCCCTCCTTGTTGTTTAGCTTATTTAAGTCTGTATATTTTAGTATGTTTATCCTATGATATATGCTATGCCCTATTTTCAATGGTCTGACATCCCAACATTGCCAGTGGCCACTGACTTTTAACATGATCACTGGCAATGGCAAACACTGAAGCCATTGTATCTCTTTCTTACATTGTTGGCAGGATAATCTTTCTTCAGTTTGTCTAATTTCAGACCAGAATCCACTACCTCATGATTTAATCTGTAAGTAAGACAGTCAAAATAACACAAAAGAAACTTCCCTCTAGGACTTGGAAGATCCACACAATTGGATCTTCTGTATTTACCAATACCAGGAGGCTCTTTAATGTGGATGTTCTTCTCTGCTCAACATTATGTTTGAAATTAAGCAAACAATCTTGGGAAGAGTAATACAAGACTTTTAATGCAGTATTAGTGACTTGTATCTTAATATGACTTCTGTTATGGGATCTTTTTATATATATAATTAGTTGAAAAGTAAAGCAAGGAGAATAAATAACAACCTGCCTGCCATTATCTTCAAAAGACATTCATTAACTTTCTGCTCTATTCCAGATAATTATATTTGACAATAAAACACCTTTATGAAAAACATATTTCTGTGAACTTCAATTCCAATCACCATCCCAAGGAACTCAGAGCAATTTTCAGATTCTATTTAGGACCATTAAATTAGATACAAACATATTAAGCCTGATATTTTCATAGACATTAGCTGAACATTATGAAATAGAGACTATGTTTACAGGACTGGAGAATTGACCAGCTCTTCAGATACAGTCTAGTTGCTCCAAATAGTCGCTCCAATTACCTTAGATCTAAGGAGTTTAAATTAAGCCTCTCCTAATTTGAAGAAGATTTTAATTGCTAATGGAATATTTGCATCTGATTTTAAAGTACAGCCTGTGCTGTTTTCCTTTAAGAATTCATTTTTGGAAATAGAGCAATCCTCCTTAGTGGAAGGATGAATAAAAGAATTCAGGCAACTGCATTCTCTTCTGATTTTTCAGCTTTCTCACTCTCGCACAATTAATAATAAACAGACCCATTCTTTTCCTCCTGTGTACTTGCATGTGTTCACAACTGCCTGAATGTAGTATGATAATATTATCAATTAGTAAAGGAGGAGTTAGCACTGAATCTTATTACCATCAGCCTCTTAATTTACATGAAGAATTCCCTCTCTACTTCACCATTCTCCACTCTTTTGTGTTGAGCCATTGGAGGTTTCTAAGAGAGCTTTGATTGTCAAATTAAATCTGAAAGAAGTAAGCTTTTGCCCTTCCCATTTTTCAAATAAGCCCCGTGAACAGATGTTCCTTTATGTTGTACATATACTTCTGATATACACTTTGGGACAGTAAATGACTTGCCTTCTTTGTGCAATACAGAGAAAATGTGGACTTGGATGGTGTAGATGAAGATTTGAATATGTAGATGGTGTCATAGATTTCCTTATATTTATTTCTTTTTTCATTATATTTTTATTGATTCTTTGGGTATTTAACATCATGTACCTCAATTCCACTTATTTCCTGGTCCTTCTTTGTTCACCCCCATCTTTGTAATCTCCCCGCAAAAGAAAATAAAAGTTACCAAAAAACGTCTTGCTGACCCCTCTGGGCAACAACCTGCTCCTCTATCATCTGTAGCCTTTTCTCATACCTGTCATAGCTGTCGCTTCTCCAGTTCCACTGTACAGGAACCATACTGATCCTCCATCTTTGTCACTTTTCCATCACATACTCATTTGTCATAGTGGCATGGAAGCTGCAGTGTGTCACACAGTATAAAACCTTTGCCCAAACAGCTTTACTTGCAAATGTTCATCGCAATGAGTCCTTGGTTCAAAGCCTTGGGCATCTACTGCACCATTAATACAGGACTCTTGCTAAAGAACTCTCATTGAGAGTCCTGTGGGATATCCTGCCATTGCTAAGAGTCATGGAGATCCTGCATCTATGGTTTCATAGGAGAACTGCTCCCTTCACACGCTCCGGCAACTCATAGATGAGGTAGGTGTTAGGGTTCTGGGCTTAGGTTGTACTTGAGTTGGTCAGCACTAGTCTCTGCAGGGTTCCATGTTGGCAAGTGATAGGGGGATGAGGCTAACTCCCCTTTCATCCCTGCTACCAGGGCACCCACAAGAGTTTGCCCTCTGCACCTACCTGGGCTCCATGCAGTGGCCTGTGAATGGCATCAACATGGCTTCTGGCAGGAACTCTGACCAGAGTTATCTGCATGGCCTTCTGTGGTAACATGGGTCACAGACATCAATACAGCTTCTGGCCACAACTGGATCATAAACCCACCTGTGGCTCCCAGCAGCTGCACTGACCTTGGGCCTCATCATGGGCTCAGGTGGCTACATGTGTCACTCATATTAATATTTCCCCCAACCCTAGAAAAAACTGAGGACAACACCAAGTCTTCAGTCAATGGCAAAGACTGCTTACATCCAAATGGATCTCAGGCTTCATCATGGTCTGGGGGAGCAACATTGACCACAAACATAAGCAGGGCCTCTGGTGGCATAAGAGACCACAGTAGTCCTTCCATAATGTCCAATTCAAAAGTGAATAAATCATCTTTGCCCACAGCCAGGGTGATCCCACAGCCTTGGAGGCAGGTTTTGCGGCTGAGTCTGTATCTGCACAAGCTCTAAGCTGTTGCACACTGCCCCACGGACATGCTCTGTTTATCTATCTTTTCCACCTCTCTGTCACATATTTGGTCATCATAGTGGCATCTGCGGTCACATGGTGTGTGTCAGGGCCTGAGTGCTTCTTGATGCTGTCTTTCTATATCTATTTTTTAACCTTTGAAAATTTAATAAAATAATATTTTCTTTAATTTATCTTTTATTCTAAATTTAATCAAACTCCATAAACTTTCAAGAAAAAACTTTTAATCCTCATAATCTAAATATAGAGTTGCCATTGAACATTCAGTGTCAGTCAAAATTGAATTTGTTCAGTATTCTTTTTTCAATCAGATAAGCTAGAGTTAGATGGAAGGGGAGGAGGTCCTCCCCTATCAGTGGACCTGGAAAGGGGCAGGGAGGAGATGAGGGAGGGAAGAGTGGGATAGGGAGGGAATGGGGGAGGGGGCTATGGATGGGATACAAAGTACATAACCTGTGATTAATGTAAGATAAAAATGTTAAAATTAAAAAAATAACTAAAAAAAAGAAGATTTAAGTCCTGAAAAGCTTGAATTTACTAGATGAATATTTGTTAACTGTACATTTTAGTAAAATGACTATGTTTCAGAGTATACTTTTTATGAACTTAGTTTGTTTTCAAGGTGAAAGTTTACATATATTTTTTTCATTTTAGCTGAATACAAAGCTTTGGTTTATTAAAATTAAATTATATATTTATTGAAATCAAATTTTATAGTTATTATATATATAAATCAAATTATAAAGCTTTCCATATTAAAAAGACACAGTTCCACAAGAATAGTTTTCATGTTCATTCTTATTAACATCAATGAATTGAACAAAATATCAAATATAGAACACAAAATTATTTTCTATTTTGGTTGAAATACTCTCACTAGTATTTGAGGAATCACGGAATACCATCCAACTTGGATGTGCATAATTATAAGACATTCACGACATATCCTCTCTGGCTCTGAAAATGTTCCATGAACTAAAATTTCACTGGTGTTAAAATATGAGCATATAATTTTCTTTAGTAGATATAACTTTGTAATAGCATTTTCTCAATTGGGGTTGGGGGTGCAAGCAATTGTTATACATTTCCTCATAGTCCTGAGTCTCATAATGCTGAAGTGAGCAACCATATTGTATTCATTGGCAGTGATTTAATGTGGGGAACATCAGTAAATATTGTGCCTCTTCTGCTCAAATTGATTTGATACCTAACTTTGGGGGATAGTTAATATTTTTTTTGCTCTGTAATGAATATATGTCTAAGAGATCAAACAGGTTGCTCATTCAAGTAGTTCACACACATACACACACACAAAAAGATGCATTGGATTGATATTACTTTTTATCACAGCTTGAAAACTAATTTAATGATCAAATGTTTATGACTTCAGAGTTGAACTAATGAATCTATTATTACAAAGCATCAAGAGACTTGAACGTAATTAAAACTTGGAAGAATCTGAACCCTACTGTGTTTGACACTGTCCTTGTTATTAAATTCTATCAGCAAGTTCTAAAGACTGAGTCTTGTTCTAATAGAGGTCACACTTTAGCATGAGGGTTCTAGAAAAAGATGAAAACTGCTGAATTACCCAGTATATGAGATGATAAGTACACACACAGAAAAGTCATCCAGGGTAAGAAGACCAAGAGTGTATGTCTGAAATGAGTGCACGCCTCAGTTCTAAATCAGCATCAGTGCAGGTGGCTGGGAACAGGCGTGAAGAAGGTAAGAGTTTTAGCTCTGTAGATTCTCTAGAAAAGCATTCTAGGCATATGGAATAGTTGACAGAAATCCCAAGGGAGGTTAAAAAAAGACAAAGAAGATATCACTTAGTTAAAAAGAAAAGGCAAGAGGCCAAATAGCAGGTCCTCAGGGAGAGGCTAGTGATAAGGATGGCCTGTGATTACCATTCATGGGCCATATATGCCCTCATTGCCTTATGCAGAGACTTGTATGTCCTTCCAAACTTCTGTTCCAGCAACAACAAAAACAATGTTTATCTATTTGATATAAAGAAAATTATCATCTGAGTGTTTTGGTCACCCTGAATTATTTTTAACTTATTTAATAAAATAAAATTGAATAGGGTCCAATTATTAAAAAACAATGAAAGACATAGACTCTGTTCTTGTTTGGTGGGGT
Organism: Pachyuromys duprasi; assembly: GCA_028658305.1. Classification (NCBI taxonomy): domain Eukaryota; kingdom Metazoa; phylum Chordata; class Mammalia; order Rodentia; family Muridae; genus Pachyuromys; species Pachyuromys duprasi. Next base: position 38,704,458 of record CM053761.1, read on the forward strand.
AATGGAGAGAAGCCACAGCCATGAGCAACAATTATTCCATTTGTATCTTAGACCTTATTTCAGTAGATCAATGCCCTCGCCCAGAAGACTCAGCAAATATTAGTATCTTAAGTTTTAGCGTTGCAAAAATAAGCATCAAGGCTTTGGTATCTGAAAGCCGAGTCCCTGTGCTACTACGACAGGCTAACATAGAAAGAAAGCACACAATAATTGCTTTTCCTTGAATTTAATTGAAAACAAAAGAGAGGCTTAGATGGGAAGAAGGTGAAACACTGGAGGTGGAAAGGAGCCCAAGGAGCGGGCATGCCAGACGCAGAGCAAACTATGGCCTGAAATCGTGACAAGGCAGTGCAGTGCTTAGACATAAAAACTGTCTCTGTTTGGAAAAACGATAGGAAATAAGCAACATTTGCTTTTCCTAAATGGCCACAGTTTAGTTGAAAGTAGGCAGACATTAAGATGAAATGCCTCTGGCAGGTTTCAAGCACCAAAGAGCATTTTGATTGGTAATGCATTCAAAAAGCACAGCACATTGGACCTCCATGGTACAAACTGAAGCCTTTCCTTTTCCAATGTGGAAACGACTCTGCCAGCTATTGTTTCCGAGTGGAAATGGCAATGCACCCTATAAACAGCTAAGCTTCTCCAACTTTGTTTCACTTGCCAATTTACTGACTGCTGTTTCTCTTTTGTCTGATGTAAGAAGTCTACCGATTATGGCCAAATTGTTCAGGTTTAAGTTACGAGATTTCTGGTTTACAAGATACAAAACAGAGTTAGGTGTAATTGAAACCTTTAAGAATCCAAAATTAGAAGGCATAGAGTTGAATACTTCATGTTAATCAAATTCGTATGGTATTAATTTAGAAAGATGCATCAAATTGAAACAAACGTTTGATAAACTATTAAATAAGCATAACTTGTAAAACCATCCATTACAGCTGAGCTGTTATATGAACATCAATTATATCTTCTTTCATTTCATTTGGAGCATACATGTACCTGTATGTTAATGTTATCTGCACCCTTGTATATATGGAGATGTTCACATCAAGTGTCTTCCTCAGTCCCTCTCCATCCCATTATTTGAGACAGTGTTTCTCACTGTACACGGATCTTGGTAGTTCAGCTGAGCTGGCTAGATAGTGAGTTCCAATGATTAGCCAGCCTCCACCTCCCAAGTGTTGGGGTTACAAGTATACACTGCTGCATCAGACTTGGGAGATGAGTCCTCAAGCTTACACACACCCACTTTACTGACTGAGTCATCTCTCCGGCCCCTGGTTTAGTGAAGCTATTTGGTTTAATTTTAAAAGAGAAAAAAAAATGTTTGTTTCAACTAAGCTTGAACTTTGCTTTTACTTCCTCCATGAAATTTAGTTCTCATACAGTTAACCTTAAAACACGGCAAGTTCAAAGAGATCTACCCCTCTGAGCACGTAGTATTGCATTTTTCTAAAGTAGTGGTAAACAATACCCTTCAAGGACACTGGCAATTATGGGGTTCAACAAACTCATTTCTAAGGAGATAATTCTCATTTCTAATTACAGCAATGAGCAGTGTGGACATAAATTAATAGAGTTGTTCAGCAGGCCCTTCTTTGCTTGATGACTGGAATAATTCTCTTCCATTAGCTGCTACAGGTAGAACAGTGACCTGCTTTTATAGTAAAGCCTGTGGCGCACAATTTTTACAAAAACAGGGTGACAAATCTGGAAAAGGCACAACGAACACACTGTCCTCAGAGAACTGGCACGTGCCAACAGTGGGGATGTGGGTCTTCTCACTGCACTTACGCTCAACCAACTGAAATCAGCACTCCTGGAGAGCATCCTGGAGTGCATCGTAAAACTCTCTCACAAAAAGTCAAGCAACGAAATCTTAAGTAGAATCTCTTTTTCAAAAATAAAAAGAATATTTTATATAACTGAAGGCTGATATTTTTCCAGAACAATATGAAGAAACTTTTTTTTCCAAAATAGGAAATGCTCCCACTCACCTTTTCTCTTTTCTCTGGAGACCTTGTGCCCTCCCATGTCTACTCTCCCCAGGTCTGTGCTTCACCCTGGTTTCTTTCTGTACTCCCTCTTCCACCTTGTTCCCACTCTTCAACCATTACCATTGTCTAGTTGTCTATTCTCTTTCATGTTCTGAGTGAGATTTACACATGCTACCTTGGGTTCTCCTTGTTACTTATCTTCTTGGGGTCTGTGCATTGTAGTATGTCTATCCTGTACTATATGACTAAAATCTGCTTATAAGTGAGTGTATACCATGTGTCTTTTCCTGGGTCTGTGTTACCTCACTCAGAATCATCTTTTCTAGTTCCATCCATTTGCATTTTTTGATTTCCTTGTTTTTAATGGCTGAATAATATTCCATTGTGTAAATGTATCACAGTTTCTTTATCTGTTATTCCAATGAGGGACCTCTAGGTTGTTTCCAGTTTCTGGCTATTAAGAATAAAGTTGCTATCAGAGCAGATATTAAGACTCGTGATCAAGCCTTTGGCAGAGGGCAAGAAGTGATGATAGAAATGGAGGAGGTTGGTGAAACTTGGAGAGAACAAGAGCTCCACAATGACTAAACTGAGCAGGGTACAGGGGTCTTGTATGAGACGGTTTCTACAACCAAGGACCACGTGTGGATGTGTCCTGGAACCCCTGTGCAGATGGGACCCAGGATAGCTTTGTGTAGGAATGGAGGCCCTAGTGAAGGAAGGAGGGAATGTTTCAGTCTTGAACTTGATGGCTGATTTTTTTACCCTCCCCTATACAAGCCGGGGAGTGACAGACTGGCTGGATCCCAGTGGAGGACATTGCAGCCAGCCCTGGGAAGACAGGATGAGCTGGGGTTGGATGGAAAGGGAGGAGATCCTCCCCCCCCCCGTTGGTGGACTTGGAGGGGGTGGGGAGGAGATGAGGGAGGGTTGGGGAGGGTGGGAGGGAGTGAGGGGGGGCTGGGCATGGGATGCAAAGTACCTAACCTGTGATTGATAACAAAAACATAAAATAAAATAAAATATTATAAAAAAAAGAAATTACAAATAAAAGACTAGTCATTGGGAGGAAGTTGTAGAGGGAGAATCCAGAAGAGTGAAGTGAATATAATCAAAATATATCATATGTGTGTATGAAATTTTCAGTGAATAAATTATTAAATATTTAATTTTATAAGCAAGACAATTAAAATATAAATGAATAAAAAAAAGAATAAAGTTGCTATGAACACAGTTAAACAAATGTCCTTGTTGTATGGTGGAGCATCTTTCAAGTGTATGTCCAGGAGTGGTATAGCTGGGCCTTGAGCTATGACTATGAGATATGGTGGGTGGGGACATCTGTAACAAGCTGCAGACCTAAATCAGAATAGGCCTCTGGGAAGATATGAGAGGGACTCTAGATAAGAGTCCTAGTAGCAGGGGCCATGAAGACTGAAGAGGACACCCTTTAGTTAGACAAGACTCCCATTGAATGGAGGAGATCAACAACTCAGCCACACAAAACCTCAATCCAAAATTTACCCTATCTACAAAACCTGCAGGGATAAAGACAGAACAGGTAGAGCAGGGATTGAAGGAATGTTCAACCAATGCCGGGCCCGACCCTAAGACCCACGCCATGGAAGAGAGCCAACCTCTATCATTATTAATGCTAATCTACCATGCTTACAGGCAGGAGTCTACCAGAGTTGTCCTCTTAGAGGCTACCCCCAGCAATGGCTTGAAACAGGTTCTGAGACTCACAGTCAAACATTGGGCAAACCATAGGGAGTCTACTGGAAAACAGAGGGTAAGGATAAATGGGCCTAGAGGTGACAAAAGCTCCACAAGAAGACCACCAGAGGCAATCAATCAGGGCCCAGAGGGGCCTATGGAGTCTTAAGCATCAACCAAGGACAATGCAAGATATGGACCTAAGTCTTTAATTATCAGTAGCTGATGGCTTCTTAAGCCTCATGTGAGCCCATTAGTTAGGGGAGTGGGGGATATATCTGACATGGACTATGTTGCTTACTTCCCCCTGATGGGAAGACCATACCTGGCCACAGGGAAGGAAGACGAACTCAGTCCTCATCTGAATAAATGTGTTGGGGTGTCTGGGTAGAGTGGCTCACCTATTCTAACGAATAAGGGAGGGGGATACAGGAGGAAGGGTGGCTCTGGGAGGAAAGGAGGGAGGGGCCTATGACCAGGATATAAACTGAATTAATTAATAAAAAATGAACCCCAAATACCCAATGCTATTTAGCGTTTCTGATTTTTAATACTGATTGTCCAATTGACAGGATCTAGAAGGCCCCAGAGTCAAGCCTCTGTGTATACTTGCGAGCAGTTATCTAGATTACATTTGTCCACATGCCTGCTTTCTGGCGGATGTTCTTGATTATACTAACTAAAGTGAGAATACTCATTGAATGTAGACAACATCTTCTAGTGACAGCCTAGCTGTACAGAGACCCAAAGAAAATGTTTTTACCTTTTCTCTACAGATAAATTTTTTACTCCAGACCCTCTAACAAAGCATGAATTGCTGTTGCACACATTTTAACCTGATTAACTTAGTGAATAGTTTTCTCAGTGATTTCTGTAGATGAACACTTATACCCAGAATTTTTAAGAGAAGCTGAATAATTCTAAAAATTAAAGACATATGTTTTCCTGTGACTGAGCTAAAAGAGTAATTGAGGACCAGAAATTCTTTATAGACTGAGCTATTATAAGATTCTTACTTTCAGAGATTCTTACTTTTTACTCAGTAAGGTGGAAAAGGGAAGCCCACAGGCCTCAACCCTACACAAAGAGGCAACCAAGGAAAGTGATAATGGGGAAATGATCTTCACCAGAAAAATATACCAACTTGTTATCTAATACTGAACAGTCAATCCTGATAATATACCTGAAAATAATATTACACAGACTGAGCAGGTTGTATTTAAGTATATATATATATATATATATATATATATATATATATGAGATATATATATATATGAGATATATATATCTCATATGTTATATAATTTATGAAAAAAATAGGAGATGGAGGATACCAAGAAAGTAAGTCTCTCAAATTCAGCAAAATCAACACATAGTAACTCATAGAGATTGAGGCAGCATTCACAGAGCCTGCACCAGATGGGGTACTAGAGCTGAAGGGAGAAGGGACAGATGCCCTAACCCAAAGCAATCTCAAATTGATAACCACTTGCAAATGAAAATCTAGTTTTCTCCAAGAGAGTCTCACTGGAAAAGCAAACTACTCAAAGGTAGGCTGCATACCCAGATGTAGTTCAACAGACAAGAAACTCAACAACATTGGAGGCTCCTTGTTTCATAATATCATGCCTGGCTTCTCCTTTTTTTTCAAATTTTATCTTATTTTAAAATTTTATGTATTTTGTGTGTGTGTGTTTATTTCTTCTTTCTTTTTGTACTCCCAGTTTTTTGAAAATACATTATGGCTTCCAGGTTGCTGAGTGTACAAATGAGTGAGTCTCTTATTGTGCCTTTTATTGGGCTCTTTTCCTTCTGCTTGTTTTATCCTATTTTGATTTGTTAGTTTTTGTTTTACATTAGCATACAGCATTTTATTTTATTGTCATCGCCTAGAAGCCTGTTTGTTTTCTAATGAGAGACAGAAAGAAGGTGAATCTGAATGGGAAGGATCATGGAGAGGAGCAGGGAGGGAGTAACGGAAGGGGAAATTATAAACAGATTATATTATGTGAGAAAAAAGAAATACTATAATCTTAAAAGTAAAATAAATAAGATTTCAAAAGCGAGTCTAAACTTGGAAACATTTTTCTAAGAAAATGGTGCTGTGTTTGGAATTGCAAGGAAGAACCAATGGACATGCTATTCATGATTTTACTTAAATATATCAGTAGAGTATATTGCTTTCCTAAAAATGATTCATATGTGTATATTTAACATAAATATTATATTTGGTTTATAGTCAGCCTTGTATTCATTTGCCAGTGTAATGAAACACAAACTTAGGATAAGGTCAACAATTTTCAACATTTAAATAATTCATGCAATGAGATATTCTTTTGTTCCTAAGTTAAACTCTACCCACTGTATGACCTCAACCAAGTAGTCCTGAAAGTCTTCAGCAGCCTGATGTGTAGAAGGAGCTGTAGATGTAGGGCATATGAGGAAAGCATTTTCCTGACCTACTCTACGTAACTGCTGACATGACTTTGGACAAGTGACTTATCCGGGGCTATTTATTATTTGAAAGCATGTTATAATTATCTCTGCCCTATATACTACACAGAGATATTTTGAAGTTCAAATTAAACGAGAAGCTGGGTATACTGTCCCAGATATGGGAAAACACACACACAGAAAGAACTGAAAATTATGTGACAATGGATAAAGTAAGCCAGAATTTTTTCCAAATTCTTACTTTAATGTTGGTAGAAAGTACCATAGCAGAAGATGAAGGGGAAAGGACATTAAAGAAATCACCAAAGAGTCATCGTGAAAAAAGGTCATGGTCATTTTTTGAAAATTGGTTTGGCTTTCCGTGTTTGCATCTTGTTGGTCACAGGAAAAACAACTGCTGTTCTTAAAACAAGCAGTTTTAAAGCCTGGTTCTACTTCATTAAAAATGTACTATTTTTATCATTTGTGTGAAATTATTTCAGCAGATTATATGTGAAATTAATTCACATTAACCCCAGATGTTTCTCTGCTATGATATTCAAAGCTCACATGAATATTTTCAAGCAGTGGCCATGAAAGAATTACTAGGCCGACAGGCCAAAGTTCTGATCTAATTTTTTTCGTAGGCTGTACTATATGCTTAAAATCACTTATGAATGTTCTACTATAGTATTACAAATGTAAGTGTAGCAAACTGGGGCTTGTCCTTAATATAAGACCTAGATTTAAGTCAGTGCTATGACTCACTTGTTTCTGACCACAGGGTCCACATTCATGTTCAAGTGTCATTCAGAATGGCATAGTGAGTTTCCCCAATCACGTGAAGTAACAGAAGTCACAAACCAGTGCAGTGTAGATTAAGAAGGTACATGATCAAGTAAATCAGAAGGCTGAAAGAGTGAACAAAACATAGAAATAGTATCTGCTCAGTAACTGTTCATGTGACTTCATTCTGGGACTATACACCTAATGCCCAAAGAATACTATAAGATAACTAAGACTCTGGTACCCATTTTACAGAAGGAAAAAACAAGGTTTTAGAAGGGTCATGTAATTTGCAATAGCTAGGAGCACATCAGTGTTGAATCCAGAAAACTAGATGCCAAGGCTGTTTGGCATCTAGACAGCTACATTAAAAGAAGCACAAAATCCCCTAGAGGTCAGAATTTGAGATAATAAACCCCATTATTAGGAGGCAGTATGGTAACAGGGCTGGGAAGCTAGCTTATCCAGTAAAAGGCTAGTCAAAACAAATGAGTATCTGATTTGTATCCCGGAACATGTGTGAGAAGCTGGGTTAGACAGAGGGCTGAGTACTTATCACCCAAGCACAGATGTTCCAGTTAGCTTTACTGTTGCAATGATGAAACACCATGACCAAAAGCAAGTTGGGGAGAAAAGGGTTTATTTGATTTACGCTTCCATTTTGTAGTCCAACTTCAAAGAAAATCATGAGAAGAGCTTAAACAGGGCAAGAACTTGTAGGCAGGAGTTTATATAGAGGCCATGAAAGGGTGGTTGCTTACTGGCTTGCTCCTCCTGTCTTGCTCAGCCTGCTTACTTATGTGTACCTAGGACAACCAGCTCAGGGATGGAATCACCTACAATGGGTTGGGCCCTCCCCAATCAATCTAATTAAAAAAAATGCTACAGGCTTGCCTAATCCCAATCTTCTGGAGGCATTTACTTAAACAAGGCTCCTAATCTCAGATGATTTTAACATGTATCAAGCTGACATATTCATCAGCACAACTAATGAGGATGAGATTCAGAAAGAGGTGGGATCCACGGGGCTTACAAGGCTGCCTGTGAGATAAGCTCCTCCAGCCCCGTAGGAGACACTGTGTCAAAATTTAGGTAGCCACTACCCAAGGAACAGCACTTGAGATTGACCACTGATATCTACATGTATACTCACACACATGTATGCATACCTCCCCAACACACACATAAAGACTTCCTACTGAAAATAATTAACTTACATTGTACATTGAAAACTTCATAGTAAAATGATTAATTCACATTTGTATAAATAACTTGAGATTTAATTTTTTTGTCTGAAGATCATCTTCACAAACTTTCTGTCTAGGAAATAGATTGCCTTTGCCTGTCAGAATCAGGGTCTAGAGAGCTGCAGCAGATAATCAGGAAATGAATTAAAGCTGTGAAGGGTCTCATAAAAACCTGGATATGGCAAGTGTGTGATACCCACACCATACATCAAACCATAGTTCAAACCTGCCTGCACTGTCAGGCTCAGAAAACAGGCTGGTTTACCCCTCTTCAAGTTGCCTTCTGAGTTTACTAAGGGATCATCAGCAAATTTTGAGAACTAATGGTGAATGGAAAACCACACAGAAGGAGGGAACCAGACTTAATTTGGCAGAATTCAAGATGTCAACAGATTCATTCATGGTAGGTGTATTAGAACAAACTGACTGGAACAATTTTGAAAATGATCAGCCTCAAAGGAGGGTGTGTGGACATGGATGTGGATGTTTGCTTAGTGTGTACACAACAGGTCACTTTCTTGTAGTTAGTGGTTGTTAACAGCAGTAGAAATAAATTCATGTGCAATCAAGTCCTGGAATACACATATTCGGCATAATTAAATGGAACCTCAGTAAGTTAAAACAAAAAGGGGTAGTCATTTCTTCACTGGCAACTCTTTAGTTCCTACCTACCCTTCACTAATTGACACCTTCCCCCATCCCATCCTTCTCTCTTCCTTACTGCTTCCACACTTAACCCATCACTTCTTACATCATTACATCCTCCCCTACACTCCAGCACTTCCTACCCAAGCTGATCCTTAGCCTTCAGAACTCAAAGCATAAATTTAGTGAAACAAAACAAACTAAAGTGTGCCTCAAGAGTTCTGACCCAGGTCATTATAAATGATTTAGTACCAACTGTCTAACCTAATCCCTGAAGAAGCCATAACTCCTCTATATGCGTTCATGTTTTCCATGACTGCAAAACTTCTATATTAATATGTAACTACTGTGTATAATGATTAAATACTTTCACCTTAGAGTGCTCTGTCTGGATATAAGATCAAATGCCTTCATTAGTTATATAATAACCATTTAGTTAAATGTATCTAAGCAACAGTAGGGAGGGTAGATGGAAATAATTTATGGTACCTTCAAAGCCTAGTTTCCTGATATGCTAATAGGGAGGATATTTATATGGCAGCATGTACCTAACAGAGAGGTTATTTGACTCTAGTTATTCATAGTGTAACCAATAAAATGGAATTTACTGAGACAAATTGCATGTTTAAGATATTGTTATTTTTATAAACTCCATTAGCATATGGTTTTCTCTGATTCTTACTCTATTAAGGTAATAGTACAGATATTACAGTAGTTTTGCATATATAGAAGCTCTTTATTATTTATTGAACTGATTCATGGTAGAAATACGAGGAGTCCTTTTACTTTCTATGTCCAAGCCTCATATTCTTTTGGGTTGTTATGTTATTCTTATCTGTGCTACTATCATCAACTGAATGTGCTTAATTATCTCTCTGACACACTAATCAGGGACAGAGATATAAGGCAGTGAAGTAGGAGAAGGCCATGATAGAACATGATAGAAAACTAGATAAATCAGAATAAATATAAATATGGGAGTGATTCTGTGGCTTTGTCCCCTTTTTGAAACAGACTGAAATGGTCACACATTGGCCTTCCTGCTGTGGACAATTGCAAACAGTCAAACCCATTGCAATCTGGGAAAGGACCAACAATAATGTGCACTGTGAGGTTCCAACCTACCTTTAGGACTTCCCACAAACTGTTGTTTCTCCTTCGCCTTTAATCAGCCCAGAAGTTGAATGAGGATAAATTAATAACCACTTAAGTACCTGGGAACCATATATTTCTATTCCCATCACAGCATGCTAAGCCTAAATCCCATCAGAAGAAAAATCTACTGTTCAGATCTCTCATTCAATTTCATGGTGTTCAACAAAATGCTTTGAAGTACTGGCTAGGAAAGTGTTTTACAAAAGACAGATAAATCTGTTTTCCGTATTTGTTCATGCTCAGGAGTTTGGTTGATCACTGATGCTGTTAGCATTTAAATGATCTTTTGCAAGCATATTTGCTTGCACAGATATTGCAGTCTTTTGTCCACCAATCAAAAGATGGACCACGGGGCTAAGTAGATGTCTAACTCAATTGCTTGCTGTACAGGCATAAGGACCTGAGTTTGCATCCTCACCATACATGCTAAAAAATACTGAGCTTGTGACAGACATGTTTAATCCTACCATTGGGGAAACTGAGGCAGAAGGATGGTTAGAGTCTGCTGGCTATATAGCCTAAACAAAACAGTGAGACAATGAGATTGGGGTTCAGTGAAAGACCTTGTCTCAAAATTAAGGTAAAGGGTGACAGAAAAAGATTGCAACATTGACCCCTCATCTCCACAAACACACATACGTCAGAATAAGCATATGAACACACACATGCATACACACATACGTGCATACGCACTCAGACTAGTTATCTCTTAGTCCCTCATCTATGTTAACAAACTCATCTTTTAATTATTCCTGGCATCATATTTGAATTATGGATTTATGACCTAGTAACTCCCAGGTGTTGCTGAAGAATTTCATCAATTTGGGGATAAGAAGGTTCTGGAAACTAAATTTATTAAATTTAAGGAATTAAATTCCCCTCCTCTCATACATTTTTCCTTGCTTCTGAGAAATAACATAAACTCTGAGTTTGTTTTTCTGTTATTTTATGTGTTTGTATCACTGTCTCTGTGTGAGCATTCCCACAATTATGTGACTGTCTGTGGTGGTAAGAAGGCATCGGATCTCTGGGAAATGGGAACCATGAGATTGTGAAACACAAACGCTCTGTGAGAACTGCAAAGGTTTTGGCCACTGAACCATCTCTCCATCCCCTTAAGCCCTCTTTTGATTTATGCTTAAAATTACAAGTGGATGTTAATCAAAGAAACTATAAAAATAGTTACAATAGGTACATAAAGATTTTTCAGTGGCAATTAGCAAAAGCACTTAAATTTAGAAACAGGGTTGATTAACAAGGATTCATGAAAAAAAAGTGTGCAGTTTTAAAATAACATTTTCTTGTCTGGGGATGTGGCTTATTTGGCAGGACGCTTATTTAGTAAGGGTGAAGTTCTAGTTAAATCACCAGGAGCTAGCTGCCCAATACAGTGAAGACAGAAGGATCAGGAATCAAGCACATTATCATCTAAGTAGCTGGTGTGACCTGGGATACATGAAGCCAGATCTCCAAAAACAAACAAACAAACAAAAACAAACAAACAAACAAACAAAAACCTAAGGAAAAAATAAAATGAAAGTATAATGGAGAAAAGAGAGGCCTGAGAAGATGACTCCGCGCTTAAAAGGACTGGCAACTCTTGCAGAGTTTATATCCTAGAAACCACATTTTAGCTCAGAACTCTTAGTAACTCCTGATCCACAGGATCTCATTCCGTATTCTGAGCCCTTAAAGCACTGCATGCACATGGTACATGCATATGAATGCAAGCAAAATGCTCAGATACATAATTTAAAAAATAAATATTTAGAAAATTAAAATATTGAATCTTTTATCCTGATCATTCTCACTACTACGCAGAAGTTAGAAACAGTTATGTTCTTAAGACACTGAAAAATCTTTTACCGATGCCCTAATTGGAGATAACTTATCTTTACAATGATCAGGCTCTTAAGAATGTCTGTAAAAAAAAATAATAGATGTATGTTCAACTTTCTTGATGCCATTAAGTTTTATTTAAGTTCAATCTTAATAAACAAAACAGAATGGTATTATCCACAAATTAGTTTTATTACCTGATATTGATTTATTACCTGGAAATTAAAAGATTTTCTTAGTTTTGCTGTAAACTGGCGACTTTAGTCTTTCTGTTTTCTCTCTTTTTCTTTTGGTTGTCACCACATCTTTCTTTTCTTCCCTTCTATACAGGCTGCTTCCCTCTGTTAAGCACCCTTGTCTGATAGGTCCCCTGTCACTATCTCTACTGGTTATATTGCCAACACAAGATTGCCAGATTACATCTCGAGTATGTCTTTTTAATTTTTTTTAATTACATTTTATTCACTTTGTATCCCAGCTGTAGCCCCCTCTCTCGACCCCTCCCAATCCTACCCTCACTCATTCTTCTCCTCCCATGCCTCTCTGCCAGTCCACTGTTATGGGCGGTCCTCCTCCCCTTCCCTCTGACCCTAGTATATCAGGTCTCAACAGGACTGGCATCATTGTCTTCCTCTGTGGCCTGGTAAGGCTGCTCCCCCTCAGAGGGAGGTGATCAAGGAGCCACCCACTGAGTTCATGTCAAAGATAGTCCCTGTTCCCATTAGTAGGGTACTCACTTAGATACTGACCTGCCATGTGCTACATCTGTGCAGGGGTTCTAGGTTATCTCCATGCATGGTCCTTGGTTAGAGTATCAGTCTCAGAAAAGATCCCTGTGCCCAGATTTTTTCACAAATTCCTTTACTTGACCCTTCATCAAAGGTAAGAATCCTGTGATATAACTGGTATTGGGACCACCATGTGGGAAAGAAGACTGTAGAGTAACTATAATTCAGCAACATGGATGTTCTGGCAAGTGATCTCATCCAAAGATCTAGGCTCTGTGTAACCTACCTGGAATACAGACACACAGGTTTAACCTTTCTGGCTGGAATACAGACACACCTTTAATACGCACCTTTCATCCCAAACAATGCAAAAGGAGACCAACAGAGGCACAAACAAACAAACAAACAAAACTGGTTCCTGGTGGCCCTGCAGAGACTGATACCCTGATACCCCAACCAAGGACCATGCATGGAGAGGATCTAAAACTCCTGCTCAGATGAAGCCCATAGATGCAGTATCCAAGTGGGCTCCCTAGTAAGGACAACAAGGGCTTTCTCTGGCATGTACTCAGAGGCAGGCTCTCTGATCACCTCCCCCTGGGGGGCGCAGCCATACCAGGCCACAGAAGAAGACAATGCAGCCAATCCTGATGAGATCTGATAAGCTAGGATCAGAGGGAAGGGGAAGAGGACCTTGCCTATCAGTGGACTAGGGAATGGGCATGGGAGGAGAAGAGGGAGTGAGGGTGGGATTGGGAGGAGATGAGGGAGGGGGCCACAGGTGGGATACAAAGTGAATAAATTGTAATAAATAATTAATACCTTTTTTTAAAAAATGGAAACTTTGGGGGCTGTATCCCAAAAGATACTCTAATTTGAAAGATTTGGAGTAACACAGAAAATCAACAAATATTACAGGGACCTCTGTGGCAGGATCTGCACTGGAATTGTATGTTTTTGTGAGGGGGTAATTTACAAATTTAAAACTTTTTCTTTGGCTTATAAACAGAATTAGTTATGCATAATTTAAGGGTATTTGGCTCCTTTTTGCACTCAATGTAAAGACTTTTAATGTTGGTCCATGATATTGCTGTTATTCCTCAAATTTTCATTTCCTTGCATTTTAGTTGGTTTCTTTAAAATAGCACATGCTTAAAATCACTTTCCTTCTCCCCCTTCCTTTTTGGAAAAATCTCGAAATTTTTAATGGTATGTTATAGCATAGCTACCTAAAAGAACAAGGTTTCTGGAATAATGTTGGAATAATATTTTATTGCATTAAAATATCCCAGGATCCCAGGCTGGAAAGATGGCTCAGTGGTTCAAGAATACTTGCTGTATTTGCAGAGAACCCAGGTTTTGTTCCCAACACCTACCATGATCTGTAACTCTAGTTAGAGGGGACCAAAAATACTTTCCCTGCCCTGTGAGGATGCCAGGCATGCATGCGTGTAGTCTGTGTATATAAATGCAGGCAAAACATGCACATAAAATAAAATAAATAAATATGAAAAAAAGTATTAACTTTCTAGGATACCATAACATCATTACCTGCACAAACTCTGTTTTTTTTTCCCTCACTGTACTAAAGATCAACAAAAGATTCCACACAATTGTTGATCAGTAGGACAAGGCTAAAATGTACATACAAATAGTTATCACACCTAATTCCCATAGTTTCTAGTTCATAATAGAGGCACATTGCCCTTCAAAAGATACTATTAATAGGCATTTTTTTTTGAATTTTTAAATTGCATTTTAAGTTTGTGTGTGTGTTACATGTATGTGTTTTTAGTGTGTATATGTATTTGGTGTATGTGTGTGTATGCATGTTTAGTGTGATTTTGTCTGTTTTAGTGTATATGTGTGTGTTTAGTGTATATTTGGTGTGTAAATGTGTTGTTTGTTTAGTGTGAGTGTAGTATATGTGTGTGGTGTGTGTTTAGTGTGTAATTGTGTTTGTTTAGTGTGTAGTGTAGTATGTAGTGTGTATGAGTGTATGGTAGGTGTGTGTATAGCATGTGTGTGTCTGTATGTATTTAGTGTGTGCGCATGTGTGTGTGACACAATCAACATGTACATGGAGATGAAAGGAACATTTGTAGAGGTCACTTATTTCCTTTTAATCATGTGAGTTATAAAAATTGAACTAATGTCTTCAGGCTTGGTAAAGTACCTTTAACCCCTGAGTCATTTCTGTGGTACAGATAGCAAATATTTTGAAAGATACTAAAAAGAAAGGATTTATAAATGTGAAAAAGCTGTAAGACAAAGAAATAGATGAAGTTGCTTCACTAAGCTCTAGGGATTTTGATTCTAAAATGCTCTTGAATATGTGACTTTAGGGATTTAGAAAACAAGAAGCAAATATCCAAAGGGAGAAAATAGATTATTGTCAGAGGAATAGTTTTTGTTTTATATGTGTATATAAGAAAAAGGTAGTAGTTGGGGTATTACAATAGAAATGACTTTTGTGAAATTATGATAATAAACTCTATTTTCTAAGAGTAGTTATTAACTATCCACCAGAAGTAGTGATTAATTATACATATAGGATTATGTTTAAACCCCTTGTCTAATATATTAAATCTCTAGTTCAGAAATGGAAATATTCCATTTTTTTAGGAATGTCTAATTTACTAAGTATCAGCCTAGGCTTTTATTACTCAATATGTTCAGTAATATTTGCAAACTGTTTAACTAAATCCTCAATATCTCTGGTTGTTATAAACAAAGGAAGCATTTGAAGGGGATTAGAAATATGTGAGTGAATTTCCATTTAAATAAAGTTGATTTAGCCCAGAAGGGACAATAGAAGAGCATTCAGTCTCCCTAAATCCACTTTAATGTCAGTAAACAAATGGACCAAAGTAGTTTTCAGTGGTTTTGGCTGTGAGAGGTGAAGTGCAAGAAAAAGGCTTGAAAAATAGTGCTTGCTTTCTCTCTCATGTCCAGGGAGAGGAAATCATGCATCCCTCAGGCTTCAACTCCCTGGCTTAAATGTTAAGTGCCATCTCAAAATTCAGTCTGTCTTTCTGTGTCGTTCTCACGTGTGGCCTTAATTTCTTCCAACTGTCAAGATAAAATTCCATAAGTAGTATTAAGCACCATGCACTTTTAAAAGGTACCACTCATAGGTCGAAAACATACTATTCTTTGTGGCTATTTAAATTCTATTCGGTCATGCCAACATTAGTAACTGATTTGTTTATCATGACAACCATGTAACATTATTCCTGCAGATGTTCCCAGGAATGTAGCTCTACAAAAAGGGCACACTGAAATGCATTTAATTTTAAATATAAAGGCCATAAAGCTGATGATTTTTTGTCAACATATGTGTACACAAATACATACAGGCATACATACCTGTTAAAATTTAGTTAATAAAATTTATTCAATAAATTTATTAACAGTTTGTAGAAGGTGCTAATAAAACTAAATGGATCATTATTATAAGAATATAAAAACCTAAAGTATAATTCATGGCTCTATACCAAAGGCAACGTCTTCTAGGGAAGTTAAAGATTTCATTTTGCTGTATGAAGTTCCAATTATTTGAATCTCTGGAACAAATAGACAGCAGACCGATTAATGCAGATTTGTTATATCTGAGCCACCCAAGTATAAGACTCAAAGGAGAGAGAGGGAGAAGTTTATGTAATGTCCTTAACTATAGGAAGCAATAGGAGCACCAAGTTGCTGGGAGGAGATGAAAACAGATGATGGGAAGGTGCAGAGAGGAAAGACAGGTTGAATAAAGGCTGTCTCTTCATGCAAATGAATTACATAACAAACCCTGAAAGAACAGATGAGAGGATGTGCCTCTAGGCTGGGCAATGTGGCCAAGAATCCGCAGTCTCCCTCCTAGGGATCAGGTTGATCTGTATTTGATGAGATCAGAGGAGGGGAGTTCGTGACCCCCTGAGTCCACTGTAGGAACAACCTCTGTCTAGGCAATGCAAGCTCAGAACTCTTCCCATACACATTGGGAGTGACAGAGGGACAAGTTATGCCCTGTTGTTCTTTCTTAAGCCAAAGAGTGTGCTTTGTCTCCAACGGTCTTCAAAACCATCCTTTAAAGTCAGATAATGGTCTCGTTGCTCTCCTTTCACATTTAAGTAAACTCAGGCACAAAAGAGTCGAATTATTACACATAAATTGAGGATTTGGGCTCCAAAACACACAATCTAAAATGCATGCATAATGTAGGTAGATGTTTATTATCTGACACTATGTTATAACTGTCTTAGTTAATTGATTTTTCAAGATTTAAAAGAACATTTTTTTTTGCAACTTAATCTGATATTGCTTTCTCTGATTACTCGCCCCTGATGATGCAGCCTTGCCAGGCCACAGAGGAAGAGGATCCAAGCAGTCCTGATGAGACTTAACAAGCTATGGGCAGATGGCAACAGTGGAGGACTACCCCTTGCAGTGGTCTAGAGGAAGGGGATGAGGGGAAGAGAGAGGGAGGGTGGGACTGGGGGAGTTGATGGAGAGGGCTTTAGTCAGGATATATAATGAATAAATTCTGAAGAAAAAATTTTAAAAAAAGCAAAAAAAGTAAATTATACTTAGGACTAAGCCATCATGCTGCTCTCCTACGTCAGTCACTCATTAACAGTGAGACACCAAAGCACTTGTATTCAGAAATTTTTTCTCTCCAACTGTGCCTACTGAGTAGTTCTATTTGAGAATACTTTAGACATTTGGAAAAGTTTCAAAAATAACACAAAGACCTCTCACTAAATTTTGGCGCAACTCTTATAATGTCATCTTACACAAATGTAACACGGTTATCAAAATCAAGATTTTTAACTCTGGTGCCACACTTGTTAATCGCATGTTTTGTTTGGATGTCAAGGCTTCTTCCACTAATATCCTCTTTGTATCTCCCTGGACAAATATTGGATGCAGGATACCGATCTGCCTTCAGCCTTCTATAGTTTGTGACAGTTTGTCAATCTTTCCTGGTTTCCGTGGCATTGACAGTATAAAACAAGATTGATCAATTATTTTAGAGAATGACCTTAGTTATGTTTGATGTTTTCTAGAGATTAAACTAAGGTTATTGGTTTGGAGAAGGGTACAAGAAAGGTGAAATGCCCTAGCCGTGTCATCAGAGCAGGGGATGTATAATGCTACTGTAATTCTGAGTTATCACTGCATATGTTAGTACCAATCACTGCTTAAAGGTAGTGGTTGCCAGGTTTCTCCAAGTCAAATTACCCATTTTTCTTTTCTTACACTACTTTTCAGAAGTGAAATACTAAACCTAGTCTATACTCAACTAGAGGAGAATTGATTTCCATTCTATGGAAGAAAAAGTATATTCATATTTTATTCATAAATTTTATGGAAAGATGAAGAATGGAAAACTGTTTACCAATCATATTAATCAGCTCAATTAGTTGATCAGTTTCAAAGTTTATTCTTGTTATTGAGTGTAGGCTTTTCATATATATGACCATTGAGCACATTTCTCATTCAGTTCAATCAACGTTCTTTGTCATCAAGTATCTAGAAATAAAATTTTATCATTTAACTTTAAACACTAGATGGACATTTATTTGTTCTACCATTTCTCCAAAAGGAAAAGCTTTAACTCCTTGTTTTCTGATACTGATAAGTTGCCTACAAGAATGCAGGCATCAGTAATAGGATAAGGGGAAAAAAGAATATGGTCTGCATGAGGTCTTGATAGTGTTTGCATGATACATTGCTGATTTGGGACATAGCCCTTTTTCAAACAAGTGAAGTCTATTGAGAAATTGCTACAAACTCTTAGCTACCTTCATCGAAGTAGCCATGAGTATGATCAATGGACTAGAAAATGGGGACTTCTACTCAATCAAAAGTACCTAGTGTGTCATAGGACTAATCAATCACTCCAAGTTAATAAATATTCAAGTAGACTAAATAATGAAAGGAGCTATCGAATTGCAATTCATATCAGTACTTATTTTTGCATAATGAATATGTGCTTCAAAAGTTTGACAGATATTTATGATGTAGCAAACACAAATATCGCCCTTCCGTTGTCTGTTTTATGTATGCATGCGCAAATTTTTTAGTTTAGATTGGGGGAGTGGTGGTTCTTTGGTTGTTATTTGCACAAAGTAGGCTGAAATCTATTTTGAATGGACATAAATCAAAATAATAAGAGTAAGGCTGAGCGATTTCCAGGAGAACCTTTTCTGAGACCCTGAGGTACGTTTTTACAATCTGTAGAGTCCTAAGAACAAAACAGAACTCTCTCTCTCTCTCTCTTTTAATGAAAAGCAAATGCCATCTATTTCCTATGTAAACTGCATAAAATTGCCGTGATAGATATGGTATCT
Source organism: Pachyuromys duprasi (assembly GCA_028658305.1). Classification (NCBI taxonomy): domain Eukaryota; kingdom Metazoa; phylum Chordata; class Mammalia; order Rodentia; family Muridae; genus Pachyuromys; species Pachyuromys duprasi. The sequence continues at coordinate 38,723,354 of CM053761.1, forward strand.
GATAGCAAAAAAGAGTGAGTTATCTTAAACCAAGCATGAAAGAAAAGTGATTCAGCATTAAAAAACATCAGAAATCTGGGTCTCCAAATACTAAGTTTATGAGTGTCTACCAGAACATATCTTGTGAAAGAAAAAAATGTGTAAAGATGTGCTGTGCAGTAATGTATCAACAAATCAGAACACAGGAGGCGCCAGAAATGGACAGTAGGTCACACAGAGAGTGTAAATTCTACCACTTCCGGGTGATTGGTGTTAATGGAGATCCTAGAACACTGTGATGAGGCAAGGACACAGAAGTCATTCTTAGACTAAGGAGTTTTTCAGGCTAACAACTCCAAAGGGACAAAGTCCATGAAAGAAATCACGTGTGCTCTTAGGAGCACAGAGGACAATCAAGATGATTTCACAAATAGACAGGCACTACCAACAGCTACTATTTATAATTAACTCATAGGGGCTTGGAAGACAGAAAAAAATTCAAAATTTTAAATAAATGAGTGTATGTCACTTCTAATAACGCTGCTCAGATATGTAGAAAGCATGTCTGATTAGGGTCAAGTCTTTGTGATCCAGCCAAAGGCTGGGAATGTAGACTATGCCCCTGTATCTCCTGAATGTATTAATGTGGGTCCAAATGAGTGAAAATCTGCCAGGAAGCTGTAGACCATTATCCTTCCCTAGGCTGCATTAAGTGTAAGCTTCCACGGTGCCTGGCAGGCCTGGGTCTCTGTGCTGCACCTATTAACACTTACCTCTGTGACCTTAATCAACAGGCTTTGCATCACAGAGCCCTCTTGTTTCATTTGTAAGACAAGTTATTCAAAAAGGAGAAAAGGTCTTTGGCAAACCTGAGTTTCTAAAATTTGCTTTTTAAGTATAGCTGTGGTCTTCATGCCAAGAAGGTAAAAACAGGAAGAATGTGGGACTGAAGAATCATGAGCACATGAGCTTAGAAATCTGGAGAGAGAGACAAGGATTTACATAGAGCAATTTCTACCATCTTTTAGTCATCTGATACTAGGTTGACTATTTAATAGTTTTCATTGTAAAATTAGAAGGTAATTAAGAGGAAATAACCATGTGCTAGATCCAATATAAACCCTCGCTCTTAATGAGTTTCCTCAACTATTGTTACTAAGCCTCTTATTAGATCCTGTCCATGCCTTATGCTGTCTGAAAACCGGGCCCAGTACACTTTTTCACGTTAATATTGTCATAGTGAATCAATGCTATGAGAGCAGACACACAGGATTCTGACAGTGTTCTCAAGTACAATTCTACAAAACAACAAACCTCACTGAATTTCTGCCATGTACTTAATGGGACATGGGGAAAAGCAGCTTTTTAGATGGAACAATTATTTTATGTAAGACATGAAGGACTTTTTTTCCTCCTATTCGCCCATCCCAGAGAAAATTGATCTGAAGAGGCACTGAGAAAGCAAGATCTGGGCACACGACAGTCACTGTGTCCTGAACTCACAAAAGCAGGAATTGCCTGCACTGTGCCTGCACACAGTTCTTCACGCTGTACTACCTCTTCCTTAGGAAACAGTTGACTTTTAGTAAATATTGGGGACAGAAAACTTATTTTCTTAAGTAGCATACCCACTGGTGAGCCCACCAGGCTCCATTGGATAGTCCCACACCCCTGATCATGCAAAAAGCCTCAGTTAAGCTCAGTGGATCATGAAACAAAACAAAAACAGTGTGGGGAATGGGGATGAGGGTGGGAAGAAAGAAGGGTGGAGATAAGACAGAGGAATCGGAATGTTTATGACACACATGCATGAAATCGCCAAAGAATACATTTGACCATATTAGTTGAATGAAAACTTGAAAAATAAATAAATTTTATAGGAAAAAACATGAAGATTTTTTTTCTTTAAGCACTCTTTCCATAAAAGAAGCAGACACAAAATAGACATTCTAATAAAAAAAAAAACACAAAAAACCAAACCAAAACAAACAAACAAAGAAGCACAAAGCATTCTACTGCTGCTAGTTTTGTAGGTGAACAAAAGGAATGTTGGTGCTTACCGTGGCTTCTTCGTACTAACTCACTGATAATTCATTTCTTTCTGTTGCTGGTGATGGTGTTTAGGTTTTTTTAGAGAGGAGTTCTAGGTCTCAGATAACTCAGGCTGGCCTCAAATTTTATATGTGGCCAAGGTTGGATTTGAATTCCTAGTCTTCCTCTTTTAGCTTTCTAAGTGCTGGGCTTACAAGCATGTACTGTCATGCAATGCTTAAGTTCCTGCCTCTATGTACATAGTTGATAAATTGCCATGATTCTATAGTAATCATGGGAAAGATGTATATACACATTAAAATTCTCTCCATTTTTTACTCTCTTTATGCTACAGAGCACTCAAGAGTAAATTCTCAAAAAACTCATAGTAGAAGGTAACAGTGTTTACACAAGTTTATTAGTCCAAGAGTGGATAGTTCATCTAGCCCGGGATAGTTAGATTCCTGAAAACTTAAAGATAGAGAAACACAAGTGTTTAGTGGCCAGTTTATTATAGTGAAACTGTTTAATTTATTCCCCTTCCTGTCCTTCCTTGTCAGAGTCAGTGAGGAAACCTTTCTGTCTTTCAAATGTATTCTCCTCTTCTGCAGCAGAATAATAATTGTTATCATGTAATATGGACTTATAAGTATTCAGTAAGCTAAGACACTTGGAGACGTGCTATGAAAACATATCTGCCAAACTTTTTAGAAGCTGAGAAAGGGAGAGTAGAAACTTCTCAGAGACATTGCATTTTGTTGCCCTCTCTGATAAATGTATTCGACAAATATGTATTTTGTGCCTATTATGTTCTGAGGTCTGTGCTTGATACTGGGAATTCTGTGGACAACAAAACAGATTCAGTGTGAGTCTCTATGGCACATAATAGAATACAGATAGGTCTGGGCATTCTACAAAGTCAAATGTGTTTAATTTTCAACTCAGGACACAGAGCCAAATGGTATTTGGTAGCTGTGCACTCAAAACTCAGATGGCCTAGATAATAAACACTTCAAACTCTGTCTATCTCTCATGCCTAACAAAATGACAGACACACAGGGCTAAAGATAGAATTAAGATTTTGAGTATAAAAAGTGAAATTGGACTTTAAGATTTTATGCTTACTAGACTTCCACAGGAAGTCAGAACTAACAAACACTGTCTAGCAGGAAGTGAAAATAATATCCCTTACCTGTTTATTAAGTCATCTGACCAGAGGAGAGCACATAATGGGTGGATCCCAGTAACATAAAAGCATTGGTTGCCCATCTTTATCCAGGAAGTTTACTGGGGGACACTGTGTATTTGTGATTTGATTCTTAGAATTCTAGAGGTATTATTTTCTGCCTAAGTCACAGGTATTTTTTTAACCATTTGTCTGGAATACATGTGGGATCAGGTAACAGAATGTGAGGGTTATGAAAACATATAGCAATATTTCAAGTTTTCTGAATGTCTACCAACCACAACTTAATTAAAAAGGCAAGATGAATCCATATTTTGTCTGGCAGCTCTCAACATACTGTGTAGGGAAACTTCATTGCATGCTCAGTTCAGAACATGCAGTGAACACACTTTGCTTGGTACATTCCATCAAATCTTGACATGTCAACAAATAATGCCTGAAACAACCCACCACAGACTAGAGTCTCTTGTTACAGACTTTGGCATTTTTGCTGAACACATAAAATTGTCCTGCATTTTAAGAAATAAAGACAATGCGGCCAGTCCTAATGCTGATAGGCTAGGGTCAGATGGAAGGGGAAAAGGACCTCCCCTATCAGTGTACATAGGGAGAGGCATGGGAGGAGATGAGGAAGGGAAGGTGAGGTTGGGAGTGGACAAGGGAGGAACTACAGTTGGGATACAAGGTCTCTAAACAGTAATTAATAAAATTAAATAAATTTTAAAAAGAAAACAAAAAAGAAATATAGTGATTTTCATTTAGAAATATAAGGATTGAATCACAGACTCAAAAATGTCTATATGTTCACCCCATCATTCTTCAGAATGTAAGCTTCAAATTTATATGTGTTCAGATTGTTTTGTGTTCAAGTGCTTGATTTGAAAATTTGCCATTTGAATTCTTGACTTCAGTTTCACTACAAACTCTACATAAGTCTCTCCTGGCAGAAAACAAGCAACAGGACAGGAGCATGCAAAGGAGGACCTCTGGGGGAGTCAATGTAGCGATGTATCAAAGCAGATATTAAGACTCGCGATCAAGCCTTTTGCAGAGGGCGAGAAGTGATGATAGAAATGGGGGAGGTTGGTGAAACTTGGGAAGAACAAAAGCTCCACAAAGACCAAACTGAGCAGGGCACAGGGGTCTTGTATGAGACGGTTTCTACAACCAAGGACCATGTGTGGCTCTGGAACCCCCGCTCAGATGGGGCCCATGATAGCTTGGTGTCGGACTAAAGAAGCTAGTGAGGGAAACAGGGACTGTTTCAGTCATGAACTTGATGGCTGACTCTTTGACCCTCCCCCATACAAGCCGGGGACTGACAGACTGGCTAGATCCCAGGGGAGGACATTGCAGCCAGCCCTGAGGAGACAGGATGAGCTGGGGTTGGATGGAAGGGGAGGAGGTCCAACAATTTCTGAAATGTCCCTAGAGACACTTCTGCCACTTTGTAATTTGTATATATGAAAAGCAGTGTTCTCAGAAATGAAAACTTTAAAATCAAATTATCCATAACCCTGAAAATGCTGAAGACTCACTATTTCCTATAGCATAAATTACATACCGAGGACTTAATTCTGTATGTAGACAAAACCCAGTAAATTCATCTCATTATATGCAAATTTGCTTTTGGTTTTTAATAAAGGCAAAACACATGCATGCCAAACATTTACTTTAAAATGATTTTAATTATTTAGAAACAGTAAATGTATACCTATCTCACATTCCCACTTTTCTGGGTCATGTGAAGATTTCTCTGGCAAAGTGGGGTTGTAAATAGCAAAAGTAAAAGAAGCCCATTATGATTCAGTAAACTGATCAAAGAGCCCATCCTCCTCCCAGGCCCAAACTTTATCTGACTTGAAAGCTTTTGTTAAAATCACCAGAAAGGGAGGGAGGGAACAGAGGAAAAGGCACAAAAATCAAAGGACTTTGGACCCCCACAGAGACCTTGAACTTGGAGTCTATGAGATGTTTTAAATTTGGGGTTATGAATTTTTTTTCATTTTTCCATGCTGATTTTGTGATGTGCTTCAATATGTTGGTGAGTTTTAAAGGATAAACATAAAACTTTTAATATAATCACCAGTTCACTTTTCTTGATATTTGCACTGGAAGCTGGGATTGATCTAGAATCAATATTTGAAAGTCAAGTTCCTTTATATGCTATGCTTACAGTGAGAATTTTTGAACAGAGTGGTAAATAAGCATGATTTCAAACGTGAATGCCTTCAAAATTTTACAGTGTGTGTAAGAGAGGAAGAGTATGAGTGTGTGTGCATGTGAGTGTGCATGTATCTGTGCATGTATGTGTATGTGAGTGTTTATGTGAGCGTATGCGTACATGATTGCATGTGTCCATACAAATGTGTGTGGTGAGTGTCCATGGTACACCTGTAGAGGTCAAAGGAAACTTCGCGGATTCAATTCTCTCTTTCAACCGTTGTGCACATTCTGTGGATCCCAAGGTTGGTACAGAAAGCCCTTTTACCCCACGTATCTCATGTCAGTCTGTGTACACACTAGGTTTTAAAAACTGTTTAGTTTGCACCAAGGACTGTTAATCTTTGTACATGAAACAGCACCAATTCAATAATTCTTATTGTGTGTATGTGAAGTATCCCCCTCAACAGCTCATGTATTGAAGGCTAGTTTGGTCCCCAATATTAAGTTCAGAGATGCAGCTTTTAGGACGTGATGTATTGATCTGGCAGGCACCGCTCTAAACAATGAATTAAACCAATGGTGGACGGATGTTTGTAGAAACTGTGGAAGGTGGAGCCTAATTAGAAAAATTAGGTGATCCACATTCCACGAGTGTATTTTATTTCTGCTTCTACTTCTCAGTCCTTCTCGCTCGCTCTCGCTCTCTTGCTCTCACTCTCTTTCAAATGAGATGAGCAGCCTCCTCTATCCTATGCCTCTGATGTTTTAATCTCCTGACGGGTCCATGACAAGGAGCCAACTGGCTATGAACTGAAACCTCTATTACAGCCCCTGTCTTCTTATATGTATGATAAGCAATATTTGCATTGCATGTTGGTAATATAAGAGAAATCTGTCTGGAGGAAATTCTTTTAGAGACTTGAAGAGATAGATCTGCAATTAAGAGCACTTACTATTCCTAGAGAACACCCAAATTCTGTTCCCAGTACCCATATTAGGTCAACTTAGAACCATCTGTATCTTCTCCTCCATAAAATTCTGATGCTTTTGGCTTCCATGAGCAGCTGCATACACAGACACACACACAAAATGCAATACAATACTAATAAAATTTTATATAGACTATAATAAAATTACATATATACATATATATGTAATATATATATATATATGAGCTTTCAGGTCAGCAATTCTACATATTGACATTTTCTGAAAGGTGTAACAGTTGACACATTACAATTGACAAAAACTACACTTTAAATGAGCAAAATGAGAGAGGAAATCAATATCTTTCTATAGTTATATATAGAAAAGTATATAATTTGAAGAGTGTATCAGGAAGCTGTCAAAACTCTATATTATCAGTTGGAAAAGGGTAAAAAGAATAGTTTCTTCTTTTAAAGAAAAAGATTTATTTATTTCATGTATGTGAGTGTTCTGTTTTCACACATACCAGGAGAATCAGATTCTATTACAGATGATAAGTTACCAGGCATTTGCTGGAAATTGAACTTGGGACCTCTTTAAGAGCAGCTAGTGCTCTTAACCAAGGAGACATCTCTCCGTTCTAAAATTAGTTTCTTTTAAAACTACAAAGGATACTGTTATGACTTTGATTCTTATAAACAACTGTGGCTCTCAATTTTGACCTATGCTCTATTATGCAGATATAATCAGTCATCCTGACAGATCCACTGACTCATTTCAAAGAGTATTTTTGTTTGTTTTTCATTAAATAAAAGCTTCACTCTGCTATTTTAAAATTTCAGTGATGAGATTTTATTTGCTTTAATCATGCTCACCTTGACCTTAAACTCTTTGCTTATATCTCATTTAAGTACCCCAGGTCTTACTACAAATGTGTCACAATGACAAGATGAAACCCTGGGAGATAGCATAAACCCTTCAGAGGCCCAGGAGCCCAGTCAAAATGTGATCAGCCTCATTAAGTGGCGCTATACAAAATGTTCGTTCTTCCTCTAAGACACATTGGATAAAACAAGCTTAGTTGGGTAACATAACCCCCCTGTGCATCACTCTTTCTATATGCACAGTGGTACAGTTCAAGACGATGAAGGGTTTCTGAGCAAGAATCCCCCACCATACTAACAAAAACTTCTCTCCTGTAAGCCACCCCAGCCTTTGCCCTTGCATTAAATCCCATCCAAAGTATTCAAAATAGGCCTATCACTGAGATTTATGAAACAGGGCATGAAAGTATTTACAGAAAATAAAACCCCATCTAGTATACTGCACTGACAAGTACAATGTGTTGTGAGTAGGGAAAGCTTTACATTCTTCTTTATGGTCATTCTTTAAATCTTATTCTAAAATATTACTCAGCAGTGAAAGTAGAAATGATTGCTCTGGTCATACACACCCCACATAAGAGGTTTACTACCATGACAGTGACAGGTTGGCCTTTGCTCTGCAAGGCAGATGAGTATAACAAAGCACTCATAGTAGGGAAAGGGGACCCGTCACTCCTTTTATGATGTTGGCCTGCACAACTTAACTGCAATTGTGCTTTGGTCCTTTCTTTTTTCTTGGTATTCATTCATTCCTTTCCTGCATTTTACAACCTAGTTTTCTAAAAGCACAAACAATACGAACACAGAGAGTAAAGAAATACTGCCTTTTCTAGAGGAAAAAAAAATCCATCATTTCAAAACTGTCATCAGTTTTGGTTCTGATATAATGAACTTTTCTTTCTGATGCTTCTCCAAGAAAGAGAGGGAGAAGAGAGGAAAACAAGAAGGGAGGGGTACAAGCAGGGAGCAGGGAATGAGTGTGTGGAGGAAGGCAACAAATCAAGTAAATTTCCAACCAATATGTTTGAATTATTTCTTTCCTTTATCTTTCAGCTCCATCATATCTTCCTGAAGACTTGAAAATCTTCATTTTCTTTTTTTTAATTTTAAAAATCAAAGGTAAATGGTATTCCTAAACTTATGTTAGCCTTGGTAATAGGGCAGAAAACAGCTTTACCAGGTGAAACCACTTATTTCCCTATTTTGGAAACGCTTTTTTTATTCTATAATTTACAACTATTTTCACCCATCAGAATTGATTTGTCACATACCTGCTAAAATTCTCAATGAATATTCATTGATTCCAGTATTAGTTCTTTATTGGAATTCATTTTCATTATGAGATATATTGTTTCTTCTTGATGGGATGGGAACTACTTCTCAGTCTTTCGGATTTGTTTGTCCATCATTCCTTCTTTGGGGAAGCTATCAACACACACCCTATTTTGTGACAACTATTCCATCATGACATTAGGGTGAACCTACCCAGGCTGATCCTATGAGCAAATCATACAGGTCTAATCTAGCTTCCAGAACCAGGAAGCCTTGATTAGATTTCAGGTTCTATCATTCTTTAATTATAAGACTTTGGGTAACTTTGTTAATTTCCCTGTGTCTCAGTCTTCCCATAGAAAAATCATTAGCAGGACCTGTGGGATAAAAAAGTCAAAGTAGAGTATTAATATATAGCAGACATTTAGTAAATTCTTCCTAATATTTTTAATTTGATAATGGTTCATCTGTGTTTTACTTTTTTTCTGGCTATGAATGCATCCTATACATAAACTTCTTTGGGCTTAGAATGCTGAGTTTTGGTACTTTCTTTTAAATGTTAGAGTAATTACAATCTCAATTGCCAATATCCATCTTCTGACCAAAGAGAGAGCCAAAGCCAGCATTTAACACGTGGAGTCAAAATAGTTTTAGGAGTACTGTGACCATAGTGTTTAAGGCCAAGTTAGACTTCAAAGATATGAACTATAAAGTAACTCTCCGCTTCTCATAGTTATATTCTGATTGTGTGTAGTAGGGAGGTGCTTATGCATCGGTGTGCTCATTTAGAGGGACCCAGAATAAAATCTTCAGATGATTCTTAGGGCTTATTTTCTTTCTTTTTTTAAAATTTATTTATTTTTATCTCAATCACAGGTTAGGTACTTTGAATCCCAGGCGTAGACCCCTCCCCCATTCCCTCCTACCCTCCCACTCCCTCCCTCATCTCCCTCTTCCCTGCCCCCTCCAAGTCCACCAACAGGGGAGGACCTCCTTCCCTTCCATCCAACCCCAGCTTATCCTGTCTCCTCAGGGCTAGCTGCAATATCCTCCCCTGGGATCGAGCCAGTCTGTCACTCACCGGCTTGTATGGGGGAGGGTCAAAGAGTCAGCCATCAAGATCATGACTGAAACAGTCCCTGTTTCCCTCACTAGGGTCTTCAGTCCTACACCGAGTTATCTGGGTCCTCCTTCTTGTATATCCTCTCTAGGTGCATAGATTTCAGCTTGAACTTCCTATCCTATAGGTTTATATAAGTGAGTATATACCATA
>CM053761.1:38733571-38768767 GCA_028658305.1 Pachyuromys duprasi
AGTATTCTTCAAGAAGATCAGGGATTTCCGGTGGTTTGTGGTGTGTGTTTTGTCTCAGTTTATCTCTGTTGTGGGCTCTGTGTGCCCAGCTTCGTGCTTTGTGCTAGAAGCTGTGAGCACTGCAGGCTGGTCACCCCTCTGGTCTTCAGTCTTTACTCCTCATTCTGTGCTAGAGTCTGAGTGTCTAGGTTTGAGATGTCAGCTGGGGGCTGTGGACTCAGCCCTGGGCTTGCTGCTAAGGGCTCTCCCCTGGAATGGCGATTTGGCGCCTCCTTCTGTGCCAGGGCCTGTGCACCACGGTCTGAGATGATATTTGGGGCACACACAGTGGGTTTGGGTTGGTGTGCATCCGCTGTATGCAGGGCTGTCTGAAATGGTGCCCGAGGCCTTCTCTGTCTGGCCCATGGACACACACCCGAACTGGGGTTTTTGCTGGTGGATGCGTGCAGCTTTCGCCCTCAGTGTGCGGTTTGGTCAAGATGGTCCCAGGATCCTCTCAGCTGTGGGTTGAGACAGAACTCGGTTTCCTCCCAGATCCGCTGGCGGACTCACACACTGACTGAGTTTTTGCTGGCTGAAGCGTTCGCCGAGCGCCCTTGCAGTGTGCGGACTGGTCAAAACAGTCCCCCAATCCACTCAGTCTGTGGTGGTTCTGGCGATCGGTTCGTGCCTGCAGCAGACCCGTGGGTTGAGGCAGAACTCGGGTTCCTCGCAGATCCGCTGGCGGACTCACACACTGACTGAGTTTTTGCTGGCGGAAGCGTTTGGCTTGGGCCCCCGCAGTGTGGGGACTGGTCAAAATGGTCCCCCAATCCACTCAGTCTGGGGTGGTTCCGATGATCGGTCTGAGCCCGCAGCACACCCGAGGGTCGAAGCAGAACCTGGGTGCAGTGCGAGCTCGCAGGGCGCAGTTCAGCGAAAATGGCACCAGGTTCCTCCCGAGACTGCCCGCGAGACTGTGCGATCCAGTCTATTCTGGCAGGTGCGGGCGCCCAGCACTGCTCGTCCAGATCAGAGCTGTGCGCCGCTTGTCACCGGGAAATTTCTCCAGGTAATAACTGGATGTCCCTAGGGTTTTCCCACTTGATTTTCTCACCATAGGAGTTCTGCTCACCTGGCACTCACAATGCTGGCGTTTTAGGTCCCAGAGTTCAGTCTCCTGGTCGCTGAGTTGTTTCTGCTCTCCTACTCCTCAGACACAGTGTTCTCTCATGGCAGCCATCTTGGATCTCCGTGCTTATTTTCTTTTATTGTAACAGGTTTTGTCACTACCCTGGAACTCAGTAAGAAAGCTAGGGCTGCTAGCCAATGTGTTCTAGAGTTCTGCCTGGCTTAGCTGCCCTAGTGCTTGGTTTACAAGCTCATGCCAGAGTTCCTGATTTGTATAATATGAGACCTGGAAGTTGTTCTCAGATAGTTCTCTCTCTCTCTCTCTCTCTCTCTCTCTCTCTCTCTCTCTCTCTCCTTTTTTTTACCTCTTAAAGCAATTCACCATTTTCAAACTGTCTTGATAATTACAAACTTATAAGAACTCACATTGGCTAAGGTTTTTTGTTTGTTTGTTTGTTTTTACACTCTATTAATTTTGTATCTCACTTGTAGCCCCATCTCTCATCTCCTCCTGCTCCTACCCTCCCTCCCTCTTCTCCCCCCCATCCCTCTGCCCTAGTCCACTGAAAGGGGAAGTCTTCCTCCCCTGCCATCTGACCTTAGCTTATCAAGTCTCATCAGGATTGCCTCGATCCTCTTCCTCTGTGGCCTGGCAAGGCTGCAAAACCAAAAGAAAGTGATCAAAGAGCAGGCAACAGTCAATGACAGAGGCAGCAACTCTTACTCGGGAACCCACATGGAAACCGAGTTACCTATAGGCTACATCTCTGCAGGAGGTTATGTCCTCTCCATGCATGGTCCTTGGTTGGTGCATCAGTCTCTGCAGGGACCCCTGGGCTCAGATTTTTTGGCTTCGTTGGTCTCCTTGTGGAGCTCCTGTTTCCTCCGGGTTCTTCTATTTCCACCTTCTTCCACAAGACTTTGGGCATTCTGCCCAAAGTGTGGCTGTGAGTCTCAACTTCTGCTTTGATACACTCTCAGGTGGAGCCTTTCAGAGGATATCTGTGGTAGGTTCCCGTCCTGTTCCCTCTTCCACCACTTCTGGTATCTGTCCTTTGTGCCATTCTGAAGGAGATCTAAGCATCCTCCCTACGCTAAGGTTTTTAAAGTATGTTTGTGTCCTTACCAGTTTGTTTTAGTAAAATGGCTTAATTAATCTATGGCAAATAGACTTCTGTATTAAAAGTGATAGACAATAGAAAATTATTTCAAACTTTCCTTTAAGACAACATAGGAAGGAAAACCTTCACTACTGAATCAAAATGTGGTTGTCTTGAAATTATTATTCTTCAGTTTGATATAAAAGGTACTGGAAAGTATCATATCTATTACTTGCTGTTACTGAAGCCTGCCTTATTTTCTCCTGTTTAGCTAGTATGTTACAGTTATTGTGTTCAGCTTGTACTTTGTCATGGAAATTCCCACAGTGACTTTCAGCTAATTCTAGATGTAATTACTTACTTAGTCTGTTCATTCATCACTTGTTATTTTCTCACAAGTGCTTATTTAATTTTCTCTTGTTTTTGTTGGCTATTTATTAGTGTCATGCATGACTTGTTTCTTAAATGCTTGCAAAGGGGTTTGTGTGATGTAACTGAACTTAATGTATGTAATCTAACTAAAACATCACATTATTTTGTAATCATTAATAATTATAGTGCCTTCTTTAATGATTAAGTTAGAAGTTATGAAATGGAATCTGGACCTCATGACTTTGAGTGATCAAAATTTTATACCTGGAAAAAACACTAAAATCACTTCACTCCATCAGTGGTACTAAGTCTGGTATCACATCAGCAATATCTCAATGTTTACAGCACCTAGAATTTGCTCCTGTAAGATTTAGAACAAATGGAGCCTTGTATGTGAGTTTCAAATGCTCTCTCAAGTAATTCTGACGAACTGCATTGTGAACTAAGGGATGAGGAATCCCAATTATTTTTAGAATATCTGGAGAGTAAGAAATATGTGTAAATAAGTAAAATTAGTCTCAGACATAGCTAGAATTCGAATCGGTCTTTCTTTTCTGTGATGCAATATTGTTGTCATCTTTGTAAAGATCACTTATAGCAAACTCTTCAACGTACATCCAGCTCTTCAGCACACCTATTCCTTCTATGCATGGAGAAAGGTTGCCAAGGGGGGAAGGAAAATAAGAGGCAGTGGGAGAGGAAGAGTGAGGAATAGAGACAAAAAAGGAAGAGAAGGGAGGAAGGGGAGATAGTGAAAGGAGGTTACTTCCCCTGCTGGGTTTCCTGACAACATAATTCAATAGATTCTGACTTCTGTTTTTTTTTTCTTAATGTAATTTGAGCTGAATTTTTGATCACTAAAGAAAGTGATCCAAACATTCTATAATCATTCCTAACACTGATTAGGAGACACCCAGGATGCAATTCCAAGAAACTCAACACGTATGAGCTTAGCATAGAAATAGTTTGGCATGATATTTAGTCCAAAGAAATAACAGACCGATCAGTGCTGATGAGCCTCCTCCAGGTAGGACAGCCAAGTATCAGAGGTCACAGACTGAGTAAATAGGACAGCAGTTTGCCATTTCTGTCCATGGTTCCTGAGTACAGACTAAATCACTTTCGTCACAGTTTCAGTTTTCCTCTTATGTATAAACACCTTAGCATCAGATATGGTGATCAAAGTCCGCGAGTGGCCGGTGGCCTGAAAGATGACCTGAATGCAAAATAAGGTCAGAGAAGGAAAAAAAAGGGCAGTTTTCCTGAAAAAAAAAATGGGGATTGGTTTTTCCTCATTAGAATAATTCTGTCTTCCCACCATTGTGTCTTTGTCACAGTAAGGAAGTAGATTTTTTTTTTCTTTTAGGTGAATGTTAGTTTTACCCTCTGGGAGATAATTTTCAATATCTAGGCACATCCCCAAGGGTCACATTTACTCATGAACAGGGACTCTCCCGGGTTCTGGAAGGAAGTTTTGAAAGAGAAAAAAAAATCTGCTAAAGAAAAATATATTTGGCATGAATGAAAGGAGCAAGGATGAGCAGAGAAGAAATGAGACTGCAGAATAAGAGAGAAATGATTGAGGTCTGAGATCCATACCACCAATTACTGGCTGTAATTATATTGAAGGCAATGGGAAATATATGAAGTGTTAGCTAAGTGACTCTTAAAAATGAAGCTGTCTCATATGTAATTCCCATTGCCATATTGCATTAATTATTTATAAATGTCACTCACTGCAGAATTGGGGTATGATCTCTCCTCTTCTCTGAATCCCCATCATGCACGGTGTGAGTGGTGTTAACAGAGTGGCCTAGGGTATATCATTCTTGCAGCAATGAGAGGACAATTCTGCAGGTACATGAGAGAGAGAGAGAGAGAGAGAGTTCAAATGCAGCCACACTGACAAGGTGACCATGAAGGTGTAAGTTTTTAGGGATTTGCACCTCTTAGAGAGAGTATTGTACTTCCTAAAGAAGGAGATATAGGTTGGAATTAATTTAATTTGAATCTCAAAGGATAGAGACACTGGCTGTTATCTGGGTTATACCTACAGTATTGCTGGGATTCAGTAGTTCCTTTCATATGACCCACTTCAAAGCACATATGAAAGGTTGCAAACATACTTGCTTTTTAAACTACAGATTTTTTTCCTGAGTGCTATCAAGTATTTTCAAGAGTACCAGTTGGTTCCATGTTCATATCACGAGGAGATCATGTTGAACCCATCCTATTGGTATCCTTTAAATGGTTAAAATGTATATTACTTATACGTCAATTGTTTTCAGAGGTGAGATAGATTTTGTTCTATATATATATAGCCTATATACAAGCTGGTCATGGTAAAAAAATTTTTTTTGGTAGTAATTGCAAGAGATATAACAAAAGGTTTAAAAAATATGCACCTTATCAAAACTGAAATAAAAGCAAGAACAAATCCCATCAAGAGTTTATTCTAAAAGAAATCTAAGACACTTGCTATGAAAATCTCTACTGTAATGAATTGCTTGACAACATGTTGTCATACTCATTCAGCAAACAATGTAACAGAGACATGCAAGCAGCTTTCATAAGTGTAATGGAGTGGGAACTTGTTATATAGAGTGTGAATTACAATTTCTAACATATATTAATATTTTTGCTTTACAAAATCATGTGTGTATGAAATTCTATACTGTTTTCTATAATGGCTCTGTGAATTCCTGCATCCAGTGCATGGGGGAGAGCTTGATCCTGTCGGTAGACTTTCGTACCTGTGATCTTGGAGTTCAAAAATATGGATGGGCATGGCCAGCCCTGAGTCTTGCAAGACAAGTTCTGGGTGGGACAAAGATATGTCATTAGTGGCCTTGTTTGTAGAGTGATTCTTGGGAATTTTATATCAGCATTTTTAAGTCTGGCCATGATCTAGGAAGGAAACTCTTATTAGTTCTAGTCTGACTAGCTCAGGTGGTATTGAGGATTGGACTCAAAGATGCCCATGTTTCCGGTGCCGCCAGCCACAGCTGGGGTCTTCTCCAGGTCCTAATTGACAGGCAAAGGTAAAGTCAGAGCTCTGCTGTGGACACTTTATTTCCAAAGAGGTAGGCTTGGAAGGAGACCTTTCCTAGTTCCCTTAAGACACATAAGCTCGGAATTTAGTCTTATGACCATGCTGGCCTCTGGTACCAAAGCTGCAGTATGCTGCCATTGGCCCACTGAGACACAGTCCAACCCTCAGCTTCTCATAATGTCACTGGGCTTTATAAGCAAGTTGAATCTGGCAGAGGAGTTTCTGTAGCAGCTAAGATTCTAGGAGATGGAAGGCTCAGTCAATGTCAAGTCCTTCTATGGACTAGCCAGATCCGGAAGTAGATTGCTAGCTGGTGAGAACTGCAGAACCTCCCTGTAGGTGGACTGTCTATGGTTGGCACTTTTTGCTTTTTTTCCCCCCTAACAGTGTGGAGGTTTCGCCACAGGGGAGCTGGAATGGAAGCTGTGCTCTCTTTTCTTCTTTCTTCTAGGCTGTCTTTTTGATTCTTCATACACTTAGGGCTTGCTGTCACTCCCTTGCTGATTACCAAAAATTTCCCTCAATCACTCTCATAGAAAGAGATTTTCTTTTGTTGCCTTAGCTGTTCTCTGTGACACGCACTGCATAGGGCACCTCTATTCTGCTCTTGGCTTTCATCCACCTGAGGTAATTGCTATTAAAATGCATAGATTTATACATATTTATAGACACATTTAAATATATGAATATAGTGAATATAAAGTATAAATTGGAAATGCTGTTTCCTCTTGACTTTTTGTCTCAATATTGGTTTTCCTGCCTGTTACACTAGTTCATTCAAGGGTGTATTTTGTGAAAGGCATGCGGATTGTTTCCTTTCCTTGATGAGATAGGACTTGTTCAGTTGTCTGCGGCAGAATCTTAGTTATTTTGAGTGGCTTGGGATTGTTTCTACACTTTCATTAATAACTGTCCTTTGAACAAATGATACTACTTAATTTACTTGAGCCTGTGCATGGTTTAGGGACATATCTCTGAAAGATTTTTTTCATTTGTCCTTCCCTTATTCATGTATGCAGAATGAATGCTTCTTGAGTCAATTAAGAGTATTTATTTTGATGAGGCCTTTCCATCCCATAATTAAGGGAACTTCATGTTCACTTAAAAATTCACGGAACAAGACAGAACTCAGTGATTCATTCTCTCGACAAACATCAGGACTCCTTCACAAATTTATGATGTGAATTCTGACTTCTAAATAAATTCAGTATCTTCTCATTTTCAAACGTTCACAGCCTCCCTCTTTTAGTGGATTTTAGAACATGATCATTTTATGAATGTAAGATCATGTCTCCAGAGTGCTGAGAAGATGGCTCAGCTGCCTATTTGCCATGCAAGAATAAGATCTTGTGTTTAGATACTCAGATGCACATAAAAATCAGAGCACAGAGGTGCATGTCTGCACTCTTAATACTGGGCAGGCAAAGACAAGTCAACCACTAGAGCTCAATGGCTATCCACCCTAGCTTTAAATGAGTTCCAGGTTCCACAAAGAGCACTGCCTCAATACACACACACATACATACATACATACATACATATATACATATATACATACATACATACATACATACATAAATTGGAGAGCAATTGAGTAAGATAAGACAATTGGCATAAATTTCAGACACAAGTATACCCCTCCAAAAAAAATGTCCACACATGTAACACACACACACATTCTCCTGCTAATATTAGTCTAATACTGATGTGAAAATCTATCTGCGTCAATTGGTTGCCATTAATTATGATCATACATGAAAAATAAAACATGGTTGATTAAGTATTTGTCCCTGGTCAGAAGTAGTGGCACATGTCTTTAATCCTATCACTCGGGGAAAAAGAGGAAGGCAGATCTCTGTGAGTTTGAAGCCAGCCTGGTCTAGAAAGTGAGCCTAGGAAAGTCAAGGATAAACAAAGAAATCCTGTCTTGAAAGAAAAAAACAAAAACAAAAAAAGCACTTTCCTAAATTATACTTCTTGTTGCCTACCTGCAGCATTACCTGGGTATTAATATTTTGTAATTTTTTTTCCCACAAACTATCTGGAAATTCATACATTTTACAGGATGAGGGGATTAGATCCATGTCAAATCTTCCAGGTCCTGTGTCCTTAAGTGTTCTGTGTCTCTAGCAATCGGGGCTTAACTTCAGCCTCTGAGAGGCAAACCAAGGACAACAGAAATACTCTATGTTGCTTTGGAAGTTACTTAAACTCTCCTGAATAAGCCTATAAGAAGATTTTCATGCCTGGTGCTGTGTTTTCTGTTATGGTCTACATCTCTTCTGGGGATTATTGTAATCCCAAGTAGCATAGCTTCATTCATTCATAATTCATACATACACTCTGATATGTATTATACATAATTTGTGTAGATGTACTGTAAAAATGGTATCTTGAGGCTTTAATCAAACAGCCGTGGTGATATTTGTCACTCTCCTGTCCTCTTTCTCCAGTGACATCCTTTTCCCTAATTAAAGTACCCCCATATTTTTCTTATTTCCCCTTCATATTTCCCAGTCTC
This sequence comes from Pachyuromys duprasi, assembly GCA_028658305.1. Lineage (NCBI taxonomy): Eukaryota > Metazoa > Chordata > Mammalia > Rodentia > Muridae > Pachyuromys > Pachyuromys duprasi. The sequence goes on from CM053761.1 coordinate 38,741,727, forward strand.
TTATATCTACAATTTTTACATTTCATTTATTTATTTGCTATTTTTTTTGGTACATGATTTCTATGCTATGCAATCTGAAATCAAACTTCCCAGACTCTTGCCTTAGCCTTCTGAGCATGCCACGCTAGGCTTTGTTTCTTATTATTTATTTCTTATTTATATATTTATGGTTTTAGAGCTGGTGACTTTTTTACTGGTTTGTATCCTTCAGCAATTTTTTTCAGACAATGTGATAAAACTATCTTTGTTTGCCCATGCATTTGACCTTACTCTGTCAAAGGAATAATCTGGAACTAAGATGATTTTTTTTCTGATGGCTCTCTTATCTTCATTGTTATTAGAAACCACCCCAACATCATTTTTCATATGTGTTTCCTGGGAGGTAAGTTGTTCTATTCTGTTGTCCTCACACCCTTTAAACTTTCCTAAAGTTGTGGACACCTGAACCGTACCTATAGTGGTGGGTTTAGTATGTGTTTCTGCATTATGATAAGGTTATGAGCCTAAAATTGGACAAGGAATGGAATGTGGTGGTGTGAAAGAAAATGGCCCCCATAGGCGAGTACTATTAGGAGTGTGGCCTGGCTGAGGTAGGTGTGTGGTGGTGTTAGAGAAATGTATCCCAGTTAACTTCCTGCTTTCCTGTTCATCTGGGTATGGAACTCTCAGCTCCAAATCCAGCACCACGTCTGCCTACATGCTGCCATGCCTTCAGGCATGATGATAATGTACTAGAGCTCTGGAACTAGGAGCCAGGCCAAAATAATACTTTCCTTTATCATAGCTGCCATGGTCTCTTCACATCAATAGAAGCCGTGGGAATGGGGCTTCTCTTGATTGTTTTACTTACCAGCTAGCAGTCAGTTCAGAAACCATTCCCTCTTAATCCTCTCTTTTATAAATTTATTTTACTAGTACTTTGACTGTTTCTTACAGTATGTTTCAATCTTATTTACTCATCTCCCCCAACTCTTCCAAGACTTACATGCTTTCCTCTGCTCACTCATTGCTATGGCCATTTTTAAAGTTTCTTTGAGACTGATATGTACTGTTTGAATGTTATTGAATTATGGTTTTCAATTAGAAAGTGCTGGGAGTACCAGGGGCTACATTCTTTATTTTTTTTCCCAGAATCATCCACAAGTACTGTTTATTATTTTATTTTATTTTACTTTTACAACTCATTCATTTTATATCCTAACTGAAGTCCCTCTCTCAACTCCTCCCAGTCTCACCATCCTGCCCTCTTTCTCCCTATCTCCTTCCCCTAGTCCAGTGAAAGGGGCAGTCCTCCTCCTCTACCATCCGCCAATAGCTTGTTAAGTCTGGATCCTTTTCCTCTGTGGCCTGGCAAGGTTGAATTGCCAGGGGCAAGGGATCAAAGAACAGTCAACTGAGTTCATGATAGAAACAGACCCTCATCCCCTTACTAGGGAATCCACATGGAGACTGAGCTGCCAATCTGCAGGGAGTCCAGGATCCCTCTGTGCATGGTCCTTGGTTGGAGCATCAATCTATGCAGGACTCCCTGGGCTTAGGTTTTTAGCTTTGTTGGTCTGCTTGTGTAGCAACTGTTCCCTCCCCGAGCCTACTATAGAGGGTCCTCCCAAGAAGGGATCGGAAGCAGATGCTGGGGCTACATTCTTAAATGAAATTGTCCTTGTCCCATCATCTAATAATTGTCACAAACTTCACAGCTTAGGGTGAGACTGTGCCTACCTCCCCTCGCCTTTCTAGGATTCTGTCTGGCCTGGGCTTTCACAGGTTTTCATAGATCCTATCACAAATACTGTGAGTTCATATGTGTGGTTGCCATGCTATATGTGCAGCTACTGCTTCATACTCTATGCTCTTCACCCCATTGCAATTGTACAGTAGGTGTCCATATGCTTCTGATAAAAGGTCTTAAGTGTTATTTATCCCTTTTCATGCTCTTTCCTCTACTCTCCACTCAACTCCAAGTAAATCTTTTCCATTTTATTGTTCTCTTTTAACCCTTTATACCAGTGAATTTTCTCACCCCTTTCTTGAAAATCTCTCCTTATGCTTCCTTAGTAACTTTCTGATATCTGTGGTTATTCCAAATGAAACATATACATCTGAAAATTCAAAGATAAAATCTGAATGAGAAAAAATGTGAAATTTGTCTTTCTGGGTCAAGGTTATATCACTCCCAAAAATTATTTCCAGCTCCATCCATTTACTGACAAATTTCACAATTTTATTCTCTTACTAGTATAATGTTCTACCACATATTTATTTTCTATTAATCAAGGGATAGACATCTAGGCTGTTCCCATTTTCTGGTTATTATGAGTAAAGCAGAAGTGAAAATAGAAAAACAAGTGTCTCTACAGCAAGGTTAATACCTAAGAGTGGTATGTCTAAATCTTAAGGTATATTGCTGGCTTTGTGAGATACCTCTAAACTAGTTTCCATAGTGGTTCTGCCATTTTCCACATCCAGCAGAACTGAATAAGTGTTTTCCTTTCCTCTACATACATCCCAACCACACCAACATATTTAATTATTTGCTTTTATTTTTGTATGTGTCTTTTTTATTGAATTTAAAAATTTTGATTAGAGTGAGTTAAAATTAAAAAGAAGTTTTAATTTGTATTTTCCTGTTGGTTAAGGATGTTGAACATTTTCAGGGTGTTTTCCAGCATTTTGTATTCATCTTTTGATAGTTTTCCTTTTAGTTCTATGCTCCAGTTTCTAGAACTTTGGTGGAGTTTATTGTTGCTGTTTTTAGTATTGTCTAATTTCTTGAATTCTTTATAATCTAGATACTAACCACCTTTCAAATGCATAGCTATTAAATACTCTTTTCCCTTTCTACGGGCTGTGTCTTCACTGGATATGGTGACCTTTGCTCTACAAATTGTTTTGTTTTGTTTTATGGGGACCTGGGTCTTAATGCTTTTGCTGCTAGGGTCCACTGCAGAAACTTCTTTCCTGTGCCAATGAGTTCAAACATATTCCTTACACAAGAATCAGGATATCAGGTCTTATGCTGTAGAGTTTGATCCATTTGGAGTTGAGTTTTGACCAAGGTGAGATGTGAGTATCCAGTGAAAGATCCTTTCTTTTCTACTGCATATATTATTGGCATCCTTGTGAAAAAAAATCAGTTGGGTGCAGGAGTGTGGGCTTATGTGTGGGTCCTCAATTCTATTCCATTGATCAATGTGTCAGTTTTTATATTAGTAATATGCTTTTTCATTATTAACACTCTGTTGTATAACTTAAGTCTGGAGTGATTATATGTCTAGCAGTGTTTTTATTGTTTTGGGTTATCCTAAGTGTTTGGTATTTCCTTATGAAATTTAAGATTTTTTTCAGCTACTATGAAGAATTACATTGAAATTTCGATGGGGAATTGCAACAAAACTGTAGATTTCTTTTGGTAGGGTGTCCACTTTTCAATATTAGTCATTCCACTATATGAACATGGGTGGTCTTTCCATCTTCAGGTATTTTCTTTTATTTCTTTTTCCAATGTTAAAGTTTTAAGTCCTTCACTTCTTTAAATCATTTTTCATGTGAATATGTATGTATAGATATTAATAACTCTAATCAAATATAGACAGACAGATAAATGATGGATAGATAGATATAGATAGATGATAGACCGACAGATGGGTAGATAGGTAGATAGGTAGATAGATAGATAGATAGATAGATAGATAGATAGATAGATAGATAGATAGATAGATAGAGATACAATATAGAATGATAATGAGTCTGTGGACTTTTATCCAGTCTTTTAAGTTTGTCTTTCTTGTGCCCATCTCACTTTTGGATTTTAAAAATAATGTTTGGATGTTAAATAGATTACTTTTCCAGCTTGTTTTTGACAATGTTAACTATTCCTGTTCTCTTAAGAGCACTTAATTTAAAAGACCTTCTGATTCTTCTCTTTGATTCTTGTCTTTAGAAGATGAATAGCAGTATAAATTAGGTTTGATGTAGAAACAACTTAATCTATATCATTTCTCAATCATGAATTATGAGGGTAACATCATATTATATGTATATCCTAAAAGCATCTATGTATGAAAGTAAGAAATGAATTAACACTTTATACTAATTCCGTACTTAAAAAGAGGAATTTTGATTTGTGCTAAATATTCACAACGTTTCTGATGAAACCATAATTTCCTGGGCCTCTGTCATATTTTTCAAAATGTTAAAATATCTTTGCTGCCTACTGTCATTGCTCTTTGAGAAACTGATTATAGCTAAAAGAGCTTGATCTTGCTCTTTTGGGGAAAGGCCACCAAACAGCTTAAGAACAGCAAGTGCTTATAACTTGTCTTGCTCCATGTAAAATTAATGATCCCTAGGTCCATGGATACAGATTCTTCACAATACTTTGTCTGTAGTTTTGCCAAAATGCTGAGCTTATATCTGAAAATGATACCAAAGCTCTCTCTTTACATCCATCATCAAGCATTTCCAGAATCAGATATATGGAAATCCATATGTAACTTTACCTCACAGACCCTCATCTCTCCTACAAAGGTGTTGAGAAATTTAAGTCATCAGTGCAAAGGAACTCTATATTATGTGTATTTGTGTTCTATATAAATATTATGAGAAAACATTGGAATTTATTTTTGAATTCTAATAATAATGAATAATATTTTAGTTCGATATTTTTTTCATATTGAGGCAGTTATATCTCCAACTGACAAACTGATGAGGAAATTTGATGAATGAATGATTTTATGTATTTCAAAACATGGAAATTAGATCCAAGCCAAAATGTTCCCTAAGAAAATATACACACTCTACATTTATTCTAAAATTGTGAAACATAAGCACTATTACAGGCTAAACTGTATCACAAGACATCATATGGCATATGACAAAGCCTTAATGTTGTTCAGAATCTCAGAATACAGACAAATGTGAAAACAGGGTTTAAAATTGCATCTAAAAACACAATTAAAATGGAGTAATTTTTCTTTCAAATTTTTACGTATTTGTGGAACAAGGTCTCATACCAGATTCTGTACACACTTACACCTATGTATATTGCACAGACCATCCTCAAACTTGTAACAATTCTCCAGACTCAGCATTTGGGTGCTGTAGAAACACATGTAAGCCACCACACCCTGTTAATGTGGGATACTTAATATTATACAAATATAAGAATATTTCTCCTTATAACAAGAAGAAACAGCAAAAACATGTACGTGCACAGAGGAGACAAGTCAGAATAGAAATCGGGCTGTTAAACACCAAAGATAGAGATCTCAGGAGAAATCAGATCTCCTGACACATGGATCACCCAGCTACCAGAAACCTAAGAAAATAGACATATCAGTCAGAAGACAACTTTCAGGAGTGGGTTGTATCCGTTCATCATATGGACTTTAAGGATTGAACTCAGGACATCATATTTAGTGGCAGATACCTTTACCTGAGGAGCCATCTTGTAACTACCATATTGATTCTCCCAAAATTACTGTGTCAAACAATTCCAGTAGCATTTTAAAAATATATAAAATGTGAAAACAAAAACTGAAATGTCCAATTTAAAATGAAGAATGTTAGGTAATGAATATACATATACGAAAGATTCACAGTAGAAAAATATATATTCCAAAATAATGCCACCGTTTTACCAAGAATTTAGTATAAATTGATGAGATCTGAGTAAAATTGTTGGCAGAAGTATAAAAGGAGTGTTCTGTGACTTACAGTATTATTTCTTTTCCTTCCTTAAACTTTGCCATAAGCCTGTGCCTGCCATATGTATATTATCCTCAGCTAATGATCAAGAAAGTGATTCTTTGAATGTTAAACTCTCATTTAAGATTTCCATTTTTGAGATAAAAATATCAGGTTCTGTTATTTATTCAAATTTACATATCCGAAAATTCAAGCATTGTAATACAAGTCACCAAAGAGAATGGTCCACAAGTTGACAAGTGAAAACACTGGACTTTGTAGCAGTCAACACCTCAGAGAGAAGACTGGACCGTGAACTAAACCCAACAGGTAAATGAGGAGAGGAGTCAATTTTTCACATTGATGATCGCCCCAATTGAAGTTTTAAAGGCAGCAATTCAGTAACTATCTTTATATTGTCAGTTAGTTTTTGTCACTTTTGGTTATCTAAAGGGTGAAAAGCTAGTAATGGATTCATTAATACACTAACAGACCAAAGTTACAGTGATTATATTTAAAATGAATCCTTTAGTAAGTTCTGGAAGGTTTTTTTCCCACAATTTTTAAATTACTGTCCACATCTAGAGGAAAAGGCTTTAAAAATTTCAAGATGAACAAGATCCTCCTAAACAAAAATTAGCATTGCAAAATGAACTGAATAATTAGGGGAGAGTCATTTTACACTAATGAACTCATGTTCCTCCACTGTAGTCCTCTGACCATGCTCAGACAAACTCTGCAAAGAGAGGGAAGAAAGAGGTTTAAAACATGGAGTTTATATTCCTATAGAGGAAATGGAGGTCGGAAGCATATGACAGAACAATATATGCAGGCAGATGGGAAATAAATTAATGTTTAGATTCACTGCAGCGTGATAAAAGGAGTTAGGTTGGAAAGTTGTATTCAGTGTCTGATTCCAGATTGTGAGGAAATCTTCTAGCTGTAACTGCTCTTCAGGTGATTTGTTGCCAGTAATGAGATGATTATATTTAGGCTAGAAGTTCAAGGAAGAATAAATCATTCCTCCACAGTTAATCAGTGAGATAATCATTCATGGAAGATTTCACAAGGGGAGGTTGAAAACATACCTCACAGAATATTAAAGAACTACATACATCTAGAAGTTTGATTTACTTTTAAAATAAGTCTGTTGACAATATGGCTTTAACATCTGTAACAGTAAAGGAGATATTTAAGAAAAATTATGTTGATCCTTCAGCCAACCTTCAAAAACATATTTCACTGGAGTGAACACTTTTTTGGAGAAATAACTCTGTTAGAAAGAGTCTTTACCGATAGACAAACCTCTTCATTCCAAAATGTATTTTTTTAGGAAAAGCATTTTCAAAGATGAGATGATAGGTTAACAAGGACCAAATTGGATGGGGCCAGTTTCTTCCTGTTTTGAACCATTTAAGCACCAAGTTTACCAAACTTGCAGCAAGCATTTCAGTGCTTTTGTTTCTTTTTCTGACGTAACTGTTATTTCTCCTAGATCCAAGGAGTTTTCCACCCTAACTGTTTAACTTTGGATCTCCCGAGGGCCCAATATCCAAGACTTGGTCCCATGTTGGTGCAGTAATGGGCAGGATTGAGGATCTTTGTATTTTTCCTGTTGAGAGAAAGGGAGAGTACATGAGATTGGGAGGTAGAGACATAGGGAGGAACTGAAAGGAGTTGCGGCAGTGGAACAAATATGAACAACTTTATTGCATATAAAGTTTTAAATAAAAGCTATTTTAAAAGGAGCTTCAACTCTCACAATAAGAAAGACAGAGAAGAGAGCAAGGAGCCCAATGTGGGCTATCATTATTAACTTTTTCTTCAAACATAGCCAGACAATAAAGAGAAAAATAAGAGAGGAAAAGTCTTGGTAAAAACAAACTCAAGCCCCACCCTTGTCAAGCTAGACTTGTTGGTCTGATTTCACTGTTTTCTCGTGTTTTTCAACTTAAATCTTTCTCATTTCTACTCACTACTGATTTACATTCCTGCCTAAAGTGGTCTGTGGTGTCTTTGTCTGCCTCTGCAGTCTCTGTGTCTCAGTCCATACTGCATCTTCTTATAGATTACTTTATTTAACTTTCTGCATAGATTTGTCTCTGCATTCTCTCCAAGCCTCCTATTTCCCACCTTAGTCTCCACTTAATTTCCTTAAGAAAACTTTCCATCATATGAGATACATGTGTGTAGGGTTGTTTCTGACCTTTTCGCTGGGCTCTTAGCTTCAGATTGGAAAGAATGATGTCTTGTTTGCTTTTGTTTCTCTAGCACTTGTATTGAACAACCACATTCTCAGTCGATGCTTAGTGAATAATGAGAGAATAAACATTGAGTAATAATCCATTTGTGCACCTAGAAACAAAGATGAACAAACTTATAAAATTAATCATAGTAAAATCACTCTTTCAAGTTATCTCTTAAGATAAAGAGAAATGGAAGCACTCTCTAAAATAAATCTTTTGGAATGTGGCCGAGGCTTTGCAATGACAACACTGTTCCAGCATTTGGTCAGAATTGGTGTACTGTGTTTAGTTCAGTGTGATCTATTCAAGGGATTACTAATTTTAAAATAGGAAACAGTCCAAAATAAACTGGGACTGGAGTGTGCTCTTTATGAGTCCTGAATTTTGTTTTTCTTCTCTACTGACTAACACTGACAGACGTGAGCAACTGCTGCCAGTGTTGCTGCCTCTCTTTCTCTGCCTTCTCCTCTCTTTTCTTTCTTTCACCCTCTTCCTTTTCTTCCTCCCTCTCCACTCCTTCTACTCCTTTTCTGGGGCAACACTGTTAACAGTCCCAGGCTGACCTGAAATTAATTCTCTCTATACCTCAGCCAGGTCTTGAACTCAAGATTAATCCTTTTACCTCAGTCTCCATTTACAAACATACATCAGCATGCATGACTCATAGGTAAGGGTTAACTTACTCATTTAAAATTTTTATGTTCATCTTTAAAATAAATTTGAAACAATTACTAGAGCCTTTAACTGAAATTTTGATATTTTTCTGAAGATCTGGCATTTACCTTTTTATATACAATCGTGATTCACTAAATGCATCAGGGAGAAAAAAACAGGGAGAGTATATAATTAACATAATTTCTATATATTCATCATAGAATTACATATATGCACATTCAAGCACTTAAATATGTTTTATTTCCATGATTTCTTATGTATTAGTTACCTATCTTATTCCAGATCCTGTGATAGATATTGGAAAGAAATAATAAACAAAACTGACATAGTTTCTGTTGTCTTGGGAGCTATTGTGATATCCTACCCATATCTATACTGTACTGAAAAGCCATGTATTGTTTATAAGTAGTTTTATTTAATTCATGATCCCTACAACGGTCAGCCTTTCATTCCTGTGACAAAATGCCTGAGATAATCACCTTACTTATAAGAAGGAATGATTAATGGACTCATAGATAAATAGATTTTATTTATGGTTGCTTGACTCAACAGTTTATGGAAGCACAATATACCAAGGAAGGAATGTATGATATAGAAGATATATTATATCATGGCTGGAGAAAGCAAAAAGACAGAGGGTCTGGGTCTTAAAATCTTTACTGTGTAATATTTCTTTGGTATAAAAGTAGAATCTCATACTAGGATGACATAAATATCACAAAACCTGACTTGTCTGAGTTGGTCATTATAAGTAAATTGAGATTGCTAGAAGTTACTTACATTGTCGTACAACTGTGGACAGCGTCACTTGCTAGAAATCCCCCATTCCTTGCCTTTCCCTCTGCTTATCATATTCCTGTTTTATTTGACTTAAAGTCTACATAGAAATGTGAAAACTGCATTGACGCTACTACCAAGCATTAAAGGAGTCAAGGTGATGATGGACATAAAGACCAAACTCTAGAAACTTAGGTATCTTTTCTTTTCAAGGAATCTTTTGTTTCAGAAAACAAGCGAACAAACAAACAAAACAAAACAAAACAAAACAAAACAAAAGCAAACAAAATATAGTGCCCAGTTGTGTAAAGGACTATTATTTCACTGAAGCCTAGTGGATAGAACAGTCAACCAGCAGCCTGTAGAAAGTTGAGAGTAACCCTTTGGACATGGAGGCCCCTCTAGGTAATATGTTTAAATACTTGGGCCTGGATAGGGGTATTATTTTGAGAGACGGTGAAACTTTTGGGAGAGGAGACCTAGCTAGAAGAAGTGGATGACTGTAGGGTAGTTCATTGAGATTTATAATCTGGCTACAGTTTCACCCCCAGTTCTAAGCTTCCTAACTGTTGTTGATATGATGAAGGCAGCTATCTTATTCTCCTTTTGCTACTGCCTGAGCCACATCTGCCACCATGAGGCTCTGGCTCAGTGAGTTAAAGTGAGTCTCCTCTTTTCTTTAACTGCTTCTTGTTGGATATGCTGTTACAATGATGAAAATAAGCATAACTAGATCACAACATAAACATAACTAAATCACAACAGTGGCACAACAGTGGTACTAGAAAGTAGGGCCATTGCTATGACTGCATGACTATCTCCTTCTGAGGCCTGTTTGCACTCCTCTTCCAGAAAAATTGCAGGATTTTATAAAAAAGAGATTAAAGGACCATTCTGGTAAGTCTGGAGACAGCCAGAAATAAAGATAGCGAAGTCCTGGGATGCAGTGGGAAAAGGACTAGAGTGTATGCCACATTCTCAACAAGAACCTAACTGCATTATGCCCATGTGCTGAGTGAAAATAAAAATCATGGAATAATTTGTTTGGTGGCGGAAATTTAGAGATACGCAGTTTACGGCGTGGGACTTGATCACATTTTTAGCTGTGTTACAAAATGTACAAGTTGGTAAGAAAAAAAAAAAGAAGTGGAAAAGCATAAAGTTGTGGAAAAGAAGGTTTCAGAAAAGCTGTCTACCTTTGTTACAGAAATCAGCACAATTAAAGAGAAACCTCAGACTTTGCACTTGGCACTGGTATAAGCAGACCGGTATCTTCAGGACAAGATCTCACTCAGTGATGTCTCCAAATTGCAAAAATAAAGTTCATTTGAGCAGGAAAATGACCTGAGAATAACGCTAAGAGATCTCCTTGCTTGAATACAATGACAAAGGAAGTTCTTTCACAAATTTAGCTGCCAAGAAACCTAAAGCAATTTTATAAGTGTTGCAGAAAGGGTTCACATTAGTGGGCAGCAAGACTTGGTAAAATACTCTTATTAGTGCTCAGTTTGCAATGCAAAGTCAATGTGGTGATGTGTGGGTCACAGAGACTTTCAGGAAAGTTCTAGAAAGCAGTTAAAGCCAAGTAATGTTTGGCAGAGTTAGATTTCCCTGCTATAAGCATCTGAGAGCTCAAGGCAGAAGCTGTAAAGGTGTGAAGATGAAGCCTGAGGTGGAATGGATATCGCAGGATATTGAACAAGTCAGTAATGAGACATCTGGCAAAGAAAGCTATACAGGTAGGCATGGACTGGAGCTAGCCTAAAGAAAAGGCTACAAATGCCCAGGCTGCAGAATTGGAAAAGTGAGGGTGAGGCTACCCAAGCCAAGCCTATGGGAATCCAAATGATGCCAACATAAGCCTACATACATGTAGCTTCAGAGACTGATGTTTGCTTTGCTGTGGTTTTCCTCATGCCTGAAGAGCTACAAGAGCATAGGGTGTTTAAAGTAGAAATGAAGCATCTGACATTATGAAATGTCCAGAAGTTTGCCATTGCTGGGGAAAGGAGTTACAGTTTGGGTGTGAAGTATCACTCTGAGGCTAATGTGTATAAACACTTGGTTTAAATCCGGTGTTGTGATTTTGAAACTTGTGGGGACTTTGAAAATTGAAGTCCACTTAGAAGAGGTGAGAGACTTGGGCTGGAGGTGTACAGACCACTCCAGTTCCACGTAAGTCTTTCTGCCTCCTGACTGTGGAGTGACGTAACCAGCCTCTTCATCCCCCTGCTGCCACAGGCATGAGTTTGCCTTACTGCTAGGCCTTCCATGCCATAATGCAATCTGAAGCTGCGGGCCACAGTGAGAGTCTCCTTTGATAAGGTGCTTTCTTGTCAGTGTGATCACAGTGATGAGAAAGGACACTAACATGTGCAGTTACTCCAAATACTCCAAATAACCTTCGAGGACTAGTTTTAGTATAATCTTTTTTTTGGGGGGGGCAGTGTCCAATAACATTACTGCTTTCCAGTAAGCCCTACCTCCTACAGGGCCCACTGTCTCCCAAGACTGCTGCACATAGGTGACTAAGACTTTTGTAAACAAGTCTTCAAGGATATTCTGCTTTTCATTTCAGCCTTGTTACTTTAACCTTATCTTTACTAGAAAACATACTTTTTTTAAGGAGATATAGATCAGGAATGACATGGAATTTATTACTCAATAAAGCCAATTTATAAGATTTGGCATGGTTCTCTTATGACTTAATAGTTCCAACAAACCTAAATTATCACTTCAAGAAGTTAAAAATTAAATTGGCAGTTTTATCTGATTCAGTCATTAAATTATTTCTTTACATAAGAAAATGTTGTACTCATTTGTATTTCTTGTTAAACTTTCAAAGCCCAGAGAAATATCAGTGTCCTTCTGGTTTAAAAGAGTTGTAAAATATCTTCTATTATTATGTGATGATTAAACGAGCATGGATCATGGTATAAGGGCTCTGTACAAAGAGAAATATGGAACATTTGAGAATGAGGGTGTCAATCACTTAAGAGTTGGATGAGATGGCTTATATGCCATATGTTTATGATTAGAACCATGATCTTTAAGAGCAAAACACACTTAACTGTATCAATATCTTCATTTAATTTTACAATTGAGAAAAATAAGGCCTTTAAGTTTCTTAGAGATGAAATCAGTGGCCTGTAAACTAAACTCAGGTTAGGCAAGATCACATTTATTATTACTCCAGGAAGATTTTCATAGTTAAGTCCACATGTAATAAAGACATTATTTTCAAACCTAAAATATGAAAAATATGTTTGTTGGAACCATAGCACATACTTTTCAACTTCTGGCAGTGTTCCCATCTTTTCCTCAAGGTTGTAGAAAAAGACTAACAACAAAAAGAATACAAAGAAGAGGTCAAAGTAAAAGTCTACCTTAGCCCAGGAGTGTAAATATACACATCGTACATAGTTCGTGCTAGACCTGCACCTATCAGATCCATATGAGACTACCTCTATTAATAAACCTGTGACCCAAACACACGGGGATTGCATACACTTCATACAAGTAATTCTCATGTCTCAGGCATTTGCTTCTAGTCTAAGGGGTTAGTATGTGAATCAAGGACGGGCTCCTCTTCTCAGGAGATGGACAGGATAGTGACAGAAGGGTTCTTCACTAGGGTTGCAAAGTTGACTGTCCAGGTAACCCTTACTTTGTAAATGGAAGGAACATGGCTGTGATAAAGTCAGAGACCAGAGTGTGGAGTTTCAGATAAGGAATCCAGAGACAGACAGGAGGATTCAATACCTGTGTTTCTTGTTTTCATTCTGGAAGCTGTTATGTATTAAGCACCTGTGATACCAGGAATAAACAAATTATCTGAGATATATTCACCCTTTTGTATTATTTGTACCTAAAAGAATCTTGACCAATAAAAGGATGAAAAGTTCATGAAAAAATATTATGAAGGCAAGAGTATAACTGAGGGGAAAATCAATTTAAGATCTTTATGGATAAGAAAATGAATAGGTACACTCTACACATATGCCATTGGAAAGAAGGGTTTTTTTTTTCTTTTCCTGATAGGAAATAATTTATCAGAGTGATCTAGAATTATGATGTTGAATCTACTCAAAACAAACTTATGTTAGAAGAATAAATATGTAACAAAATTAGCTGACTAATTAAAATAAATATTTGGTCAGTTCTGTCCAAACCACATAGAAAGGAATTTTCTACTGATACCTTCTAAAAGTTTTGTGTTTCATTGTTGCAAGTAGGCTGTTAATAATCTGTGTGAAGAAGTAGAAAAAGTAATGACTTTTAGCCAAATTTTCATGTGTTTGGACAAGGATGGTGTTCTAAAGAAATTTTAAAAACATTGGATTGGTTTGGAGCTGGAGAGGTGGCTGAGCACTTAAAATCACTGGCTGTTCTTCTACAGTTCTTGGGTCTGAGTACTAGCACCGACACAGTAGCTCAAGACTATCTGTAAACTGCACTTCCACTTTCTCAGGCACTAGGCATGCACAGGGTGTGCTGCTATACATGTAGCCAAAAACAAACCTATACACAAACTAAAAATAGAAGAGAAATCTGAGAAATACAGGCCGGATTTCATAAGGCCATTGAACTGCATTAAGTAAAAGAAAAGCACCTTGTGGAACTCTAGAGGCCTCTTGAGTTGTTTTTCTTCCCTTTACCCTGTTCAGAAGGGTTGTATTTGCTATAGTTGAATAGTTGTATCTTCTGTACTATTTAAGAGCACAAAACAAAATATTAAAATGTAAATTTCTTCATACTCATACTTTATACTATTGCTATATTAATTTTTATTATACCTATAAGCATGTGGGTGGGGAGAAAGATAAAAAAGAAGACTGTCAGAATTGACCCTTCACTTTCTAGGTCCTTTCGAGTGAGGAAAATTTTTCTGGATTTGATTCAACATTTAAAGATTGTTGTTGTACTTATCAAAGCATGTCAGACTAGCTTCATGTGCACTAGTGGATGCAATTCTCAGAACAGCAGATATGGTCTGGGAAAGCCCGAATCTGAACTTGTTACAAGTAGAAGAGAAAAGGTGTTAGGATAATGATCAATAGATGTGCTTTCATTAAGAACCCAATGATCTGTCAATGTTTGGAAGTAGAACTGGGCTGAAACATGGTATTAGATTGGAAAATAAGAGGCTTGTGTTGAGCTACAGCTCCTAGGACGCTCTATCCTTCTCAGGGTAGATTTTTTAAAGAGCAGTGTAGGAAATGGATAAATCCGACCACTGTCAACAACGTATCACAGCTTTCCATGTGAACTACTGTAGTCTTACATGTAAACTTACAAAGATTTGAAAGTAACTTCTGTCAACCTGGCAGTCTTCTGTGTGATGTTTTTATTCTAAGTGATCATTTCACTTGGATAACATTGTATGCTTATTGTTAAATGTGGCAGAAAAAAAAATAGAGACAGCTGTATTCTTCCATTAACTTACAAGTATCCTGGAACTTAGATTTATGTTATGTTTTGAAGCTACCCGAAGCAATTCCAGGCTGCTTTTGGCATCATGTGGAAACCTTTAAGGGAAGATGTAGGCCAGTATGTACCACCACTAGCATTATCTATATTGCACTGGAAGAGGATATAAAATTTAAGTTTATGTTTTTATTTGTTCTCTCTCACCCTCTGTGTGTGTGTGTGTGTGTGTGCTATGCACACATGCTTTTCACTGCATAGGTGTGGAGGTCAGAGGACAACTTGCAGGAGTCAGCTCCCCTGTAATGAGTTTTTTGAGAATTGAAATTAGGTCATCAGGCTTGTCCACATGTAACTTTACCCACAAGTGATAACACCTTAAGTTTATTCATTTACTCATTATTTAGTTTTCTGTAAAATTAATTTTGATTATAGCCATTCCCCTCCCCCAACTCCTCCCAGATTCTCTCTCCTTATCCACTCAATTTCATGTTCTCTCTCTCTTTGTCTCCTCATCTCTGAAGAAAGAATAGCAAACAAAAATAAAAATCTAAGCAGATTGGTATTGTAGAAGATGAAAATATCTTTTGTGGACAGAAGAACAGAAAAATCACAAGTTTGTGGCTTTCTTGAGTCAGAAAGTTTGTTGCTTGTCTTAATGCTTTGGATTCTTAGCAATAAGTGTTGTATTAAAATATAATCTAAAATTCACTCATAAATGAGGCTTAAAACCAATTTTCACAACTGTATGATTCGTAAATAGTAAATTTATGTATTTTAAAGTTACTGTTCTTCATTTTAAATGGCATAATATATTGTTTATGTAAGGAGAGTTACAGAAATACATTCTGCAATTTAACTACAAACCAAGTGACTTTTATGAGCCCAGTGTTCTTCTCATCCAGAGCTTTTACTCCATTTTCCAAACCACTTCTTTCTCCACAGTTGCTAAAATGTTCTTTGTTTTTCCCCCAGCAGAAGGCAAAAAAATTAAACCCTGGAGGTACCACAGAAAATGGGCAAACTTGGAAACCCTGAGAAATGGAGGCAAAAAATAATTCTTACCCACTTGTGGCATTGGGCTTGATCATGGAGAAGGGAAATGACAGAGCACTTGATGCTCTGAGCAGATGGTCATGCTTGTCAGAAATGATGAGAGGCTGACTTCCCTAGGAAAATGAACAAAATCAGAGCAATCTACTCAAGAAATAAGTATGAAGTAAACAATGATAAATTAATAAAAATGAAAGAATAATTATGTATTGAATAAAATTATAATTAAATTAAATCATAGATAATTAAATAAGTGTAAGTAAATAACTTACACTCAATGGGCAGAGCACAGCAACATTTTGCTACACTCAAATAGAAATTTTATCTCTTAAGTGCAGAAAAGAGACACAATTCAAGAAATTTTCAAGTATTATTCAGTATAAAACACTTTTTAGCTATTTTAGATGCAAACTACATGCATAAATAATAGCTAAGTTAAAATATCCTGATATGGTGGGTTTAAATGATTGGCCACAGTTCACTCCTGCCTAACTTATCCTATCTATGCTTTTTTCCTAAGACTCTTCTGTTTTCTTCATAGAACCAATGTTTACTCTTATCAACACCCTTGAGTTTGTTCTTCAGCCCTTTGCTCTTTGTTTTCTGTCTTGTGTCTATTTCCTCTCTACCCACAGCTAGATGCTATTATCATGACAGAAGCACAAGCTTCAGATGTGTTTATGTAGAAAGATTTGCTCTTTGGGATCTCTGCCATCACTGTGAGAAAAAGCTATCCTGAGTAATTGCTGTATCATCAGCCAGATTCTTAGAGTCAACACAAGTAGTGCAGACTGAGCCAAATTCAATAAGGAGCCATGCCTAGTTAGAACCACACTTGAAGCTTTGCTCTCTAACTAAACACAGCTAGATCAACTCAACCACAAAGATGTGAGTGTGTAGAAATGATTTTTAAGGCCACAATATCTATAAACAATTTTATAAACTAATGTTATGGTTATAGTTTAAAAATATAATAGACCTCACTCGTCCCTCTGTGATATTCACTCATTCATCAGACAAATTTGTAGTTGAATATGATTAATTTAACTTCCATATACTACTTCTTCCTGTGGTTTAATAAAAATAAATTATGGCCCCAAATGGCCCCCAAATTATAATCAATGCAATGAGGATACAAAAAAAAAACAACAACAACACATAGTTCTTGCCTTTGGAAAGACTCTTTAAATAAGGTACATAAACCACTAAATGCCACTCTTGTGGGCAGTTCCATCTGACTGAAAGTTATTTTTTGAGTGTTGCGAGAACTAGTTCTAAGCAGTTGAACTCTGTGTAAGTTCATGAGAGTCAAAGTGAAGTGTGAATTTCATCACCCACCTCAGTTTAAGATATCAAGATACACAGTTGAAAAGGTTGAGTTCTTTTTAAATTTAAATTGAATTAAATTTTTGACACAGATGTTTCCAACACAGCTTTAGACAGAAAAGTTCGTGTCAGTTCAACAAGAATGATGCCTGCCCTGGGATTTTACTGAATCCAATGATCAATAAAGCGCAGATCTGTTCTCTAAGCGACTCTGACAGTACTGGAAGGGATAAACAAGAACAAAATGGAAATATTTGACAGATATGATTGTACAAAGCATACGTGAACTCAGGAGGCTTGCCAACAATGACAATTAAAAGCATGCAGACTAACTTGAATTCAAGGCCAAATGGAGTGAGTCCTCCTGAGAAGACCAGATCCCTTTGTGGAAGGAAGCATTCTGACAGGCTTTTAAAAAGACAGTCGGGGCTGGAGAGGTGGCTTAGCAGCTATTAGTACTTGTCATTCTTTCTGAGGGCTGGAGTTGTGTTTGTAGTACCTGCACATGGTTCCTCACAACTGCCCCAAACACCAGCTTCCTGTGATCTCAAACCCTCTCTCTGGCCTTTGCAAGCACTCACCTACAAAGATAAAAAACAATCTTGTAAAAACTGGGAAGGATAAAAAATTTAAAGGTGCTTACAAAGGAAGAACAAGCTAGGATTAAAGGGTGTTAAAAGGTTAAACTTAAGGTTGAAATGGATGTGGTATGGTTTTAGTATTATTTCTTACCATACTAATGGGAATGACATAATGTAGAAAAGCACTCTATAAAAGTTTTAAACTGAGGCAATTGTATTAAAATGCTAAGTCGAGGTGTTTCATGAATGTTAGACATTAATAAACGGTCCTCTAATCCTTTCTGCCTTGGGTGTCCTTTTGGATGATAGTTTGGATTTTGCCAGGGGAAAAGAAATGGGGATGGTGTGGGACAGGACTTCGTTTGCATTGGAAATGCAACATGAAATATTTTTTAGAGGCCTGAAACCTAAGGTCAGCATCAACACTGCTGTTGCTGTATGCAGTGCTGAGAAGCGCTCTGTTTATGGATATAATAACAATAATGATAACCTCAGCCTGCATTAGAATCAACGATTGTTCATCTGGGATTCTGACTGTCAGTTGCATAGGACAGGCTTCAAGAGCAATCCTCAGGGTCAACGTGTCCTCTCAGGTAGAATCATGGAAAGTAGGAGGAAATTCCACTGAAGTGCTACAGAAAGATATTACCTGCTGATTCTCTTAAACAAAAGCTCACAAATAGATTCTCTATGTCCATGATACACTTTCTAAGGCGCTTGTACATCTTGTGTGTGTACTTACTGCATAACAGCAACAGGTCCTGCCACATAGGTAAAATACAATCAAGAGCAATGGCAATGGCCTTTGTTGTACTGGGTGTCTCTGACCTAAACCTTTCTCATTGAAAGCATCTTGTGCTTCGTGCTGTGATTTTCATTTAATTACTCATGTCTTCTAGGAGCAGCATCGCTCATCCATGTGAGATACTTCTGTTCAAACTCCTTTTTTAAAACTGATATTTTAAATTCTCTTACAATGTGGTAGGGTCTTTTTTCATTGTTAATTTTTTAATATTAGTTACAGTTTATTAACTTTGTTTCTTACAAAGTTTGCTCTTACAGTAAGAATCCTTTGTCTGCCCTTACTTTTTGTTCACCTAACCCCATCCCTTCTTTTTCTCATTCTGTTTCATCATCCCCTTTAAACCTTCATCGCCCTGTATTCTTCAGCCTATTTTTTTCCTATCAAATTGGGCGTATGTGCTGTGCCCATTTTTTATTATATTTTAATATGACTTTCAAGAGTATAGGTTCTCCTGTAGTTTCTTTTCTTCTTTCTCTTGTATATTACTTGCATGTAATCATTTCACCGAGGTATTTTATAAATACACAATTGAGATGTGATGGCAAGTCTGTGCTAGTAGCTGGAAAGTGGGATGATGGATTTTAGGAAAATATGACCCTTGTATTATTTACAATCCATCTACTTGTGGAATGGGGTGCTCCACATATCACTCTGGTCCCCTACAACATCCTTTTTTTTAAGAGTCTCAGAAAAGATGTCAGCCCACTCCCAACCCTGCATTCCTTGAAAGAGGATTCTTTTCAGGCAGTGGTCATTGTTCTCCAAGTAGACACCTATTTCAGCTCCCAGGCTGTTTGGTCCTTGTAACTTTTGCCCTGAGTCGGACAGCTTCTTGGTGTGGACAGAATTTCTACTTCTTTACCATCATCAAAGGCCTGGCTTAAAATCAGTGCAGAATGTAGATGGAGGACCACTCTTCCAAGGGAGTATTTCCTGCAAGAATTCCCTTTACAGCTCCAAGGTTTTCTGTTCTTAATCCAGGCACAACACTTTCTGGGACTCAACTATCATCCTTAACTGATCCTTCTATTTCCAGTGTAAAAGCTGGCCCCAGAGGCAGAAGAGACCTGGTTCTAACAGCAACCTGGGCATCCATGCCAAGCATCATCCTGAACCCTTTTCTTTTACTACAGCTGCATTCCAGACATCTTTCTAGGCTGGAACTAGTCTCTGATATAATCAAGCACTCCACAAGGTGATGTGCTCTAGCTTAGCCTAGCCACACTGGTATCATGCCTGCCCTTCCCTGATCTTCCTAGGCCTCAGATTCCTGCCACCTGCCATCCTCCTCCATGTCTACTTTCTGTACATGGGCAGGTTGGGGGAGGAAAAATGACTATGCAGGTTGAACTTTGGTAGAGCTTAGGGCACTGGTTCCCAGATCCTCTGCTGACCCTTCTGTCTTCATGTATTCTGCTTTCTCAATCCAGGCTTTAACTTCTGGCATTGGTAGAAGCTGCTATGACTCTCAGCGGTCTCCCTGGAATTCGGAATTCTTAGACTTGCATCCGTGTGTATTTCTTTAAAATCTCTGAATCGCTGCTGCTCAGCACTGCACTTGGCCCACAATATGAATTCAATCCACATATGCTGGGTGACCTAATAAGTGAAGGCAGCCCCATGTGCTCTCTACTACTACACCAATCTAACCATCTTTCACAATACCTCCTGGGGAGTGGGGGTGAGTGACTACATTTCTATTACCTCCAAGTCTGGTCCAATTGCTGAGAACCTGACAGTATTGGTGAATGAAAACCAGCATCATCAGCTAGGTATAGCTGTGTAACTAGGCACACCAAAGCACACATCACAACAATGTAGCTTCCTGTATGAGGTTCAAAGTCGTGTGTGATGCAGCTCTGCTGGGCTCTTCCATGCTTGTGAAGTCTCTGAGCCCAGTGATCTGCTGATGCTGATGCTGACCTAGCAAGCTCTCATCCTCCAGGATAATTATTCTGGAGGATGCAGGTATCTTGACAGCAGACCTTCCTGGACCTCACTGAAACCCGCACTTTAGACTTTCACATTTGCTGCATCCCAGAGCAGAGTCCCATATTCAAGGGATGAAAAGGAGAGTTTGTCCTTGACAGATGCGCCAAATGCTAGGGCTTGAAAAGCAAGTGTCATCATGCAGGGTGGGGGCGGAGGCAAGCATGGTCACATCCGTATCCATCATCCACTGTTCCAGTCTAGTACCATGACCTTCGGACTCCACCCCTCTTGGTAAACCATCCTTGTTTACTGGACTTAAGTCCTACAGGACCAGAGGCTTCTAAATTGGGGTGGGGATTCTGGGCGTCTTGGATCCATTGCTCCATATCCTCTCTCCATTTCTTGATGTCATCTTACCCTTGACAGCCTCATGGCAGTATTGCATACCATCATTCCAGTAGTCCCTCACCTCCAGAGATAAGAGAGCAGCCTGCTACCTACTGGAGGGTTTACATAGGGCAAAACTGAAGGGTGGGGAGACAGGGCCAGATCTTGGGTCTATATTTTCTAAAACACCTGCTTTGTTCCCAGCCAGAACCGGGTGGAGGACTTGGTTTTCCTGTCAGATACACATCCCACTTGGATTGGGGTAGAGGGGAGTTTAGACTAGATCCTGGGGCTCTTTTTTCTTTCTCAGGAAAAGAGTTGTGGTGCACTTCTAAAGTCCATTCCTCTGTTTCACTCCGTTTTCTTTTCCTTTTCAAAAATGTTTAAAAAAATTTGAGGCAGGCGTCAGGAAGCCTAGGCTGGCCTTGAACTTATAATGTAGTGGAGACTGCCCCTGAATTTTCTCCTTTCCTGCCTCCACCTTTCAAATGCTGGAATTATGGGATGTTACATACCCCTCTTCACCCCCCTTTTTTGTTGTTGTTTCGTTTTGTTTTTGTTTTGTTTGCTTCCTAGTACTTACTTCTTGTTGGAATGTCTCACTTAATTGCCAGATACCCATAGTCTGTTTCCAGGGCAGGAATTCTCTACTCTCACCTGCAGTCTTTGGTGTGGAGTGAGAAGACTCTACCTAGAAAGCAATGCTGAGTCGCAGGAGCCTGGGGCTGTTGGAGGGAGATAGCTTTCCAGAAGGGCTACAACTAGAGCAGGTGCTGAATGGCAGAGAGACGGTGGCCCTCCTTTGCACTGGGGCCTGCTGAGAAAAATCTGTTTTAAAGTGCTCTGGTAGGTAGGTAGGTTCTTCTTGATGCAGTACACAGAATGCTTGTCACACTCACAGGCCTTCAGCCCACAGTGGCGGTTGCCATCCTGTTGACACAAGCCACATTCCCGTTGACAGTGCTAAACTAGCCGTTCAAGATAGGCTGGCAGCTCTGTTCCTTATGCTGGTGGTGGCAGTGGTCATGAGCCCAGCAGTGCTTGTCTGTGGCATCCACAGGGAGCCCTGTGGCCCACAGAAGCAGCTGATTTCTTAATAGGAGAAGAAGGCACTGTACCCTGTGATGTTTTGACCATCCTCTGAAACTGCCAGAAACTGCTGAGGGTGGAGATTGTCCAGGGTTCCGCCTTCATGTGCCAATTCAGCTCCAATTTAATGGGTGAATTAGTGGACCATAGCATCTGAGAAGGATGGAGGCAAAACAGACAGGCTTTGGGACTCCAGGTCTTAAAGTCTTCCCAGAAGAGATAGAATCAGGTCAGGTCAGGAAGAGAAGAGAAGAACCCAGGACTACCAGCCTAGTGATGGAACAGCTCACAGTGGGCTGCCTCTAGACCCATAGATCAGAAATGAAGAATATGCCTTACAGCTCTTATGAAGGAGTTTTTTTTGTTTGCTTGTTTGCTTTTTCAGCTGAGGATACCTTCTCTGTGATGACTGTAGCTTGTGACAAGTTGGCATAAAACTAGGAAGCACAGGAACTAGGCATCCTAACATTGGAATCAAAAACTATGGCTTTCACTCATGGCCAGAATCTTCCCCCACCACAACTTGTGCTATCTCAAATCAGGAATGATTTGTAGACAGGTTTGTTTGCTTATTGTTTATTATTCTCCCACCCCCAATGTATACAAGCAAAGGGAAAAAAAAGTGTATGCTGTAACTTCTGATCAAAGTAGGTTTGGGGCTTTAGAAATTTTCCTATGGATATCCCAATCCATGTAATTCAGGGACAGTTAACCCCATGACTTATTTGAGGCAGGGAACACTGGCAGGGGACTGTTGTTAGTCACAGCATCATCTACATTTGCCAGCAAAGAATGGTTCAATTATACCAAAAATCTAGAGTGGGGAATCTTTGGATATCTTTCATTCAGATCTCTGCTGTAACTGCTGACAGAGAGAATTGAGGCTTAGAGAATGTAAGTCTGCAAGAGCCAGAAAGGACCAGTGGAAAGGAGGTAACTGATACTGAATTCAATACAAAGAAAAAGAGAGGTTTAAAGTATCAATGGGAAATTTGAGGATCTTGATCCAGAGTGTTTGAAACTAATATCAACTCTGGGTTTTACTTTTCTAGGACAAATAAGTTTTTCTTTGTATTTGTGTATCTATTATTTGATATCAAAGGCTGGGTAACCTTGAGTACTAATGAGAGGAACCAGAGTGTAGAGTTAGATTTGTATTTAATTTAGAATGTAGCTGCGAGATTTCTGAACTGAAGATGTGGAATGGAGTATGAGAGAGGTGACAGGCTGTGAAATGAATTTGCTATAAGTCAATTGCAGTTTACTTAAAAAAATAAAAAGGAAGACAAAGTGACATATGAGTTGATAATAAGGAAGTTAAATGGGTAAATAAAAGAATTTTCTCTGGACATAAATTGGGTATTGATTAAAATACATAGATGTCTTTTGAGACATTTTTTATAGCTTGGCTATTCAGAGAAATGATGAATGTGCAGGAGAGAACTACTCCACATAACTAGAGGAGTACATAGTTTGTAGCACACATCCATGAAATAATTTTTAATTGCATGGTTTTCTGAATAGGGAACTGATCCCATTTAACACTGATTCGGAAAGACAACAGTGCTTTCCAAATATCTAATCTACCAAACATTGCAACAGATGCAGGAGGTTGGAGGCTTTCACAATTCTATTTAGCAAGCAGTAAAGGGAGAAATAAGGAAAGAGAGTCACATTCTTCCTCCTCTCCCAGTTTTAATGTCCGGACTACATGCCTACTCATTGAAGCTCATATACATCTTCATAAATATTTTATTCTTAAATATAAGGTACCCTAACCAAGTTGTTTTCTAGTTTCTCATGAGCCACGAACCACTTCCAAAAATCATCCAGTATGTCCCTATGGGTTTCATCAGTAAACAGATGTGCAGTGAGGGCACGTCTGTGTCTCATAGCCAACTGTGGCATTTTAATACACAGTTTTCCAGTATAAAGAAAAAAAAACATAATCTAGGAAAAACAGGTCTTTAAAAGATGTTTATATTTAAATTTGTACTTAAATGAAGGCAAGGGATAAATGGTACATGACATAAAATAGAAACATCTCTAGGTCAAAAGAAAAAAGAAAAAAAAACCACTCGCTTTCTACCCCTTAGCCTTTACTATACAGACACATTAATTTGCTTTCAGAAATGGGTTTTGTTTTTGCATTCATGGGTCTCAGTCACTGATGAGAGCTCCTATGACTATTCATTACCTGTTACATCTAAACCTCTGGTGAGGTGTGAATATTTATGAAGAGTGTTCCTTTTTTGATTGGCTCTGATCCTCGTAGCCTTATTAAGAATAAGGTTTATGGGAGATTTGCACACTTCATAAGAAGGGCAGCATACCAAATACGGGGTAGCGTTGAAGTGTTTTCAACAAAAGCAGCACCTGGGAGTATTAAAAATTGGAAAAGCCTGTATAGCCCCTAGGCTGCATTCTTGTAACGTATGGCAGTTTTGAGATTCTGCCATTCCTTGCTCAAAGTTAATGATTGAAATTTTAATGCAAGAACCCTAGTTTTTAAAATAAAGAGTCGAGAGGAAAGTAGACCAACATTGAGAAAGAGGCAGATTTATATTCTCAAAGGGTCTATTTCCAAGTATCAAAGTATGTCTAAGAAACTGATCACATAAAATATGTCATATAAAATTTATTTTTCAAGAAATATATACCAAAATAAATTATGATACTAATTAAGAATAAGTAATTCAGGTAAATACTGAATATTTATGTAGTTATACAGCAATTGCCTGCCCTGCAACATATTAGATAAACAGTGTATGTGGGTGAGTTTTGTAGACAGTATCTGCTACATAATCTTAAGTAGCTACCAACAGAAAAATTTACAGCATTAGTCAAAGAAAGAACACAGGAAAATGGAAATGTAGCTATATACTCAGCTGTCACACATGTACCTACTTCATATAAATAATAGATTGATCTTGAATAAAATTTAGATAGAATACCTAAAAGGTACATGAAGACAACTTTAAAACAAAATCAAAGTAACTATTGGCTTGGATGTCTTTAGCCGTCACCCAAACTTTAAACACAACTCCTGAACACTGGTGGAAAGAGAACTAAGTTTGAAACTGTGATTATTTAGTGGCATTGTCCCAGGGCTTCATAGCAGTAGAGCCTGCCCAGTTCTCCAGAGGTGAATTCATAAAAGCCCTAAGCTTGTTCTAAAGCTACACTGCCACTGCCATGAGATTCTGTCTAAGGATTTGAACTTGTGTATTATCAGTGAAATTCAACTGATCCATGACTGTGCACTTCAGTGGCAATTACATGTTACATGACACAGTTATTGTGTCTGGCATTCCACACAAGTAATTTTCCCAAGGCCCTTGGCCAGAGATTTGTGTGTGTGTGTGTGTGTGTGTGTGTGTGTGTGTGTGTGTATGCGCGTGTGTGTGTGCCCATGCATTAGTGCTACATGTGAGAATGTGACTAATGCTGGCTGGATAAACCTGACAAATCTCTCAGAGAAGCCATGCTTTCCACTGAAACTGGAATTTTGCTTCACTTGCAGAAAGAAAAGAATGCTACTCCAAGAAATGTGAAATGACTTGGGAGCTTTAATTTTTTTATCTTTTCTTGTTTGCATTATCACCACTGATTTTAAAATTAAGACAGAAGGACATTGACAGATCCAGCCACACATAATTCTTTTCCGTTGCTTGCTTTTCAGTAAAACAAAGGGGGAGAGGAAGAGAGAAAGAGAGATTTTTGTGGGTGTGATGTGTTCATACAAGACTACATAACAATATCTAGTTTGCTCAGTCTACCCTTTTCATCATTGATCATCAGGAAAAATGTTACACACACATAAAAAGTTTTAAAAAATGAATTGGCTCTGCGTGGCATAAAAATTCATTTGAAAGTTTATGTCAATAATAATTATTTCTAATTGTTCTTAGAAAGAACAAAATGCAAATTAAAAAATACCACAATTGAAGAGAGCATTCAAGACACGATTGAAGAAGGGAAAGGAAAAGGCATATATTTTTGTCCTGCTTACAAAACTGTTTTGATTAACAGTTTCGTGAACTTATATAATGAATTTTAGTCATGGTCATCAACCACACTTTCATCCCTTCCCCCCTTTTACAACATTTTTTTTCTCAACAACTTTCCCTCCCATACTTTTCTCTCTCTCTGTGTGTATGCAACCAACTGAGTTTAATAAGAGTGTGGGTGGGAGATTATATAACAAACAAGATCAACTTACCTATGGCTATACCACTAAAGAAAATGATACATCCTTTTCATAACTAGTTTGAAGGCCACTAGTCTCTCTGGGAGGGATGAGGACTCTTGGTGTCCTCCATTATTATTGTTGAAATATTGATGTGCATGTTCCTGTGCAGGTCTTGAGCAGACAACCAGAGCTGCAGTAAGTTCATGAGTGCAGCATGAGGTCAGGATCTGGGAAATAGAGTGCACAAAGAAATGGTTTGTTTCTGGTTTAGAATTCCTCCTGATGATCAATGATGAAAAGGGTAAACTGAGCAAGCTAGATATTGTTATATAGTCTTCTTGTATGAACACATCACACCCACAGAAATCTATCTTTCTTCTTCTCTCCCTTTTTTTTCATTTTTCCCTGGACACCTCAAATTCTATAGTCAGTCATTAGTTATATATGAAGTATGTTGGCTTTCAATTGAGAGGTGAACTTCCATTTCAGTTGTTTAAGGACTATTACCTAAATCCTCACTTTTCTTATGTTGTGTATATTTTTATGCTTCAGGATCCTGAGATATTGAGCTTTGAAAAAGCCCCCAAATAAATTTACCTAGAGGTCACAGAAGGGAGATACTAATAATAAATAATAGTTATTTTTTTCGGAATTTAAGATTTATTTCTTTTAATTTATTTATTTTTATCTCAATCACAGGTTAGGTACTTTGAATCCCAGGCGTAGCCCCCTCCCCCATTCCCTCCTACCCTCCCACTCCCTCCCTCATCTCCCTCTTCCCCGCCCCCTCCAAGTCCACCAACAGGGGAGGACCTCCTTCCCTTCCATCCAACCCCAGCTTATCCTGTCTCCTCAGGGCTGGCTGC